>QRFJ01003230.1:76717-97391 GCA_006176705.1 Cocos nucifera
GAATATTGATCCACTCCTTAGTTAAGTCAGACCCACCATTTGCATAGACTGGGTTCCTAATTGGGTCTCTCACCGTATCCGGAAATATTGAGCCCAACTCATCCTCCAGCCCATAGCATCCAATGCCTAATAGACATGGTTGCGTCTTCCCGGTGCAACTGAGCCACTGTATCCAGCCGAGAACAATCAACCCCGGGAAGGGCCCGCACATCTACAATGGTGGAAGACCTCAGACTTAATCTTTTCTTAGGGAGAATTGATTCAGGTCTCATTAAACTAGACTTGGCTTAGTCATAACAATTATGACTAACCTAGTGGCATGGGTTCAGCTCGGATTATTGACCACCTCAGATCAGAACTGTGTCAACAGATATGGCCAGGTAAGTGAGACCGGTGGAAGGAATATGCCGTTAACTCGCACAAGAACGCATTCAGGTCGAGTAGCTTCCAATTAAAAACCAGTCGGTCGTCTGTGCCAAACTTACCTTAGACACCAAATTGTTGAGTCAGAACCAATTGGGTTAGCCTACAATCCAGACTCTAACCTCTGAGCCTAATTAGGTCTTGCTTGATCGTGACTCGATCTTGACCCAGACTTAATCCTATTAGGCTGGTCAATTTAAGCATTGTTGATCCCATCTAACCAACTCTTGATTCGGTTTGATCAACCGCTTAGACCTAATTGAGCTACCCAAGCCCGAACCCAGTATTATGAATATGTCTTAGATCTGAAATTCTCAATTTTAGACCTAATTAATATTCCATAAACTTAATTCTTAATTAAGTAGGGTTCATAAACAAAATATGCACAATAAATCCTAGGGTTTCAGGATCTAGGGTTTTGCAGAAAGTAAGTTTTTGGGTTTCTGATTAAGGACGAACGCGCAGCACCCCTACACATCATAAGAACACCCCATCGAATGGGAAGAGAGGGCCTTTAAACCCTTCTTCGTTCTTATGACCGGACGGCCAAGGGGAACGCCTTAATCAGGAACATTCAATAAACATTCAATACTACAAAACAGTTATAGATCTATATCATATATCTCATATACAAATTTAGATCTAACCATGGCATATTTTGCATACATCTCATGTATCATAATCATGCATGTTTTCAGATCTAAATTATCACATAATAATCTAAAAAATTAGATTTAAATTGATCTAATCAAAATAAATTCTAATCTAGACAATTATGTAGAACTATTCTACAACTAGTCTAGTCATGCATCTATCATATCTCATATGATATTTAAAATTAAATAATTTTTATTTGCTGTTTATCAGATGTTATTATAACACTTATAATATCAGAAAACAGTAAATAAGAAGATCTAAAATATGATTTAATCATATTAAATCAAAGACATGCAAAACTATTCTATAGAACTATTCTATACTAGAACTAGTCATGCATATCTTCATGTTCTTAGATCCAAATCATTTAATTTTAATTTTCCTGATTTCAGATCTGATCACATCTCATGTGACATCTGAAATCACGTTATTTTTAATTAAAATAAAATTAAAAATCAGATCTAAACTATTTTTAGAACCATGGCTCTGATACCACTTGAAGGGAAATCCTGATTTCCCTGACCAGGTTCGTTCAGATCTGATCAGATCAAGAGATATATTTCAAAAATTTTTTCTCTTAGATCTGTATCAGATCAGGGATGCTTCAGATCTGATTCTTATTTATTTAATAAAAATTAAATGAAAAGGATAAATTAAATCACATTCAATTTACCTGAATAGGGTAATCCTATTACCCTGTTGATGATCCTGTTTGCAGCGGAAGGTTCTGGATCAAGCCACGCAAGCGCCTGGCCTCTACCGGTATCCACTCGGGCTGGATCTGGAGATCCTCTTCTTCTCTATCACGCCTCCAAAAATCAGATCTGGATCTGATCTGGAGGATCTTCAAAACTCCTTTTGAAGATCTGCAGTCGTTCTTCGCAGCAGCGCAGCCTTCTTGCTTTTGATCTCCTTTTCTTGATCTAAATCGCACCAATCCAAATCCAAAACACTTTTGGACGTGGAGAGCAAGGGGAGAAGAGAGTATGGCGTGGAGAAAGGGGAGAGAGGCAGCCTTGGGGCGTGGGAAGATTGCTTCTTGATTATTATTTTTTTCACTTGGGCGCTGGGTCTCTTATATAGACTAAGCGTGATCCAAGTCATCTTCCTCCCAACCAATCACAACCCTTTGTGAAATCAGATCTAAATCTGATTGGTGGGATTAGAGTCCCCTGGATTCCTACTTGGAGAGTGCCTTGGACCAGTCAAACTGGATTCTTAGAAGAACTCTCATTGGAATCCTAAAGGGAGATGGAGTCCTTGTCCAACAAGGACTCCTAGGCGCCTCCTACTTGGGCTCACGCCACCCTTGGCGTGCGCCCTTCTCCTTGCCAGGTTCTGGCAGGGGGACAAGCCCCCACCAGCTCTCCAATAGGTGCATGACATGTGGTCAAAAGTCAAAGGGTCAATGGTCAACGTTTGACCAGTCAAAGGTAGACTTTTGACCAAAGTCAAAGAACAAGAAATGGCAGGTGACCAAAAATGGCAGGTAATGTCTTACAAATAAGACAACCTATTCTGACTTGGACAACCTCCAGTCAGACCATAATGAAGGCCTTCTGTTTGAGCACAAACTCCTTTGGCTCAGACAGGACAACTTATTTATGATAGCAAAAGAAGAACGTTAGGTTCAATCGAGTGCTAGCACGATTTCCTTGAACCTAATTGAATCTCATTCAGATCAATTGAACTAGATTAGTTCAATTGATGATCACCAGATTCAAACCCTTGTTTGTGTGACCCAGTTAGGTTCAGTTCTGTATGGTAATGGGATATGTCATGATCTCTATCATCGACATCATCGAAACTCCTTTCGATGGATCAGAACTCTTCTGATTCGAACAGCTAGAATGATCGATCATCTAAATCATTCTAATTGCTCCCAAAATCCACCAGTGACACCTAGCAGTATATGGTGGCAACCCATCAGAGCTGAATGCGAACCTCTTGGTGCAGCTACCTGTGTGATTCAGTTCTTCTATCTTGAGCCCCGATCAGATTAGGGTTAAGGTGAACTCGTCAAACCCTAGTCTCTGTCATATGATGTAATCATTCGATTCGAGTCCAATGTGAAAATCTAAATAGAAACTCTTTCTATTATTTCACTCTGCCATGGCCATGGGCTTCAGGACTTGATTCTCATGATCATCATAGGGCTACTCCTCTACCACCGAGGTAGATAGATCCCATCTTGATGCAATCCAGTTCCTACAATGAACATGTCACAGCCAACATACACCTCAGGGTTCCATATGGCTAGGAGACCGAGTAATGGTGTAGTCAAACTATAACACCCTCAAGGTGAACTGCCGATGCATCTCAGGTCAAAGAACCAGACACACTACTGCAGCATCGAGTCAGTCATTGACGAGAAGGTAGACTCCCTAATGACTACTCGAGGTGGTCACGCTCAGTGCCCTCGTTCTCTAACGAGTACCTGTACTCTCGCTCCGGTGTCTCCACACCGTAGACTCAAGACTCATCTACTAAAGAGAAGCGATCGTACACCAACCTTCCGGATCAATCACCATCCTCGTGATGATCCTATGGTCGGGAGCTGTTTATGAGTTAATAATGATTATTCATGTCTTAAATTTTCAACTCTTGAAAATATGAATTATCATTACCATTAACTCAAAGGATGTATCACAGACACTAAATACACATGTGTGATAGAAAATAACCCATTTCATTAATTATAGTCAAAATTACAATTTTGCCCCTAGAAGTGTATTACAAGTGTCAGCCAATTCTGGCTTCTAGGGCACATATATCTAACAATCTCCCACTTAGCAAGGGCTATGCGCCATTGTTACGCAGTATAAGGAATGGCATCTGATGGCATTACTCCAATTTCTACAGCAAACTTCTTGTAAGAATGCTTCCTTCACAGCCTCTGATGCAGCGATATATTCTGCTTCCATGGTGGAATCTGCTATCAGGTTTGCTTGAAACTCATCCGTTTGACAGCACCACCATTGCACACAAACAGACTCCCAGATGTCGACTTTCGATCATCTATATCGGACATGAAATCCGAGTCTGTGTATCCCTGGACTTGGAGTTCTCCATTACCAAAGACCAACATCATATCCTTAGTTCTTCTTAAGTACTTAAGGATACATTTCACAGAAGTCCAGTGTTCTTCACCTGGATTTGACTGATATCTGCTTGTGACACTCACAGCATGGGCTATATCAGGTCGTGTACATAGCATGGCATACATGAGGCTCCCTATTGCAGAAGCATAAGGGATCTTGCTCATGCGTTCTATTTCCTCAGGTGTGCTAGGGCACATCTTCTTGGAAAGATGAATACCATGTCTGAAGGGTATTAATCCCCTCTTAGAGTTTTCCATACTAAACCTCTTTAGTACTTCCTCTATGTACATCTTCTGTGAAAGTCCTAGCATCCTATTCGGTCTATCCCTATAGACCTTAATTCCTAGAATAAAGGATGCTTCACCTAGGTCTTTCATGGAGAATTCCTTAGACAACCATATTTTGACTGATGTCAACATGGGAATATCATTCCCAATAAGGAGGATGTCATCCACGTACAATACGAGGAAGACAACAGCGCTCCCACTGACCCTTTTGAAAACACATGGTTCCTCTTCATTTTTGATGAAACCAAACTATTTTGATCACATCATTGAAACGAGTGTTCCAGCTCCGAGATGCTTGCTTAAGTCCATATATGGACCTTTGCAGCTTGCAAACCTTGTGATCAGTATCACTGGATGTGAAACCTAGCGGCTGTTCCATATAGATATCTTCCTCAAGATATCCATTTAAGAACGTTGTTTTCACGTCCATTTGCCATATTTCATAATCGAAATAGGCTGCAACGGCAAGCAATGTGCGGATGGATTTTAGCATAGCCACTGGAGAAAAGGTATCCTGATAGTCAATGCCTTCGCATTGACTATAACCTTTTGCCACTAGTCTAGCCTTGAATGTCTCCACATTTCCATCTGCACCAATCTTTCTCTTGAAGATCCATTTACACCCAATAGGTACTATACCTTCTGGTGGATCTACCAAGGTCCAGACTTGGTTTGAGTGCATCGAGTCAATTTCTGACTGCATTGCCTCTAGCCATTTCTCGGAGTCGATATCTGATATCGCCTCATTGTAGGTTTTGGGATCATCACCATGAGCACCATTACCTACGAGGAACATTTTCTCTACTTCCTCTGAAATAATACCTAAGTATCTTTCAGGGGGATGGGAAACTCTTTTCCGATCTACGAGGTGGAGGAGGTAGTGTTCTTATTGGCTCAACCTGATTTGGTTCCAATTGGTCCTTAGCTCATTGTACTTGTGAGACTTTCTCATCAAGCTTAATCTGCTTTCCAATGCCGCTATCTTGAATAAACTATTTTTCAAGAAAGATGGCATGTCGACTCACAATCACATTGTGGTCTTCTGGAATGTAGAAATAGTATCCTAATGACTCTTTAGGATATCCTATGAATCGAGCTCTGAAGGACCTAAACTCTAACTTGTCCGCTTGTTGTCTTTTGACATGAGCCGGACAACCCCAAATTCTGAGATGACTCAGACTTGGTTTCTTACCATGCCATATCTCATACGGTGTGGTAGGAACGATTTTAGAGGGAACCCTATTCAGTAGATAAATTGAAGTTAATAATGAGTGTCCCCAAAGAAAATCAGGGAGGTCTGTGAAGCTCATCATGGATCGGACCATATCCAATAGAGTCCGATTTCTCCGTTCTGAAACCCCGTTGAGTTGAGGTGTTCCTGGTGGAGTCCATTGAGAGACTATGCCATTTTCCTTAAGATAGTCTAGGAATTCCTGGCTAAGGTATTCACCTCCTCGATCTGATCGAAGAACCTTAATGGATTTTTCAGTTTATTTTTCTACTTCATGTCTGAATTTTCTTTGAACTTTTCAAAAGCTTCAGACTGGTGTCTCATAAGATACATATACCCATACCTAGGTAGATCATCGATAAAGATAATGAAGTAGACAAAATTACCTCTAGCCGACACATCAAATGGATCTCACATATCAGTATGTACTAGGGCAAGGAGATCTGTGGCCCTTTCCCCATGTACTACAAAAGGGAGTTTAGTCATTTTGCCTTGAACACAAGATTCACAAGTTGGATATGACCCAGAAGTCAACAGACTCAATAGCCTATTTTTCTCCAATTTGTTGATCCTCTCTTCTGCTATATGACCTAATCTTAGGTGCCATAGATACCTATCGTTTGGACTATCCCTAGGTCGTTTGGCATTCACGTTTTGCTCGATAGTTAGAACAAATACATCAATATGTAGATGATAAAGATCGTTAATAAGAAAACCATTTACAATTTTATTTCTTTCATAAAGAATGTTACAATGGTCCTTGTTGGGGATAAACCCCGCTCCCATCAAAGTCCAATCAGATGCTTAGTCCACAATGCAATCGGTAGTCATGAGAAAGCTTTAGCAGACGAGCCTTAGCCAAGCTCTTTAGCGGTCGAGCTCCTTCCAAACTCCTTAGCAGTCGAACTCATTAGCGGTCGAGCTCCTTGCGGACTCCTCCAGTGGTCGGGCTTCTCCTTGCGGACTCCTTCAGTGGTCGGGCTTCTATGAAAGTCGGACTCCTTGCGGACTCCTCTAATAGTCGAGCTTCTACGAAAGTCAAACTTCTTGCGGACTCCTTCAGTGGCCGAACTCCTCAGTGGCCGAACATCTTACAGACTGTTGATGGATTTCTGTAGGTGATTCCACTACTAAACGGTTACACGACAATAATGATCGACAATTATCAAGTCAATAACAATCGACATTTATCAAGTCAATAACGATCAGCATTTATCAAGCCAATAATGATCGATATTGATCAGGATAGTTACAACAATCATTAATCAAGGCAGTTACAACAAGCTCCATTTATAAAAAGGACCCTCTAGATATGCTTACACGAGGTTCTAAAACTCTTCTCTCCTCCTTGAAACTCTATCGAACTCCACATTGAGCACTCCATTTTTGTTGGCCAGAGCTAACTTGAGCATCGAAGGATCCTACCGGAGCCACCCCCATCGGCTCTGGACGGAACGTTGTTTTGCAGGTCATCAGCGGTGACCTCATCCTCCTTCACTCCAATTCAATCTGACGTCAACCAGTTTCTGTACCAATAGATTTGGCACTAGAGGAAGGGCTTTCTGTTCTTGAGGTTCCCTTGATCTTAAAGGAGTGCTCAGCACTGATCTAAAGTTCATCCCAGAAAAATGCCTCCTAGGAAAGCTTCGATCCGACGATCAACGGCCTCCACAGGCCGATCCCGCTTAGATCCATCCGCTCCTACTCCAGTCCCGACAACCCAGGTTCCATCTGTAGCTGCAGTGGATGCGGAGCAGTTCAACCTGCTCGTCCAGTAGGTTCGTGGCCTCACGGAGGCGATGCAAACGGTGCAGGCAATACACCAGCAGGCCCCAGCACCGGCTCAATCGATGTGGGATTATCCAGAGCCCTGTGGTCCAGTCCAGAAATGGCCGACTTGGGCTACCCTGCCTCCGATCCCCGGAAGGGAGAAGCAGACGAAGGAAGGCCCCTGTTCGGACCACGACTCGATCCAGGGGGAAGCTTCGCACCCATGCTACTAAAAAATCTTGGAGATCAAAGACCGTGAAGATCTCTTAGATCAAAAGCTTTTAGAAATGAGCCGACGGATCGAAGAACTCCATCACAATCCCTCCTCTAATGGTAATGATGTTTGTGCTGACCCTTCCTTTTCATAGAAAATTATGCAGGAACCGATCCCGCTGAACTTCAAGCTCCCACAATTTGAGAGTTACGATGGGACCACCGATCCAGTCGACCACCTGAAAGCCTTCCGAATGATGATGTTGCTCCATGGTGCATCAGATGCTATTTTGTGTCAAGCTTTCCCCTCGACCCTTAAGGGAGCCTCTAGGAACTGGTACTCGATGCTTAAGCCAAGTACCATCTTATCATTTGATCAGATAAGCTAGCAATTTGCAGCCCACTTCATCAGTAGTCGGCATCCATGATGAAGTTTGGATTTCTTGATGAATATCAAGCAGAAGCAAGGAAAATCCATCCGGGCTTATGTCACCAAGTTTAATGCTACGGCATTGGAGGTCCAGAACCTAGACCAGTCTGTTGCAATGGCCGTGCTCAAGGGTGGCCTTCAAAAGAATGACTTGCTGTTCTTCCTAAAAAAAAATATCCCAGGAATTTTGCTGACATGCTAGCTCGGGCTGAAGCTTATGCCCAGACTAAGGAGGCCTTCAAGACCAAGGATGATGAAGCCAAAGGCGAGCGACAAGTCGGCGAGCTGGGTAAGCCCGTAGAAGCAGGGAAGCCGAGTAATATTTAGCCGCATTACCTAACTCCTTCTGGGTGCAGGCGAGCCCGAACTCCCCTTCGAGCCTGAAGGTGTGGAAGCCCCAATGGAAGGACACATCGAGGTTCTTCCCAACGTCAAGGTTCTCCCTAGCATCGAGGTTCTCCCCAAAAATAGTCCCCCCAAATTGGGAAGGTCCATATGAAGTGGTGGAGGTCGTCCAGCCCGAAACATATCGCCTGAAGGAGCTTGGAGGAATAATGCTTCTCCGATCTTGGAACTCAGAAAATCTGAGGATGTATTACCAGTAAACTGCCTTTAATAAGACTCTTTCGTTCTGCATTATTGTTTTCTGGTGCAAGAATTATATGATGACAGGAGAGAAATGAGCAAAAGTGGCCCGTTAGGAATAGGTGGAGAATCTCATCCTAATGCGAGCAAAGTCGAAGGCCTCATTTCCTTTAGATGAGATGGGGGGAGAGGCCCTGACAATGGCCCTTATGTGCCCCCACAGCCCATTAGGAATAGGAGGAGAACCTCATCCTAATGCGAGCAAAGTTGAAGACCTCATTCACTTTAGATGAGATGGGGGGCAAGGCCCTGACAACGGCCCTTATGTGCCCCACAACCCGTTAGGAATGGGAGGAGAACCTCATCCTAATGCGAGCAAAGTCGAAGGTTTCATTCACTTTAGATGAGATGGAGGGAGAGGCCCTGACAACGGCCCTTACGTGCCCCCACAGCCTATTAGGAATAGGAGGAGAATCTCATCCTAACACGAGCAATGTCAGTAGCCTCATTCACTTTAGACGAGATGGAGGAGAGGCCCTGACAATGGCCCTTATATGCCCCCACAGCCCATTAGGAATAGGAGAGAACCTCATCCTAATGTGAGCAAAGTCGAAGGCCTCGTTCACTTTTAGATGAGATGGGGGAGAGGCCATGACAATGGCCTTTATGTGCCCCCACAGCTCGTTAGGAATAGGAGGAGAACCTCATCCTAATGCGAGCAAAGTCGAAGGCCTCGTTCACTTTAGACGAGATGGGCGAAGAGGCCCTGACAACGACCCTTACGTGCTCCCATAGCCCGTTAGGAATAGGAGGAGAACCTCATTCTAACGCGAGCAAAATCAAAGGCCTCGTTCACCATAGATGAGATGGAAGGAGAGGCCCTGACAATGGTCCTTATGTGCTCCCACAGTCCATTAGGAATAGGAGTAGAACCTCATCCTAATGCGAGCAAAGTCCAAGTTCGAGCTCCAAAGTCTACAGAAGATAGGATCTCAATCAATCTCGGTCGGAAGATAAGATCTCTCCCGAGGTAACCTTTGGGGTAGGAGATATGATCCCCCGAACTTCAACTTCAATGGGTGCGTTGCCCGAAAAAGGACTTCGATAGTCGCCTGTTTTGGTACTTCCTTCCTTCGAATTTCAAACTCAGGAGTGGAGGGACTATTATTGGGGATAAACCCTGCTCCCACCAAAGTCCAATCAGATGCTCAGTCGATAATGCAACTAGTAGTCATGAAAAAGCTTCAACAGATGAGCCTTAGCCAAGCTCCTTAGCGGTCAAGCCCCTTCCGAACTCCTCAGCGGTCGAACTCATTAGCGGTCAAGCTCCTTGCGGTCCTCCAACGATCGGGCTTCTATGGAAGTCGGACTTCTTGCAGACTCCTTCAGTGGTCAGGCTTCTACGGTAGCCGAACTCTTCCAGCAGTCGGACTTCTACGAAAGCCAGACTCCTTACAGACTCCTCCAACGGTCGAACTCCTCAGTGGCCGAACTTCTATGGAAGCCGAACTTTTTATAGACTGTTGATGGATTCCTGCAGGCAATCCCACTACTAAATGGTTACACGATAATAACGATCGACATTTATCAAGTCAATAACGATCGGCATTTATCAAGTCAATAATGATTGGCATTGATCAGGATAGTTACGATAATCATTAATCAAAGTAGTTATAACAAGCTCCGCCTATAAAAAGGATTCTCTAAATACGCTTACGTGAGGTTATAAAACTCTTCTCTTCTCCTTGAAACTCTGCCGAACTCCACACTGAGCACTCTATTTTTGTTGGCCAGAGCTAACTTGAGCATCGGAGGGTCTTGTCGGAGAAACCCCCATCAGCTTGGGATGGGATGTTGTTTTGCAGGTCATCGATGGCAATCCATCCTTCTTCACTATAGTTCAATCCGACGTCAACCAATTTCTGCACCAACAGTCCTTAAAGAAGGTAATCATATAGCCTTCTAGTGCTAAGCATGAAACAGAAATCAAATTTCTGCTAGCTACAGGCACATAAGAACAGTCTTTCAAAACTAAGTCTAAACCAGATGGTAATCGAAGAGGGTATGTTCCCACTGTCACTGCAGCAACTCTTGCTCCATTTTTTATGCATAGGATCATGTCTCCATCCCTCAGCCTCCTGCTATCCTCAAGACCCTGGAAGTGCACAGATGAGCACTAGAACCAGAGTCAAGCATCCAACTGGATGCAGAAGAAATCATAAGGTTAGACTCAATAACGAGCATACCTCCAGAAGGACCGTCCTTCTTATTCTTCAGGGTGGCTAGGTAAGTAGGGCAGTTCCGCTTCCAGTTGTCGTCGCTGTTGTAATGGAAATACTTTCCTTTGACATCGGCCTTCTTCTTTGGCTCTGCCTTCTTCTTCTTTCCTCCTTCCACCTTTTGCTTTTTTGCAGACTTCTTTTTCTTTTCAGAAGACTTTCTTTTGGAAGAAGTCCATTCCATAGCAAGAACTGAGCCTTTAGAACCTTTCATAGAAAGCTCAGCGGTGACCAGCATGTTCATTAATTCGGCCAAGAAATTTTGAAGTTTATGCATGTGGTAATTCATGATGAATTGCCCATATGCATCAGTCAAGGATTGCAGAATAACATCATTCTGCAGATCCAAGTCTAACTTCACACCGAGCTTCTCAAGCTCTTCCAAGTCCTTGATCATCATCAGACAGTGATCTTGGACTGACTGCCCATCACGCATCTTAGCCTTAAAAAGTCATTTCGTGACTTGATATTTGGCTGCGCGACTCTGTTCACCAAACATCTCCTGCAGGTGAGCCAACATTTGGCGAGCAGTCTCGATATCTTCATGTTGGTGCTGGAGCTCATCAGACATCGAGCCCAACATGTAATATCTGGCCTTATTATCTTCGTCTATCCATTTTTTCAGAGATGCTCTCTGTTTAGTGGATGGACGGGCTGGTAAGGTGGGAGGGTCCTGGTCCAATACATGGGTTAACTTCTCGGAATCCAAAATGATTTTGTAGTTCTTGAGCCAATCTTTATAATTGGGTCCAGTCAGTCTATGTGTGTCCAGGATACGTGCTAATGGGTTTGGACGCAGACATTTTTATGTAGAGAGTCAAAGATTCTAGTTAGATACTATAATTATGACTTGACCAATTTATTTAGGGATTTTATTTTTAAATAAATTAGCTCCCACTATTTTCTCGGATCCCTACACTCCCTCTGTAGAGATGCGAAAATCTCTACATGATTAATGATTTCTAGTGGGATGGTGCGGTCTCACCAACTGACTCATCACCTCACCTAACAGTTATTGGTGATGGGTTAGCCAATGAGTGAACAACTCTTGTTCAATGATTCTCTAATCATGGTGCACCCAAACTTGGTCTCTAATTCATGAATCTCACCATATTCTAAGAATATTGATCCACTCCTTAGTTAAGTCAGACCCACCATTTGCACAGACTGGATTCCTAATTGAGTCTCTCACCATATCCAAAATATTGAGCCCAACTCATCCTCCAGTCCATAGCATCCAATGCCTAATAGACATGGTTGCATCTTTTCGGTGCAACTGAGCCACTGTATCCAGTCGAGAACAATCAACCCCGGGAAGGGCCCGCACATCTACAATGGTGGAAGACCTCAGACTTAATCTTTTCTTAGGGAGAATTGATTCAGGTCTCATTAAACTAGACTTATCATAGTCATAACAATTATGACTAACCTAGTGGCATGGGTTAGCTCGGATTATTGACCACCTCAAATTAGAACTGAGTCAATAGATATGGCCAGGTAAGTGAGACCGGATGGAAGGGATATGCCATTAACTCATACAAGAACGCATTCAGGTCGAGTAGCTCTCAATTAAAAATCAGTCGAGTCGTATGTGCCAAACTTACCTTAGACACCAAATTGTTGAGCCAGAACCAATTGGGTTAGCCTACAATCCAGACTCTAACCTCTGAGCCTAATTAGGTCTTGCTTGATCGTGACTCGATCTTGACCCAGACTTAATCCTATTAGGCTGGTCAATTTAAGCATTGTTGATCCCATCTAACCAACTCTTGATTCGGTTTGATCAACCGCTTAGACCTAATTGAGCTACCCAAGCCTCGAACCCAGTATTATGAATATGTCTTAGATCTGAAATTCTTAATTTTAGACCTAATTAATATTTCCATAATCTTAATTCTCAATTAAGTAGGGTTCATAAATAAAATATGCACAATAAATCCTAGGGTTTCAGGATCTAGGATTTTGCAGAAAGTAAGTTTTGGATTTCTGATTAAGGACGAACGTGCAGCACCCCTACACGTCATAAGAATGCCCCATCGGATGGGAGGAGAGGGCCTTTAAACCCTTCTTCATTCTTATGATCGGACGGCCAAGAGGAATGCCTTAATCAGGAACATGTAATACTACAAAATAGTTTTAGATCTATATCATATATCTCATATACAAATTAGATCTAATCATGGCATATTTTGCATACATCTCATGTATCGAATCATGCATATTTTCAGATCTAAATTATCTCATAATAATCTAAAAAATTAGATTTAAATTGATCTTATCAAAATAAACTCTAATCTAGACAACTATGTAGAACTATTCTACAACTAGTCTAGACATGCATCAATCATATCTCATATGATGTTAAAATTAAATAATTTTTATTTACTATTTTTTTAGATGTTATTATAATAATTATAATATCAAAAAATAATAAATAAATAGATCTGAAATATAATTTGATCAAATTAAATTGAAAACATGCAAGACTATTCTATAGAACTATTCTATTTTAGAACTAGTCATGCATATTTTCTAATCTTAGATCTAAATTATTTAATTTTAATTTTTCTAATTTCAGATCTGATCACATCTCATGTGACATCTAAAATTACTTATTTTTTGATTAAAATTAATTTAAAATCAGATCTAAACACTTTAGAACCTTGGCTCTGATATCAGTTGAAGGGAAAATCCTAATTTCTCGGACCAAGCTAGTTCAGATCTGATCGGATCAAGAGATATATTTCAAAAATTTTTCTCTTTGAGCTAAATCAGATTTGAGATATTTTAGATCTGATTCTTATTATTTTAATAACAAAAAAAAAATCTAGATAAATTAAATCAAATTTAATTTACCTTAATCTAGGGTAATCCTATTACCCATTATGATCCTGTAAGCAGCGAAAGGTTCTAGATCTAGCCATGCAAGTGCTTGGCCTCTACCGATATCCACTCAGGCTAGATCTAGAGATCCTCTTTTTCTTTGTCACGTCTCCAAAAATTAGATCTGAATCTGATTTGGAAGATCTTCAAAATAACTTTCGAAGATCAGCAGTTGTCCTTTCCAGCAGCGTAGCCTTCTAGCTTTCTGTCGCCTTTCTCTTGCCTAGATTGCACCAACTAAGATCCCAAACTACTTTGGGCATGGAGAGGTGTGGGAGAAGATGAACTTGGCATGGAGGAGGAAGAGAGAGGCAGCCTTGGGGTGTTGTGAATTGCATTACCTTTTGGGTTTGGCACAGGATCTTATTTATAGACTATGCATGATCCAACTCCTCTTCTTCCCAACCAATCACAACCCTTTGTGAAATCAAATTTAAATCTGATTGATGAAAATAGAGTTTCTTGGATTCATCCTTAGATGGTGTCTAAGACCAGTCAAAGTTGGTTCTTAGGAGGAGTCTAATCAAAATCCAAAAAGGAGATGGAGTCCCTATCCAACAGGGACTCCTGGGCGCCTCCTACTTGGGCGCACACCACCCTTAGCATGCGCCCTCTGTTAGATATATGTGCCTTAGAAGCTAGAATTGGCTGACACTTGTAATACACTTCTAGGGGCAAAATTGTAATTTTGACTAATATCAATAAAATGGATTATTTTCTATCACATATGTGTATTTAGTGTCTGTGATACATCCTTTGAGTTAATGGTAATGATAATTCATATTTTCAAGAGTTGAAAATTTAAGGCATGAATAATCATTATTAACTCATAAACAGCTCCCGACCATAGGATCATCACGAGGATGGTGATTGATCCGGAAGGTTGGTGTACGATCGCTTCTCTTTAGTAGATGAGTCTTGAGTCTACGGTGTGGAGACACCGGAGCGAGAGTACAGGTACTCGTTAGAGAACGAGGGCACTGAGCGTGACCACCTCGAGTAGTCATTAGGGAGTCTACCTTCTCGTCAATGACTGACTCGATGCTGCAGTAGTGTGTCTGGTTCTTTGACCTGAGATGCATCGGCAGTTCACCTTGAGGGTGTTATAGTTTGACTACACCATTACTCGGTCTCCTAGCCATATGGAACCCTGAGGTGTATGTTGGCTGTGACATGTTCATTGTAGGAACTGGATTGCATCAAGATGGGATCTATCTACCTCGGTGGTAGAGGAGTAGCCCTATGATGATCATGAGAATCAAGTCCTGAAGCCCATGGCCATGGCAGAGTGAAATAATAGAAAGAGTTTCTATTTAGATTTTCACATTGGACTCGAATCGAATGATTACATCATATGACAGAGACTAGGGTTTGACGAGTTCACCTTAACCCTAATCTGATCGGGGCTCAAGATAGAAGAACTTAATCACACAGGTAGCTGCACCAAGAGGTTCGCATTCAGCTCTGATGGGTTGCCACCATATACTGCTAGGTGTCACTGGTGGATTTTGGGAGCAATTAGAATGATTTAGATGATCGATCATTCTAGCTGTTCGAATCAGAAGAGTTCTGATCCATCGAAAGGAGTTTCGATGATGTCGATGATAGAGATCATGACATATCCCATTACCATACAGAACTGAACCTAACTGGGTCACACAAACAAGGGTTTGAATCTGGTGATCATCAATTGAACTGATCTAGTTCAATTGATCTGAATGAGATTCAATTAGGTTCAAGGAAATCGTGCTAGCACTCGATTGAACCTAACGTTCTTCTTTTACTATCATAAATAAGTTGTCCTGTCTGAGCCAAAGGAGTTTGTGCTCAATCAGAGGCCTTCATATGGTCTGACTGGAGGTTGTCCAAGTCAGAATAGGTTGTCTTATTTGTAAGACATTACCTGCCATTTTTGGTCACCTGCCATTTCTTGTTCTTTGACTTTGGTCAAAAGTCTACCTTTGACTGGTCAAACGTTGACCATTGACCCTTTGACTTTTGACCACATGTCATGCACCTATTGGAGAGCTGGTGGGGGCTTGTCCCCCTGCCAGAACCTGGCAAGGAGATGGGCGCACGCCAAGGGAGGCGTGAGCCCAGTAAGAGGCGCATAGGAGTCCTTGTGGGACAAGGACTCCATCTCCCTTTAGGATTCCAATGAGAGTTCTTCTAAGAATCCAGTTTGACTGGTCCAAGGCACTCTCCAAGTAGGAATCCAGGGGACTCTAATCCCACCAATCAGATTTAGATCTGATTTCACAAAGGGTTGTGATTGGTTGGGAGGAAGATGACTTGGATCACGCTTAGTCTATATAAGAGACCCAGCGCCCAAGTGACCCAAAACTCAAAATCAAGAAGCAATCTTCCCACGCCCCAAGGCTGCCTCTCTCCCCTTTCTCCACGCCATACTCTCTTCTCCCCTTGCTCTCCACGTCCAAAAGTGTTTTGGATTTGGATTGGTGCGATTTAGATCAAGAGAAAGGCGATCAAAAGCAAGAAGGCTGCGCTGCTGCGAAGGACGACTGCAGATCTTCAAAAGGAGTTTTGAAGATCCTCCAGATCAGATCCAGATCTGATTTTTGGAGGCGTGATAGAGAAGAAGAGGATCTCCAGATCCAGCCCGAGTGGATACCGGTAGAGGCCAGGCGCTTGCGTGGCTTGATCCAGAACCTTCCGCTGCAAACAGGATCATCAACAGGGTAATAGGATTACCCTATTCAGGTAAATTGAATGTGATTTAATTTATCCTTTTTCATTTAATTTTTATTAAAATAAATAAGAATCAGATCTGAAGCATCCCTGATCTGATACAGATCTAAGAGAAAAAATTTTGAAATATATCTCTTGATCTGATCAGATCTGAACGAACCTGGTCAGGGAAATCAGGATTTCCCTTCAAGTGGTATCAGAGCCATGGTTCTAAAAATAGTTTAGATCTGATTTTTAAATTTATTTTAATTAAAAATAATGTGATTTCAGATGTCACATGAGATGTGATCAGATCTGAAATCAGGAAAATTAAAATTAAATGATTTGGATCTAAGAACATGAAGATATGCATGACTAGTTCTAGTATAGAATAGTTCTATAGAATAGTTTTGCATGTCTTTGATTTAATATGATTAAATCATATTTTAGATCTTCTTATTTACTATTTTTCTGATATTATAAGTGTTATAATAACATCTGATAAACAGCAAATAAAAATTATTTAATTTTAAATATCATATGAGATATGATAGATGCATGACTAGACTAGTTGTAGAATAGTTCTACATAATTGTCTAGATTAGAATTTATTTTGATTAGATCAATTTAAATCTAATTTTTTCAGATTATTATGTGATAATTTAGATCTGAAAACATGCATGATTATGATACATGAGATGTATGCAAAATATGCCATGGTTAGATCTAAATTTGTATATGAGATATATGATATAGATCTATAACTGTTTTGTAGTATTGAATGTTTATTGAATGTTCCTGATTAAGGCGTTCCCCTTGGCCGTCCGGTCATAAGAACGAAGAAGGGTTTAAAGGCCCTCTCTTCCCATTCGATGGGGTGTTCTTATGATGTGTAGGGGTGCTGCGCGTTCGTCCTTAATCAGAAACCCAAAAACTTACTTTCTGCAAAACCCTAGATCCTGAAACCCTAGGATTTATTGTGCATATTTTGTTTATGAACCCTACTTAATTAAGAATTAAGTTTATGGAATATTAATTAGGTCTAAAATTGAGAATTTCAGATCTAAGACATATTCATAATACTGGGTTCGGGCTTGGGTAGCTCAATTAGGTCTAAGCGGTTGATCAAACCGAATCAAGAGTTGGTTAGATGGGATCAACAATGCTTAAATTGACCAGCCTAATAGGATTAAGTCTGGGTCAAGATCGAGTCACGATCAAGCAAGACCTAATTAGGCTCAGAGGTTAGAGTCTGGATTGTAGGCTAACCCAATTGGTTCTGACTCAACAATTTGGTGTCTAAGGTAAGTTTGGCACAGACGACCGACTGGTTTTTAATTGGAAGCTACTCGACCTGAATGCGTTCTTGTGCGAGTTAATGGCATATTCCTTCCACCGGTCTCACTTACCTGGCCATATCTGTTGACACAGTTCTGATCTGAGGTGGTCAATAATCCGAGCTAACCCATGCCACTAGGTTAGTCATAATTGTTATGACTAAGCCAAGTCTAGTTTAATGAGACCTGAATCAATTCTCCCTAAGAAAAGATTAAGTCCTGAGGTCTTCCACCATTGTAGATGTGCGGGCCCTTCCCGGGGTTGATTGTTCTCGGCTGGATACAGTGGCTCAGTTGCACCGGGAAGACGCAACCATGTCTATTAGGCATTGGATGCTATGGGCTGGAGGATGAGTTGGGCTCAATATTTCGGATACGGTGAGAGACTCAATTAGGAACCCAGTCTATGCAAATGGTGGGTCTGACTTAACTAAGGAGTGGATCAATATTCCGGATACGGTGAGATTCATGAATTAGAGACCAAGTTTGGGTGCACCATGATTAGAGAATCATTGAACAAGAGTTGTTCACTCATTGGCTAACCCATCACCAATAACTGTTAGGTGAGGTGATGAGTCAGTTGGTGAGACCGCACCACCCACTAGAAATCATTAATCGCGGAGATTTTCGCATCTCTACAGAGGGAGTGTAGGGATCCGAGAAAATAGTGGGAGCTAATTTGTTTAAAAATAAAATCCCTAAACAAATTGGTCAAGTCAAAATTACAGTATCTAACTAGAATCTTTGACTCTCTACAGGAAAATGTCTGCGTCCAACCCACTGGCACGTATCCTAGACACACATAGACTGACTGGACCCAATTATAAAGATTGGCTCAGGAACTACAAAATTGTTTTGGGTTTCGAGAAGTTAACACATGTTTTGGACCAGGACCCTCCCACCTTACCAGCTCGTCCATCCACTGAACAGAGAGCGTCTCTGGAAAAATGGATTGACGAAGACAATAAGGCCAGATACTACATGTTGGGCTCGATGTCTGATGAGCTCCAGCGCCAACATGAAGATATCGGGACTGCTCGCCAAATGTTGGCTCACCTGCAGGAGATGTTTGGTGAACAGAGTCGCGCAGCCAAATATCAAGTCACGAAACGACTTTTTAAGGCTAAGATGCGTGATGGGCAGTCAGTCCAAGATCACTGTCTGACAATGATCAAGGACATGGAAGAGCTTGAGAAGCTCGGTGTGAAGTTGGACTTGGATCTGCAGAATGATATTATTCTGCAATCCTTGACTGATGCATATGGGCAATTCATCATGAATTACCACATGCATAAACTTCAAAATTCCTTGGCCGAATTAATGAATATGCTGGTTACCGCTGAGCTTTCTATGAAAGGTTCTAAAGGCTCAGTTCTTGCTATGGAACGGACTTCTTCCAAAAGAAAGTCTTATGGAAAGAAAAAGAAGTCTGTGAAAAAGCAAAAGGTGGAAGGATCAAAGAAGAAGAAGGCAGAAGCCGAAGAAGAAGGCCGATGTCAAAGGAAAGTGTTTCCATTGCAACAGCGACGGCCATTGGAAGCGGAACTGCCCTACTTACCTGGCCACCCTGAAGAACAAGAAGGAAGGTCCTTCTGGAGGTATGCTCGTTATTGAGTCTAACCTTACGGTTTCTTCTGCATCCAGTTGGGTGCTTGACTCTGGTTCTAGTGCTCATCTGTGCACTTCCATCCAGGGTCTTGAGGATAGCAGGAGGTTGAGGGATGGAGACATGATCCTACGCATCGGTAATGGAGCAAGAGTTGCTGCAGTAGCCGTGGGAACATACCCTCTTCGATTACCATCTGGTTTAGACTTAGTTTTGAAAGACTGTTATTATGTGCCTGCAGCTAGCAGGAATTTGATTTCTGTTTCATGCTTAGCACAAGAAGGTTATGTGATTCACCTTCTTTAAGGACCATTGTAACATTCTTTATGAAAGAAATAAAATTGCAAATGGTTTCCTTATTAATGGTCTTTATCAGCTACATATTGATGTACCTGTTCTAACTATCGAGCAAAACGTGAATGCCAAACGACCTAGGGATAGTCCAAACGACAGATATCTATGGCACCTGAGATTAGGTCATATAGCAGAAGATAGGATCAACAAATTGGAGAAAAATGGGCTATTGAGTCCATTGACTTCCGAGTCATATCCAACTTGTGAATCTTGTCTTCAAGGCAAAATGACTAAACTCCCTTTTGTTGGACATGGGGAGAGGGCCACAGATCTCCTTGCCCTAGTACATACTGATGTGTGCGGCCCATTTGATGTGCCGGCTAGAGGCAATTTTGTCTACTTCATTACCTTTACCGATGATCTGTCTAGGTATGGGTATGTGTATCTTATGAGACACAAGTCTGAAGCTTTTGAAAAGTTCAAAGAATTCAGACATGAAGTAGAAAAATAAACTGAAAAACCCATTAAGGTTCTTCGATCAGATCGAGGAGGTGAATACCTTAGCCGAAAATTCCTAGACTATCTCAAGGAAAAATGGCATAGTCTCTCAATGGACTCCACCAGGAACACCTCAACTCAACGGGGTTTCAGAACGGAGAAATCGGACTCTATTGGATATGGTTCCGATCCATGATGAGCTTCACAGACCTCCCTGATTTTCCTTTGGGGACACTCATTGTTAACTTCAATCTATCTACTGAATAGGGTTCCTCTAAAACCGTTCCTACCACACCGTATGAGATATGGCACGGTAAGAAACCAAGTCTGAGTCATCTCAGAATTTGGGGTTGTCCGGCTCATGTCAAAAGACAACAAGTGGACAAGTTAGA
>QRFJ01003231.1:0-45674 GCA_006176705.1 Cocos nucifera
GCAAATGGTGGGTCTGACTTAACTAAGGAGTGGATCAATATTCCGGATACGGTGAGATTCATGAATTAGAGACCAAGTTTGGGTGCACCATGATTAGAGAATCATTGAACAAGAGTTGTTCACTCATTGGCTAACCCATCACCAATAACTGTTAGGTGAGGTGATGAGTCAGTTGGTGAGACCGCACCACCCACTAGAAATCATCAATCGCGGAGATTTTCGCATCTCTACAGAGGGAGTGTAGGGATCCGAGAAAATAGTGGGAGCTAATTTGTTTAAAAATAAAATCCCTAAACAAATTGGTCAAGTCAAAATTACAGTATCTAACTAGAATCTTTGACTCTCTACAGGAAAATGTCTGCGTCCAACCCACTGGCACGTATCCTAGACACACATAGACTGACTGGACCCAATTATAAAGATTGGCTCAGGAACTACAAAATTGTTTTGGGTTCCGAGAAGTTAACACATGTTTTGGACCAGGACCCTCCCACCTTACCAGCTCGTCCATCCACTGAACAGAGAGCGTCTCTGGAAAAATGGATTGACGAAGACAATAAGGCCAGATACTACATGTTGGGCTCGATGTCTGATGAGCTCCAGCGCCAACATGAAGATATCGGGACTGCTCGCCAAATGTTGGCTCACCTGCAGGAGATGTTTGGTGAACAGAGTCGCGCAGCCAAATATCAAGTCACGAAACGACTTTTTAAGGCTAAGATGCGTGATGGGCAGTCAGTCCAAGATCACTGTCTGACAATGATCAAGGACATGGAAGAGCTTGAGAAGCTCGGTGTGAAGTTGGACTTGGACTTGCAGAATGATATTATTCTGCAATCCTTGACTGATGCATATGGGCAATTCATCATGAATTACCACATGCATAAACTTCAGAATTCCTTGGCCGAGTTGATGAATATGCTGGTTACCGCTGAGCTTTCTATGAAAGGTTCTAAAGGCTCAGTTCTTGCTATGGAACGGACTTCTTCCAAAAGAAAGTCTTATGGAAAGAAAAAGAAGTCTGTGAAAAAGCAAAAGGTAGAAGGATCAAAGAAGAAGAAGGCAGAACCGAAGAAGAAGGTCGATGGCAAAGGAAAGTGTTTCCATTGCAACAGCGACGGCCATTGGAAGCGGAACTGCCCTACTTACCTGGCCACCCTGAAGAACAAGAAGGAAGGTCCTTCTGGAGGTATGCTCGTTATTGAGTCTAACCTTACGGTTTCTTCTGCATCCAGTTGGGTGCTTGACTCTGGATCTAGTGCTCACCTATGCACTTCTATGCAGGGTCTTGAGGATAGCAGGAGGCTGAGGGATGGAGACATGATCCTACGCGTCGGTAATGGAGCAAGAGTTGCTGCAGTAGCCGTGGGAACATACCCTCTTCGATTACCATCTGGTTTAGACTTAGTTTTGAAAGACTGTTATTTTGTGCCTGCAGCTAGCAGGAATTTGATTTCTGTTTCATGCTTAGCACAAGAAGGTTATGTGATCACCTTCTTTAAGGACCATTGTAACATTCTTTTTGAAAGAAATAAAATTGCAAATGGTTTCCTTATTAATGGTCTTTATCAGCTACATATTGATGTACCTGTTTTAACTATCGAGCAAAACGTGAATGCCAAACGACCTAGGGATAGTCCAAACGACAGATATCTATGGCACCTGAGATTAGGTCATATAGCAGAAGATAGGATCAACAAATTGGAGAAAAATGGGCTATTGAGTCCATTGACTTCCGAGTCATATCCAACTTGTGAATCTTGTCTTCAAGGCAAAATGACTAAACTCCCTTTTGTTGGACATGGGGAGAGGGCCACAGATCTCCTTGCCCTAGTACATACTGATGTGTGCGGCCCATTCGATGTGCCGGCTAGAGGCAATTTTGTCTACTTCATTACCTTTACCGATGATCTGTCTAGGTATGGGTATGTGTATCTTATGAGACACAAGTCTGAAGCTTTTGAAAAGTTCAAAGAATTTCAGACATGAAGTAGAAAAACAAACTGGAAAACCCATTAAGGTTCTTCGATCAGATCGAGGAGGTGAATACCTTAGCCGGGAATTCCTAGACTATCTTAAGGAAAATGGCATAGTCTCTCAATGGACTCCACCAGGAACACCTCAACTCAACGGGGTTTCAGAACGGAGAAATCGGACTCTATTGGATATGGTTCGATCCATGATGAGCTTCACAGACCTCCCAGATTTCCTTTGGGGACATTCATTATTAACTTCAATTTATTTACTGAATAGGGTTCCCTCTAAAACCGTTCCTACCACACCGTATGAGATATGGCACGGTAAGAAACCAAGTCTGAGTCATCTCAGAATTTGGGGTTGTCCGGCTCATGTCAAAAGACAACAAGCGGACAAGTTAGAGTTTAGGTCCTTTAGAGCTCGATTCATAGGATATCCTAAAGAGTCATTAGGATACTATTTCTACATTCCTGAAGACCACAATGTGATTGTGAGTCGACATGCCATATTTCTTGAAAAATAGTTTATTCAAGATAGTGGCATTGGAAAGCAGATTAAGCTTGATGAGAAAGTCTCACAAGCAGAAAGAGCTAAGGACCAAGTGGAACCAAATCAGGTTGAGCCAATAAGAACACTACCTCCTCCACCTCGTAGATCGGAAAGAGTTTCCCGTCCCCCTGAAAGATACTTAGGTATT
The DNA here is from genome assembly GCA_006176705.1 of Cocos nucifera. Classification (NCBI taxonomy): domain Eukaryota; kingdom Viridiplantae; phylum Streptophyta; class Magnoliopsida; order Arecales; family Arecaceae; genus Cocos; species Cocos nucifera. Next base: position 2,675 of record QRFJ01003231.1, read on the forward strand.
ATTTCAGAGGATGTAGAGGAAATGTTCCTCATAGGTAATGGTGCTCATGGTGATGATCCCAAAACCTACAACGAGGCGATATCAGATATCGACTCCGAGAAATGGCTTGAGGCAATGAAGTCAGAGATCGACTCGATGCACTCAAACCAAGTCTGGACCTTGGTAGATCCACCAGAAGGTATAGTACCTATTGGATGTAAATGGATCTTCAAGAGAAAGATTGGTGCAGATGGGAATGTGGAGACATTCAAGGCTAGACTAGTGGCAAAAGGTTATAGTCAACGTGAAGGCATTGACTATCAGGATACCTTTTCCCCAGTGGCTATGCTAAAATCCATCCGCACATTGCTTGCTGTTGCAGCCTATTTCGATTATGAAATATGGCAAATGGACGTGAAAACGGCATTCCTAAATGGATATCTTGAGGAAGATATCTATATGGAACAGCCACTAGGTTTCACATCCAGTGATACTGATCACAAGGTTTGCAAGCTGCAAAGGTCCATATATGGACTTAAGCAAGCATCTCGGAGCTGGAACACTCGTTTTAATGATGTGATCAAAAAGTTTGGTTTCATCAAAAACGAAGAGGAACCATGTGTTTTCAAAAGGGTCAGTGGGAGCGCTGTTGTCTTCCTCGTATTGTACGTGGATGACATCCTCCTTATTGGGAATGATATTCCCATGTTGACATCAGTCAAGATGTGGTTGTCTAAGGAATTCTCCATGAAAGACCTAGGTGAAGCATCCTTTATTCTAGGAATTAAGGTCTATAGGGATAGACCGAATAGGATGCTAGGACTTTCACAGAAGATGTACATAGAGGAAGTACTAAAGAGGTTTAGTATGGAAAACTCTAAGAGGGGATTAATACCCTTCAGACATGGTATTCATCTTTCCAAGAAGATGTGCCCCAGCACACCTGAGGAAATAGAACGCATGAGCAAGATCCCTTATGCTTCTGCAATAGGGAGCCTCATGTATGCCATGCTATGTACACGACCTGATATAGCCCATGCTGTGAGTGTCACAAGCAGATATCAGTCAAATCCAGGTGAAGAACACTGGACTTCTGTGAAATGTATCCTTAAGTACTTGAGAAGAACTAAGGATATGATGTTGGTCTTTGGTAATGGAGAACTCCTGGTCCAGGGATACACAGACTCGGACTTCATGTCCGATATAGATGATCGAAAGTCGACATCTGGAAGTCTGTTTGTGTGCAATGGTGGAGCTGTCAGCTGGAAGAGTTCCAAGCAAACTGTGATAGCAGATTCCACCATGGAAGCAGAATATATAGCTGCATCAGAGGCTGCAAAGGAAGCGTTCTGGTACAAGAAGTTTGCTGCAGAAATTGGAGTAATGCCATCAGATGCCATTCCTCTTTACTGCGACAACAATGGCGCCATAGCCCTTGCTAAGGAGCCGAGGTCTCACCAGAAGTCCAAGCACATTGAGCGGCGATATCATCTCATCCGCGATTACCTTGAGAAAGGTTACGTTGAGGTCAAGAGAGTCAACTCCGCAGATAATGTGGCAGACCCACTTACAAAGCCGTTGGGCCAGCAGAAGATCGAAGCCCACCTTGAGAAGATGGGACTTAGACTTGTAGCCAATTGGCTTTAGGACAAGTGGGAGATTGTTAGATATATGTGCCCTAGAAGCCAGAATTGGCTGACACTTGTAATACACTTCTAGGGGCAAAATTGTAATTTTGACTATAATTAATAAATGGGTTATTTTCTATCACACATGTGTATTTAGTGTCTGTGATACATCCTTTGAGTTAATGGTAATGATAATTCATATTTTCAAGAGTTGAAAATTTAAGACATGAATAATCATTATTAACTCATAAATAGCTCCCGACCATAGGATCATCACGAGGATGGTGATTGATCCGGAAGGTTGGTGTACGATCGCTTCTCTTTAGTAGATGAGTCTTGAGTCTACGGTGTGGAGACACCGGAGCGAGAGTACAGGTACTCGTTAGAGAACGAGGGCACTGAGCGTGACCACCTCGAGTAGTCATTAGGGAGTCTACCTTCTCGTCAATGACTGACTCGATGCTGCAGTAGTGTGTCTGGTTCTTTGACCTGAGATGCATCGGCAGTTCACCTTGAGGGTGTTATAGTTTGACTACACCATTACTCGGTCTCCTAGCCATATGGAACCCTGAGGTGTATGTTGGCTGTGACATGTTCATTGTAGGAACTGGATTGCATCAAGATGGGATCTATCTACCTCGGTGGTAGAGGAGTAGCCCTATGATGATCATGAGAATCAAGTCCTGAAGCCCATGGCCATGGCAGAGTGAAATAATAGAAAGAGTTTCTATTTAGATTTTCACATTGGACTCGAATCGAATGATTACATCATATGACAGAGACTAGGGTTTGACGAGTTCACCTTAACCCTAATCTGATCGGGGCTCAAGATAGAAGAACTGAATCACACAGGTAGCTGCACCAAGAGGTTCGCATTCAGCTCTGATGGGTTGCCACCATATACTGCTAGGTGTCACTGGTGGATTTTGGGAGCAATTAGAATGATTTAGATGATCGATCATTCTAGCTGTTCGAATCAGAAGAGTTCTGATCCATCGAAAGGAGTTTCGATGATGTCGATGATAGAGATCATGACATATCCCATTACCATACAGAACTGAACCTAACTGGGTCACACAAACAAGGGTTTGAATCTGGTGATCATCAATTGAACTAATATAGTTCAATTGATCTGAATGAGATTCAATTAGGTTCAAGGAAATCGTGCTAGCACTCGATTGAACCTAACGTTCTTCTTTTGCTATCATAAATAAGTCGTCCTGTCTGAGCCAAAGGAGTTTGTGCTCAAACAGAAGTCTTCTTATGGTCTGACTGGAGGTTGTCCAAGTCAGAATAGGTTGTCTTATTTGTAAGACATTACCTGCCATTTTTGGTCACCTGCCATTTCTTGTTCTTTGACTTTGGTCAAAAGTCTACCTTTGACTGGTCAAACGTTGACCATTCACCCTTTGACTTTTGACCACATGTCATGCACCTATTGGAGAGCTGGTGGGGGCTTGTCCCCCTGCCAGAACCTGGCAAGGAGAAGGGCGCACGCCAAGGGTGGCGTGAGCCCAAGTAGGAGGCGCCTAGGAGTCCTTGTTGGACAAGGACTCCATCTCCCTTTAGGATTCCAATGAGAGTTCTTCTAAGAATCCAGTTTGACTGGTCCAAGGCACTCTCCAAGTAGGAATCCAGGGGACTCTAATCCCACCAATCAGATTTAGATCTGATTTCACAAAGGGTTGTGATTGGTTGGGAGGAAGATGACTTGGATCACGCTTAGTCTATATAAGAGACCCAGCGCCCAAGTGAAAAAATAATCAAGAAGTAATCAAGAAGCAATCTTCCCACGCCCCAAGGCTGCCTCTCTCCCCTTTCTCCACGCCATACTCTCATCTCCCCTTGCTCTCCACGTCCAAAAGTGTTTTGGATTTGGATTGGTGCGATTTAGATCAAGAAAAGGAGATCAAAAGCAAGAAGGCTGCGCTGCTGCGAAGAACGACTGCAGATCTTCAAAAGGAGTTTTGAAGATCCTCCAGATCAGATCCAGATCTGATTTTTGGAGGCGTGATAGAGAAGAAGAGGATCTCCAGATCCAGCCCGAGTGGATACCGGTAGAGGCCAGGCGCTTGCGTGGCTTGATCCAGAACCTTCCGCTGCAAACAGGATCATCAACAGGGTAATAGGATTACCCTATTCAGGTAAATTGAATGTGATTTAATTTATCCTTTTCATTTAATTTTTATTAAATAAATAAGAATCAGATCTGAAGCATCCCTGATCTGATACAGATCTAAGAGAAAAAATTTTTGAAATATATCTCTTGATCTGATCAGATCTGAACGAACCTGGTCAGGGAAATCAGGATTTTCCCTTCATGCATACCCCAAAAATAAAATTGACAGACTCGCAAATCCCATCATAGATCGAACCATGTCCAATAAGATCCGATTCCTCCTTTTGGACAAACCATTATGCTTTAGTGTTCCAGGAGAGGTCCATTATGAGAGAATCTCATTCTCTCCTAGATATATCAAAAACTCATTGAAAAGATATTAACCTCTTCGATTTGATTGAAGAATTTTAATACTCTTCCTAAGTTATTTTTCTACCTTATTTCAATATCATTTGAATAATTCAAATGAATATGATTTACTCTTTATAAGATAGATGTACCCATACCTAGATAGATCGTCAGTAAACATAATGAAGTAGTAGAACCCACCTCTAGCACATGTGGTCATAGGTCCATATACATCATTATGTACTAGACCCAGAAGCTCATTGGCCCATTCACCTTTTTCAGAAAAAAGGTGATTTGGTCATCTTACTAAGAAAATAGGACTCACAAGTATTCAATGACTCACAATCATCAATGTCAAGAATGTTCTCCTTGACTAACCTATTAATCCTATTCTTATTTATACGACCTAATTGACAGTGCTGAGGATAGGCATTAGAAACATGATCTAGTTTTGGGCGTTTGTTTGACGTGTACATTACACTAATAGGCTATGACAAAATATAAATATCATTTCTTAATTGTTCTTGCATTACTGTAACACCATTCATAATGATATCATAATAATTTTCTTTTATTGACAAACAATAACCATCTTAGGTCAAAAGCCCAACAGATATTATATTCATCATAAAAGATGGACAATAGTGACAATCACTTAAAATAACATTATTATTTTTAAAAAATAGCTCAAGAGTTTTCAATGCTAGGATTAGAACTTTACTTCCATCCATAACATTAAGAAATCTATCACCATTCTCAAATTTTCTACCAATTTGAAGTCCATGCAATGAATTGCATATGTAAATTGGACTTTCGATATCTAATATCCAGATAGATGTATCACAAACAGTGAAATTGTAAGGTGTTATCATATAACAGCCTTGACTAGCAACCACTTGTTGATTTCTTCTATTCAGCCTATTAGGATCTAGAGGATCATTCTTCTTTGGGTCTGCCAGATTAGGGTCAATACTAGACTTCTCATTCTCAGATCCTAAATGCTTGTCACTATCCAACAGTGAATGGAGTGGACTTACAATAGCCATTCTATTTATCTGAAATGAAAATATGAAACCTTATTAGTACTTGAATTAATTATCCCTAAAGACTTAGACTTTAGTCTAAAGATGCTTCCACAATTTTTAAACCAATTGGTAGCCTCTACCTCCAATTTGATGAAATACACTAATTCCTTAGTAGGTACTAAAATCCACATAGACTACAGATAGGCCCAAGGTAGGCTTTATCTAATCTGTGTGCATCTATAGGTAGGTTCATAACCAATAGTTTTCTTAAATAATTTTTAGTATTTTGATTTTGCCCTACATATCAAATCAATAGGCTTTGGTCTCCACTAAAAAGATCTGGTTTGGTCCAATTATTAACATGATTGACTTTGGTGCATCAAACCAATGATAACCAGGCATGAGGAAAGCTCTGGCTAATTTGATCATCATTAAAAGAGTGCAACCTAATCATCATATGATGTATAGTAAATCCAACATCCAAATGAACACCAGGTGTTAGGCACCTCCAATATCCACCCAGAAAATTTGACTCATTACTATTCACCTTAATAAGAGGTTATTACTTGGTTATCCCCATAACTTAGTCATTTTAAGGATCTAATAATTTAGATGATTTATTTTACTTATGATTTGTGATAGAAAGGATACGGACCATATTTCTCCCATTGACTTCATAAAGTCAAATCCTCTCACTGACTTCACCAAATCAATAGGTTGTACTAGGATCAATTTAGGTCCATGGGCACCTAATTTAGTCTTACTAATTGAAATCAGTCAAAATGATTCCTAGTGACATGGGTTAGTCTAAATCACCAAGTGATCCAATCAAATCCTAATTGATCATGTCGGCTAGGTAAGTAAGATCAGTGGAAGGGATATGCTATTAACTCATCAAAGATCAAATCAGTGCGAGTAGCTTTCAATTAAAAACCACTTATCAAAATTGCCAGACTTACCTTAGACACCAATCGGTTAATTAAGTTTAATTAGATCAACCTAGTAATTATGGGCTAGACCGCTTAGCCATGAATTAACTCCATCTTGGTCCCATTAAAGAGTTGGACTCATTCAACTACAACTATTGAAGTTGAGTCTAGAGTGTCCTTAACCTAATCTAAGTCAACACTTGGTTAGATTTGATCAACTACTCTAGATTAATCCATTCTTTAACTAACCTTAGGTCTAACCCAATTATTGGACCTAATTCATCTAACCCTTTTAACACATAGAATTATGAATTTATCTTAGGATCATTAATTCATAATTCTAGATCCTATTAGACAATACTTAATTCTTTTAATTAGGTTTTGGACTGATGAGTTGGGGTTTGGCATTTCAAAAATAATTTTTAGTTTTTGAAAGGTTCTTTACAACCTAGCACTGTTTCGCTAAATAGGTCAACTCATTTCAAAAATGGATTGGCCTATTTCACAAAGAAGCACTAGTTATAGGTTTATTCAATTAAAAATAGCCAGCAAAAAGTTTCATCCCACTTCTCAGTCGAGCTGGCTTGGTTCCTAGGACAGTCGGTTCGAGGAAAAGCCCAGAAGGCCAACTTTCATTGAGCTGGCTTGGATCCCATCCGAGCTCGCTCGAACATAAGCTGAGCCGGCCTGACTTTTAATCGAGCCGACCCAGCTCCTGACCAAGTTGGCTCGAACAGAAGGCCGCAGACCATTTAAAGCTGGCACGCCGATCGAGTTGGCTAGATTCCTAAGAGAGCCAACTCGATCGACGAACAGAATCTTTCCAAGATTTTGTTCAGGATTAATCTAAACCTATGTACATTACATAAAATCATGAAATATTTAGATCTAATCTAAACACTAATTCATGATAAAATTTAGATTAAAACCAATCAAAAATATATCATAAAAATTATTAGATCTAATCTAAAGATTTTATGTTCAAAGTTATAGATCGCAATGTATAGTCCATGTGATCATTGTGTTATACATTAAATCTTTCTAATTTACATATTAAGCATGTCGAGCAACCCTTGCTCTGATACCATCTAAAGAAAACCTAGTAGGGTTTAGGGCATGCCTTTTGAAACATTTTTAAAAATTAACTATAGCGGAAGCAGAATTAATTTAAACTTAATTCTATGCATGCTATGATCTAATCATATAACCCTACTCAGGATCTTTGACATGTTAATATGCATTAGAAAAATAAAATGCTTTCGATTAGCAAATTATATTTGCTGACTAATCTATGTTCAAAACATAGTACCTATGTGTAGGTAGATGAACATCGTAATCTGGATCCATCGAAAGATGCTCTCCCATCATATTGCAGTTGCACACGTGTCTAGCCTCTATGGTGAGTCCACACATAGCCCTTGATCCTGATCAGCCCCTTTGAAGTGCTAGCTCCTCTCCGGGACCTTCGACAGCCAACCTTTGTTGATCCAATCGATGAACTGCTCTCGAACATTCGGACGCTCTAGAAGATTAGAGGACTCTATGGAGGATGACAAGGTGATGGTGGAAAAAAATTGGTGGAGATCTTACACTCACGGTGCTCAAACTCTCCACCCAAAATCTTGAGTCCCAACTCTAAGGTTTCAGTACACACCCATAAGAATCTTGAGACTCTTCTCTCTCATGCCAAAAAAGATGCACCTTCTCTGATTTCTATTTTGCAGAAATCCCTCATGAAACCTTAGGTAACCCCATGCATTCCCTAGGTATCTCTCTTGTGCATGCCCAAAAAATCCTATTTTTAATAGACTCAATGCATGGGAGGATAAGGATAGGTTTGGTTGAACTTGTTTCAACCAATTCTCTTGAATTCAAAATTCAAGAGGACTCCTTATCTCTTTCCATCGCCCATCATAATGTTTAACATGCAAAAGGACTCTCCTTCTACATGCGCATGCCAATGAAAAAATATTGGTGACAAAAGTAGAATGGTGTGGAGTATGGGAGCTTGAACTAAATTCAACCTCTAACATACTTGAATTCAAAATTCAAGTGATTCATCCTAATCCAAAATCTTGGACCAAGTCAAAAGCAAAAAGATGGAGGGTGTAAACTCTGATTTTGGCATGGAGAAATCCCATGCACATTCCCAACGTGCGTTGAGAAGGAGAGTGGGTCAAAACTCAATGCACAGGAAAAATTCAAACAAGCTTTGAATTGGTCCAAATTGATTTCAACCAAACCAATTTATCTTAACTAGTTAGACTAGGTCAAACCCAACCAAATTAGGCTTAACCCAACTTAGTTAATTTCTAATCAAAATAGAAATTAATCAAATCCAACCTCTAATCAAATTAGGGTCCATCTCCCTAAACTATTAGATCATCACATGATCTGATCAGGTCAACTAAATTGAATCAAATTCAATTTGACTTGATCAATTCCTCATCACTCAATAAAACTGAGCTAATCAACAATCTAAATTTCTAATTAATTCTTCAACAAATATCTGAGTCCTAATTTAGTGGGACTCTCGATTAGCCATCAGATCAGGTAGGAACTCCTATTATATGTGACCCCATAAGTTGAAACCCTAAGATGATAGCACAGAAACTAACTTCTTGTACGAATCAATGTAACCATCTAGCAATGGTATCTAATGTTCGGATAAGTCGACAAGTTGCAATGCAATAATGACGAACTTGTGGCATATGGTTACCATATAATTTATCCCCTTGACCATGATGCTCATAGGATGATCTAGGATTAACTGTCAATCCTAAAAATTTATCCCCATTATATTTCAAAATTTAGCATTTGATGCGTGCTAATCTATAGCCATGGCAAGTGCACCAGTCAATCAAGTAATAAAGTAAGTGAGTATAGTATCTTCCCTAGAGGATTGGAAAATAAGTATTGAAAAGCTCTTTCCTATGCTTTATTTAGAAGACCAATTTATGACAATTAAAAAAAATAAAAAATAAAATAAAAAAATAATTAAAAATTATAAGAAAATAGAAAGAGTATAATTATTAGGGTTTTAAACTTAAGAGCAATAGGTTACTAAGGCAATCGATTCACCAACTCAATCAATACAATATTATGGTTATTAGGTTAATTTTATTTCATATGATGGTGGAGTCTCCTAGTTTATTCACTATCCTTTGGTCCAGGCATAGCAAAACTATCAATATTTATTAATTATCCTTTGGTCAGGTGATATAATTTAAATAAATATTAATGCATTAAGTTTTGTGAAACCCTCTAATTAAAATACGCTGCGTCCAAAGCGCACTAAAATTCCCACATGCATATGAATTCTAATTTGATTCATAATACAAGGTATATAATCAAGAAGCAATAACATAGATGTACTTGGTCCGTAACATCTATGTTCATCAGATCAATTAGAAGATGGCCAGTAATCTAAAAGCATTAAGATCAGATTTATATACTCCTCATGAATAAAATTTAAAATTAAAAATAAATCATACTAAATATTGCATCAAAAGAGTGGCTACACCTTAGCCTTAGTAAAAAAAAATTTAGTTCATGATAACAAGTTCAAAAATAGTAAATAAAATAAAAAGCATGAAGAAATTAGACTGTTTGATTGCTGAAATTGATTGTCTATTGCTCTTGATGTGTGAGAACTTGGAGAACTCGATGAAGAAGAAAGCTCCTTTGATCGTACCTGTCTTTGAAAGAAGAAAAGAAGAGGAAAGAAAAATAATGGAATAAAAACTCTTTCTCTTCTCTCTCCCTAAACCCCTCTCTCTTTCTCAGTTCAATCTACTTTTTTCTATTTTCTCTTTATTTACAACTCTCTATTTTTGTTCTCTGCTTCCTCTCTTCGGTAACAGCAGGCAGCCCCCTTTTTATAGGCTAAGAGATGGATTTTTAAAAGAAATCCTAATCAAATTAGGTTTAAAACTGTTATCACAAGTCAAATTAAAATCCTGGATAATTCTGGCCTTCATATCAGCATCCATCGGATCAAAAACCACTTAAAAATTCTTTTTAAAATCCCAATTCAAGTTGGAATTAACCTCAGCCATCGGATCTTCTTGATGATTAAATCGGGACCATTGGATCACGTACAGGAGCCTTCAAATTCCTAGTTAAAACTAGTAATGCGTCTCCACCATTGGATCTCGATCAAGAGCTGCATCTGCCATTCATCAGCACATAGATTTCTACCGTTTGATCAAATCCCAGTGAACAGCATCCGTTAGATCCAATAAAATTCCCAGAATATCCTCTATAGATCATGCGCGAGCTCGACGCTGCATGGACCGTTGCTTCCTTCAACCAATCAAAGTGCGCTCATCCCCATGAAATCTCCAAAATGCCCTCGCCTGGTTACTGTAGCGGTCCACCATGCGCCGCAAAAAATCCTGATGTTAGCAAGACGTAAGCGAGGCATCAGCGGGCGATCCATCTGGTTTTGAGCGTGGTTGGGCTGGGCGGTCTGCTGAGCCAATTTTTCTGAGCTGGTTTGAACTAGACCGACCAGTATTTAAAAATTATTATTATTATTATTATTTTTCCTTTTAAATTCAATTTGGAGCTCGTTTGAAGTCCATTTTGCTTGAAATTTATTCCATCTGAATCAGAAAAATAAGATCTTCATATTGGTGGCCTTCTTTCCTATATAAAATTAATAAAAATATTAATTTTTTAAAAATAAATTAATTTATTTTATAATTTAATACTTTTATTAGTATATTTTTACCACTTATCACACCCTCCAACTTAGTCATTGCTAGTCCCTTAGCAATGTTTTATTTAATACCATGTTTCAATAAGATTATCCATCACAAAGATAAATCTAGATTAAAGGATCAAAAAGTTTAGAAAATACTGTTAACTAAGCATTGAGCTTCAGAAGCAAATTTTTCAGTCAATATACAATTAAAAACTTTCTTAGAGTACATCAAAGATCTATAGCACTTGTGTTCGTGATGACTAACTTTAGCATTTTCAGTATTAAATTAAAAGAACAAAAGTATCCTCTCTTATCACCTATTTTGGTCAATTTTCTATACATTCTCAATTTTATACTCATGAATTAAGGTAGCTTTCACACTGCCTTTTCTTTTTTTTTTTTTTTTTACTGTGCTGAGCATCCTGGCCTTTCCCTTCACCATTTTACGTGAATTTTCCACACTTGACCTAGGTGCAGAGACCCAGTTACTAGGCTTTGGGCAATCCACATATACTCTATCTTTTGCACTTTATTTTTAGGCAGGTAGCTCTTTCCTTAAATTCAAGTTTCTTTGATTAGAATGTATATTAATTACCAATTTTCAGTGATAATTGAATCCTCAGTTGGCCTTATAATCAATACCTACTTTGCCTTGTTAGTGTGCATGTGCAATTAGAAGTGCTAATAGTCTTTTAATGACCTAAGTAGGCTGCTAAAAGTTGACCAACTAATCTACTTCTTTAACTCATTACATTCATTAGCAAATAATTCTATCTTTTATCACTTATCCAGTTCTATCTTGCTCAAGATTTTCTTCTTGACACATGATTTTTTTTTTTTTAATTTATATTTTTTAAACTTATTTTATATTGTCTTAAAGGAGAAAGAAAAATAAAGGGTGCAATAAAGGATAGGAAGGAATACACCTGATTTGGTTTCAGTCTGGTTCTTTGGAGCTTTGAAATTTTGCTTGAGCTCTCATTGATTTTTTTCTGCAAAATTGAAAATACACACCAAGAGCAGTAAAAGAGCAACAATAAATTACTAAAAAATAAAAAAAAAAAAATGATCAAAACTAAAAAGAAAAGAAACAACCTATCTAGTAGTTCTGATTTATAGTCTTCAGCTTGACTTTCTTTGAGTTCTAAAGTGGATCAATCTGGTGCCACTTCAATTGGAATACTTTCATGTTTGATCGAGTCCTCTTTCAATTTGACATTGCTAGCTTTTATAGTCTCAAACCTATTTTCTACAGAATTCTCATATAACTGGAATTGTCAATAATATCAATTAGAAAATAAGTTTGATTATCATCAGATGTTTAGTATCTTTGAAAACATTAAAAGTAACTTGTTCATCTTGGACTCTAAGAATTAATTTTTCTTGTTGAACATCTATTAAAGCTCCTCCAGTAGCTAAAAAGGGTCTCCCTAAAATAAGGGGTACATCATAATCTTCTTTCATATCAAGAACAATAAAATCAATAGGAAAAATAAACTTGTTTACCTTTACCAAGACATCCTCCACTATACCTCTTGGATATTTGATGGATCTGTCGGCTAATTGAAGAGTAATAGTGGTAGGCTTTCGGTTCTCCTAGACCCAGCTTCCTGAAAATAGAAAAAGGCATGAGATTAATGCTTGCTCCTAAATCACATAAAACTTTATCAAAACTACAATCACCAATAATGCAAGGGGATAGTAAAACTCCCTGGATCTTTTAGCTTCTATGGTAATTTATTTTGAAGTATTGCTGAGCATTCTTCATTCAAATTTATTCTCTCATGCTCCTTCAGCTTTTTCTTATTTGTTAGAGATTTCTTTGAGAAACTTGGCATACCTAGGCATTTGAGTGATAGCATCTACAAAAGGAATATTAATATGTAAATTCTTTAAAATTTTAAAAAAAATAGAAAATTTCTTATCTGGATGCTGTATTTGTCTCTCTGGGAATGGTAGTGGTGGCACGTAGGGCTTCACATTTGGATCGGCAAACTGTATACCTGGAGACCATCCATCTGCTGGTTGTTTTGGTGACTGACGAATTTTAGTTGATGGTTTCTTATTTATAGTTGGCTCTTCAGTCTCTTTCTTCTGATGTGGCTCCTCTAACTTTTTACCACTTCTTAGAATGATAGCATTGACTTGCTCCTTGGATTGGTCTTCATGTTGTTAGGCAAGGATCCCTGAGGTCTCTCGAAGATTATCTTAGCCATTTGGACTATTTGCATCTCCAAGTTTTGAATTACTGCTGCTTGGTCCTGCCTAAGCTTGGCTTCCAAATTTTTTTATAGTTGCTTCTTGGTTTTGCATGAATTTGACCATCAGCTCCTCCATGTTGGAGTTTTCGTCAAGTACATGGAACCCCGAGGGTGGCTATTGTATTGTATTTTGATTGCTCCATGAGAAATTTGGATGCTGCCTGCATCATTGATTGTATGTGTTGGAGTAGAGATTATTTTGTTGCGACCTAAAAAAATTACCAACATAATTAGGTATATCAGTTGCTTTAGCAAAAGAATTATCTATCTGACAGTTGCTTGTATCGTGTCCTCCTCCATACAGGTCACAAGTGATGCTTTGAACATGCATAGCTGTTCCCTTCAAGTTGTTGACTTCGGCTATAAGGGCTACAATTTTAGCTAGTAAGGTTGGCACGCAATCTACTCCCTACACAGCTGTTGGTCTTTTCGACATCATGCATTCTATTTGCCACTGATAGCTATTTGATCCCATCTCATCGATCAAATCAAAAACTTCTTCCTCCATTTTTTGGTTAATGGTTCCTCCTACTGCTGCATCAATCATAGAACAATTAGTAGGAGATAAACCATTATGGAAAGTTTGTACCTAAAGCCATATAGATAGTTGATGATGTGGATATCTCCTCAATGGTTTCTTAAAATACTTCCAAGCCTCATATAGTATCTTCATATCCATCTGCATAAAAGAAGTAATATTGTTGCGCATCTTGATTGTCTTAGAAGGTGGAAAGTACTTGGCTAAGAATTTTTGGGCTAGGACATCCCAAGTTGTGATAGAACCGACAGGAAGGAAATGAAGTCAACTTTTAGCTTTGTCCTATAAAAAGAAAGGAAATAACCTTAATCTAATAGCATCATCTGACACCCCATTAATTTTAAATGTATCATAAACTTCAAGAAAGTTAGAAATATGGGCATTCGGATCATTATGCATGTGTCCACTGAATTGGATAGCTGATTGAATCATCTAGATCATCGCCGATTTTATTTCAAAGTTGTTTGCTCGCACAGATGGTCTCTTGATGCTCGAAGCTGCATTGACTACAGATGGTATAATGTAATCATTTAATGGATGATGTGCTATTCGAATAGCTTCATGTTGTCCTTCGGTCACCATATGCAATCCTAGATTGATGTCGTTAGGATCTTCAGGTGCAATGTTTCTTTCTTAGTATAGTCTTCTAATGGTTCTTTCAATTTCTAGATCTAAAGGTAGTAAGTTACTATATCTAGTATGTATCAAACACTGAACAAATTTAAAAATAAAGTAAGAACATAAAGTAAAAATAAAATTTTAAAGTAAAACTAGGATCAAAATTTTAATATTATTTTAGACACAATCTCCGGCAATGGCGCCAAAAATTTGATGCGTGCTAATCTATAGCTATGGCAAGTGCACCAGTCGATCAAGTAATAAAGTAAGTGAGTAGAGTATCATCTCTAGAGGATTAAAAAATAAGTACTGAAAAGCTCTTTCCTATGCTTTATTTAGAAGATCAATATATGGGAATTAAAAAAAAGTAAAAAATAAAATAAAAAAATAATTAAAAATTACAAGGAAATAGAGAGACTGTAATTATTAAGATTTTAAACTTAAGAGCAATAGGTTACTAAGGCAATTGGTTCACCAACTCAGTCAATACAATATTCAGGTTATTAGGTTAATTTTATTTCATGTGACGATGGAGTCTCCTAGTTTATTCACTATCCTTTGGTCCAAGCATAGCAAAACTATTAAAATTTATTAATCATCCTTTGGTCCATATATAATTTAAATAAATATCGATGCATTAAGTTTTGTGAAATCCTCTAATTAAAATATGCTGCATCCAAAGTGCACTAAAATTCCTACATGCATATGAATGCTAATTCGATTCATAATACAAGATATATAATCAAGAAGCAATAACATAGATGTACTTGGTCCGTATCATCTATGTTCATCAGATCAATTAGAAGATAGCTAGTAATCTAAAAGCATTCAGATTTGATTTATATACTCTACGTGAATAAAATTTAAAATTAAAAATAAATCATACTAAATATTGCATCAAAAGAGTAGCTACACCTTAGCCTTAGTAAAAAAAAAAATAGTTCATAATAAAAAGTTCAAAAATAGCAAATAAAATAAAAAGCATGAAAAAATTAGACTGTTTATTCGCTGAAATTGGTTGTCTGTTGCTCTTGGTGTGGAGAACTTGATGAAGAAGAGAGTCGATCAGTGTACCGGCCTTCAAAAGAAGAAAAGAAGAGAAAAGAAAAATAACAGAATAAAAACTCTTTCTCTTCTCTCCCTAAACCCCTCTCTCTTTCTCTATTCTCTCTATTTCTCCCTATTTTCTCTTTATTTTCAACCCTCTATTTTTGTTCTCCACCTCCTCTCTTTGGCAACAGTAGGCAGTCCCCTTTTTATAAGCTAAGAGATGGATTTTTGGAAGAAATCCTAATCAAATTGGGTTTAAAACTCTTAACACAAGTCAAATTAAAATCCTGAATAATTTTGGCCTTCAGATCAGCATCCAATGGATCAAAAACCACTTTAAAGTTTTTTTTAAAAACCCAGTTCAAGTCGAAATTAACCTCAGCCTTCGGATCTTCTTGATGATTAAATTGAGATCATCGGATCGTGTACATGAGTCTTCAAATTCTTAATTAAAATCGGTAATGCATCTTAACTGTTGGATCTTGATCAAGAGCTACATCCGTCGTTCGTCAGTGCACAGATTTCTACCATTCGATCAAATCCCAACGAACAACATCCATCAAATCCAGCAAAATTTCTAGAATACCCTCTATAGACTGTGCGCGAGCTCGACGTTGTGTGGATCATCGCTTTCTTCAGCCAATCGAAGTGTGCTCATCCCTATGAAGTCTCCGAAATGCCCTCGCCTGGTTACTATAGCGGTCCACCATGCACCGCAAAAAATCCTGATGTGAGCATGGCGTAAGCGGGGTGTCAACAGGCGATTGGTTTGGTTCCGGGCACGGTCAAACTAGACTATCTGCTGAGCCAATTTTTCTAAGCCAATTTGAACCAGACTAGCTAGCATTTAAAAATTATTTTTTTGCCTTTGATATTCAAGTCCAGTCTCATTAGAAGTCCATTTTGCTTTAAATTTATTTCATCTGAATCAAAAAAATAAGATCTTCATATTGGTGGCCTTCTTTCCTATATAGAATTAATAAAAGTATCAATTTTTTAAAAATAAGTTAATTTATTTTATAATTTAATACTTTTATTAGTGTATTTTTACCACTTATTAGCATCCATCATATGGACTACCCTGATCAAGGATTTACTAAATTGAAATAGAGCAATGCACTTGCTCTAATATTTGGAGGGGTCAATCTCATCTTGACTCATGCACTGACAAGCCAAGTACTTGATTGCACCCAATAGCCTTCCATCATTGAATTAGAAATTCAGATAGTCCGATACCTAAGTACAGTGAGTTGCTTGCAAGTCACCATAGTGATCTCAGGTCTAAGGGACACATATATCCATATCCTTCGTGAGCAACTCTTGATAGAAGAGAGCTCCATAGTTAGATCATGATAAGTGAAATATATCATTACATTTCTCCCGCATGCCATAACAACATCATCATGCTTCTTGGGTAAGAGGACAACCAATATTTATGGCACATAATGACCTACTCTTGATTAATGTTGTCATCCTAGGTAACAAGAATCATTTGATCGCAATCAGTTTAAGGATTAAATGTTAAATCCTTCTTTGTCGAGTCTAAATAGTCCTAAGGACTTCATCATAGATAGTTCATTACAGAAAGATGCATAAAGTGATGAAATTATCAGAATAATAATTTTATTTAATTAAAATTTAAGTATAAATTGCATTTAGCTCAATCATCTATAACCTAGATGATCGGCTTTAGGATACATTTTCCAACAGATGCGATCACCAATATGGATGCAATGCAGAGATCCAATTCTAAGAAATGACTTGAAGCCATGAAATCTCAAATAGAGTCCATGATGATCAATGATATGTGAACATTGGTTGACCCACCTGAAGGGCTTAAATTCATTAGATGTAAATGGATCTTCAAAAAAAAAAGAAATGTAGATGGAAAGCTGAAGACCTATAAGATTCATCTGGTTGCCAAGGGATATCATCAACGTTATGATATTGACTTTAATGAGATGATCTTTCCTATGGCAATGCTCAAATCCATATGAATTTTACTTGCAATAGCTACCCATCTAGACTATGAGATCTGGCAAATGAATGTAAAAATAGCTTTTCTAAATGGAGACCTGGAAGAAGAGGTATGTATGATACAACCTGAAGGATTTATATCTATAGATGAGTCTAAAGTGCGCAAGCTTCAGAGATCCATTTATAGATTGAAGCAGATATTTCAGTATTGGAACATGCATTTTGATAAGGTGATTAAAATATATGACTTCATTAAGAATAGAGAAGAGCACTGTATATATAAGTGGGAAAATAGCTCAGTTGTGGTATTCCTTATGATATACGTGGATGATATTCTTTTAATTGAGAATGACATTCCTATACTATAGAGAATAAAACTATGGCTATCATCTCAATTCATCATGAAGGACTTAGGAGAAGCATTCTACATTCTAGGAATAAAGATCTATAGGGATGGATCCAAGAGGATGCTTGGGTTATCCCAGTCCACGTATATAAAAATTATACTAAAATGATTCAGCATGGAGAATTCCAAGAAGGGCTATCTTATGATAGGTCATAAAATTTTTCTCTCTAGGAAGGATGATCTAACAACTCCTAGAGAGAGCATATGAGTAGAATCCCATATGCCTCGATAGTGGGATCTATCATATATGCGATTACATGTATGAGATCAGATATGGATGCTCACAAGGAGTAGCAAGTAAATACTAATTTGATCCAGAGAAAAATCATTGGAAGGTTGTAAAAACCATCCTTAAGTATTTGAGAAATACTAAGGACCAGTGGCTGATTTATAGTGAGTTAGATTTAAAACTTATGAGATTTATAGACTCTAATTTTCAATATGATCATGATAATAGCAAAGTATATCAGGTTATATATTTACCCTTAATAGTGGATTTGTCTATTGGAATAGTTTTAAGCAGCATACTATGGCAGACTTAGTTTATGAGGTGGAGTATATCGCAGCATCCGATGCTGCGAAGGAAGCTATGTGGCTGAAAAACTTCATCACCAAGCTCAAAGTGGCATCCTTCTTTGATGGTCCAATTCTGCTCTACTATGATAGCATTGGAGCCATTGCTCAGACGAAAATATTAAAGGCACACCAGCAGATGAAGTATATGTTACAACACTACCACATTGTCTAGAAGATCTATAAGGATTGATGGTAATCCCAAACCTTGGGAGACCATGGAAGGAGCCAGGATGTTGGCTCCAGAGATTCTAAAGGCTTGGTTGGTGCTTCGAAGACTTGGGATTCAAGGTGGAGCAAGAAATCAAAGCCAAAAAATCAAAACTGTAGAAAGAATCATTTCTGCAGGTTAGTCAGCTCAGTCTGAAACTGGATCGGCTAAGTCTCAGATGATAGGCCAAACATAGAGAAGCATATTCGGGACTGCAACATGGCACACAACTGGATCGGCTCAGTCTAAAATTGAGCCGATCTAATCTCAGATTAGCTAGCTCAATGCTGAGACTGAGCCAGCTCAGTCCATGGGTAGAGCTACATGAGAGTCTATTTGGGGCTAGGATAGGGACTTATCCTAAGAGTCTTAAGGCCTGGTTTGAGAGTCTTAAGGGGGCTAACTCATGTATAGGTCGGACTTAGATCCAGAGGATAAGAGCATGGGAGACATAAGTGTACATGGGCTCAATGAGTGTTTTTATGTATTGGGTTAGCCAGGAGAGTTTTTGGTTGGGCCTAATGGCTACATATCAATACATAGATTGTATTAGGGTTTTCAAGGGTGCAAGCAATACAAGTCTTTTCTCCATTCAACCTCTCTTCTCTCTTCTCTCAAGAGTAGTATCCTAGGTTCTTGAAGAAGTCCTAGAGAGAGGGGGTGCCTCCCTCAAGCCCAAGGAGGGAGGTGCCCCAGCATGAAGCGAGGTGATGGATCTATGATACGCTGCCTTAGAGAATGTCAAAGGTCTCCTATGGTCCACACTAAAGATCAAGAGCTTCACAATATGGTATCAGAGCTAGGAGATGCCAAGATAATGCACCAATAATTGGTATTAGATCCTGATGGTATATGGAAGCGAAGGAAAAATCATATAGGATGAAATTAGGAATCTGAATGAGTATTCCATGATATGCCTCAAATCTACCTTTGTTATTATTGTGGTTTGGCTAACCGAAAGTAGTTGGTTGAAGGTGGAGGCTGAGAGGATTAATGAGAAGGATTTTTTCTGGGGTGGAAGGTTTAGGTGCTTGATTTGCTGGTCGATCTTTATGGAAAAACTGAGACGTATGACCACAGATAAGGCAGGGAGCGCTGGAGTGTCGTAGTAGCACTTTTCTAAAGATGCAGGGCTAAGAGAGGCCGGACGATAGAGCAGTTGAGGAAGGTATCTCAGTAGAGGGCATCAGGATTCTCTAGAAAGATGGACAGTATGAAACTATTGAAGAAAGATTTTCTAAGGGATAATGGTCGAAGGAAGGTTGAAGAAGCGACTATACGTCCTTCGGTTGCAGGTAGAAGGGGAAGTAATCGAAGATGTATTTAGCGGTTTGATCAGAGCATGAATTTACGGAGCCTTGGGGATGATGGAGATGGATGATCCATGGAGGTCCAGTAGGTTAGGGTTGGGTGGTTGTATAGCAGCATAGAGACGAGTCAGGGAGCACTGAAGTGCTGTAGGAGTCCTACCCTGAAGGCACAGGGGCTGAGAGAGGATCGATAGTGAAGCAGTCGAGAGAGATATCTCAGTAGAGAGTGTCAGGGGCATGTCAGTGAGACCTGAAGTAGGTCTCAGGGAGAGCCAAGAGGTCTCAAGGAGCACAAAGAGGTCTCAGGCAAATAGGAGTGTCCTGGATCAGGTTTCTTCTGCAAGAGCACCAGGAAGAGTCATAGTTCAGTAGAGGATGGTTTGTGTACAGCAAGAGAGGACCCGGATACCTATGAGGAGGCAATGTTGAGATGAGGCAGGGAGTGCTGGAGTGCTACAATAATGCTTTTCTGGAGACACAAGACTGAGAGAGGCTCGGTGGTGCAGTAGTTGTGAGAGGTATCTCAGGAGAGAGTGTGAAGAGGCATCTTAGGGAGATCAAGAGCAGGTCTCAAGGAGAGCCATGGAGTCTCAAAAGTCTCAGGATGAGTTAGGTGGGTCTGAGCCCAGGATAGGGTTTGAGCTGTAGTTCCTCCGGGCACAACTAAAGTGATAGCTGGTGTAGGGGCAGAAGAGGAGAAAGCTAGCATAGAATTTTCTAGGGTTTAGTCACTAGATTTGGAAGAGTTGGATGAGCTTTTGCATTTTGGAGGTGCCCGTGGGTTGCGGAGGTATCCGAGATGGCTTCAAAGAGGGCCGTAGAGTGCGGAGGGTTCAAAGGCACATCGATGATATTCGAGGTGCTGCGATAGGCTCAGTAGTGCAGCATTGAGTAGTTGGTCTCGAGGGACTCGATGATGGAGTCGACTTCTGCAGCATCAGATGGACTTCGAATATAGGTAGAGCTCCACAGTCATGGCATCATAAGTGGAGAGAAAATTTAGCATGAGTTCAAAGCTGAGGGTCAGAGCCGGTGATGCACAATTTCTGGTGGAAAAGCAAGTGCAGGTGGACATGCATAACTCTGAGGTAATCATGTTAGGTGGTATAGTATGTGCTAGTACAAAAATGCTATAAGTTCTCTAGGAAAGTCTAGAGAAATTGATGTAGCTGCTAAGCAGAAGAAATCCTACAATTTTAGGATGGTGCCAAGTGAAGGAAAATCCTGATTTCTCGGATCAGGTTTGTTCAGATCTGATCAGATCAAGAGATATATTTTAAATTTTTTTTTTCTTGATCTAGATCAGATCTGGGATGTTTCAGATCTAATTATTATTATTTTAAAAATTAAATAAAATTTAGATAAATTAAATCAAATTTAATTTACCTTGATATGGGTAATCCTATTACCCGTTGATGATCCTGTATGTAGCGGAAGGTTCTGGATCTAGTCATGCAAGTGCCCGGCCTCTATCGATATCCACTCAGATTGGATCTGGAGATCCTCTTCTTCTCTATCACATTTCCAAAAATCAGATTTGGATCTGATCTGGAGGGTCTTCAAAACTCCTTTTGAAGATCAGCAGTCGTCCTTTGCAGCAGTGCAGCCTTCTAGCTTTCAATTGCCTTTCTTTGATCTGGATCGCACCAACCAAAAATCCAAAACTCCTTTTGGACATGGAGAGGAAGGATAGAAGGTGGTTTGGTATGGAGGAAGAGGGGAGAGGCAGCCTTGGGGTGTAGGGAATTGTGATTCAATCATACTTTGAGTTGGGCGTACGGTCTTATTTATAGACTAAGCATGATCCAACTCCTCTTCTTCCCAACCAATCACAACCCTTTGTGAAATCAGATCTAAATCTGATTGGTGGAAATAGAGTCCCCTCGATTCCTCCTTAGAGGGTGCCTAAGACCAGTCAAAGTTGGTTCTTAGGAGAACTCTAATTGGAATCCAAAAAGGAGATGGAGTCCCTATCCAACAGGGACTCCTAGGCGCCTCCAACTTGCGCACATGCCAAGGGTGGCGTGCACCCTCTTCCTTTCTAGGTTCTAGCAGGGGGACAGGCCCCCACCAGCTCTCCAATAGGTGCGTGACATGTGGTCAAAAGTCAAAGTATCAATGGTCAACATTTGACCAGTCAAAGATAGACTTTTGACCAAAGTCAAAGAACAAGAAATGGCAGGTGACCAAAAATGGCAGGTAATGTCTTACAAAATAAGACAACCTTTTCTGACTTGGACAACCTCCAGTCAGACCATATGAAGGCCTCTAACTGAGCACAAACTCCTTTGGCTCAGTCAGGACAACTAATTTATGATAGCAAAAGAAGAACGTTAGGTTCAATCGAGTGCTAGCACGATTTCTTGAACCTAATTGAATCTCATTCAAATCAATTGAACTAAATCAGTTCAATTGATGATCACCAGATTCAAACACTTGTTTGTATGACCTAGTTAGGTTCAGTTCTGTATGGTAATGGGATATGTCATGATCTCTATCATCGACATCATCGAAACTCCTTTCGATGGATCAGAACTCTTCTGATTCGAACAGCTAGAATGATCGATCATCTAAATCATTCTAATTGCTCCCAAAATCCACCAGTGACACCTAGCAGTATATGGTGGCAACCCATCAGAGCTGAATGCGAACCTCTTGGTGCAGCTACCTGTGTGATTAAGTTCTTCTATCTTGAGCCCCGATCAGATTAGGGTTAAGGTAAACTCGTCAAACCCTAGTTTTTGTCATATGATGTAATCATTCGATTTGAGTCAAATATGAAAATCTAAATAGAAACTCTTTCTATTATTTCACTCTACCATGGCCATGGGCTTCTGGACTTGATTCTCATGATCATCATAGGGCTGCTCCTCTACCACCGAGGTAGATAGATTCTTTCTTGATGCAATCCAGTTCCTACAATGAACATGCTATAGCCAACATATACACCTCAGGGTTCCGAATGGCTAGGAGATCGAGTAATGGTGTAGTCAAACTATAACACCCTCAAGGTGAACTATCGATGCACCTCAGGTCAAAGAACCAGACACACTACTGCAGCATCGAGTCAGTCATTGACGAGAAGGTAGACTCCCTAATGACTACTCGAGGTGGTCATGCTCAGTGCCCTCATTCTCTAACGAGTACCTATACTTTCGCTCCGGTGTCTCCATACTGTAGACTTAAGACTCATCTACTAAAGAGAAGCGATTGTACACCAACCTTCTGGATCAATCACCATCCTCGTGATGATCCTATGGTCGGAAGCATTTTATGAGTTAACAATGATTATTCATGTCTTAAATTTTCAACTCTTGAAAATATGAATTATCATTACCATTAACTCAAAGGATGTATCACAGACACTAAATACACATATGTGATAGAAAATAACACATTTTATTGATATTAGTCAAAATTATAATTTTGCCCCTAGAAGTGTATTACAAGTGTCAGCCAATTCTTGCTTCTAGGGCACATATATCTAACAATCTCCCACTTGTCCTAAAGCCAATTGGCTACAAGTCTAAGTCCCATCTTCTCAAGGTGGACTTCGATCTTCTATTGGCCCAACGGCTTTGTAAGTGGGTCTGCCACATTGTCTGTGGAGTTGACTCTCTTGACCTCGACGTAACCCTTCTCGAGGTAATCGCGGATGTGGTGGTATTGCCGCTCAATATGCTTGGATTTCTAATGAGACCTCGACTCCTTAGCAAGGGCTATGGCGTCATTGTTGTCGCAGTACAGAGGATTGGCATCCGATGGCATTACTCCGATTTCTGTAGCAAACTTCTTATACCAGAATGCTTCCTTCACAGCTTCTGATGTAGCGATATATTCTGCTTCCATGGTGGAATCTGCTATCACCGTTTGCTTGGAACTCTTTCAGTTGACAGCACCACCATTGCACACAAATAGACTCTCAGATGTTGACTTTCGATCATCTATATCGGACATGAAATTCGAGTCTGTGTATCCCTGGACTTGGAGTTCTCCGTTACCAAAGACCAACATCATATCCTTAGTTCTTCTCAAGTACTTAAGGATACATTTCATAGAAGTTCAGTGTTCTTCACCTGGATTTGACTGATATCTGCTTGTGACACTCACAGCATGGGCTATATCAGGTCGTGTACATAGCATGGCATACATGAGGCTCCCTATTGCAGAAGCATAAGGGATCTTGCTCATGCATTCTATTTCCTCAGGTGTGCTGGGGCACATCTTCTTGGAAAGATGAATACCATGTCTGAAGGGTATTAATCCCCTCTTAAAGTTTTCCATACTAAACCTCTTTAGTACTTTCTCTATGTACATCTTCTGTGAAAGTCCTAGCATCCTATTCGGTCTATCCCTATAGACCTTAATTCCTAGAATAAAGGATGCTTCGCCTAGG
This sequence comes from Cocos nucifera, assembly GCA_006176705.1. NCBI lineage: Eukaryota > Viridiplantae > Streptophyta > Magnoliopsida > Arecales > Arecaceae > Cocos > Cocos nucifera. The sequence goes on from QRFJ01003231.1 coordinate 26,751, forward strand.
TCTTTCATGGAGAATTCCTTGGACAACCATAATTTAACTGTTGTCATCATGGAAATATCATTCCCAATAAGGAGGATGTCATCCACGTACAATACGAGGAAGACAACAGTGCTTCCACTGACCTTTTTGAAAACACATGGTTCCTCTTCATTTTTGATGAAACCAAATATTTTGATCACATCATTGAAACGAGTGTTCCAGCTCCGAGATGCTTGCTTAAGTCCATATATGGACCTTTGCAGCTTGCAAACCTTGTGATCAGTATCACTGGATGTGAAACCTAGCGGCTGTTCCATATAGATATCTTCCTCAAGATATCCGTTCAAGAATGCCATTTTCACATCCATTTGCCATATTTCATAATCGAAATAGGCTGCAATGGCAAGCAATGTGCGGATGGATTTTAGCATAGCCACTGGGGAAAAGGTATCCTGATAGTCAATGCCTTCGCATTGACTATAACCTTTTGCCACTAGTCTAGCCTTGAATGTCTCCACATTCCCATCTGCACCAATCTTTCTCTTGAAGATCCATTTACACCCAATAGGTACTATACCTTCTGGTGGATCTACCAAGGTCCAGACTTGGTTTGAGTGCATCGAGTCAATTTCTGACTGCATTGCCTCTAGCCATTTCTCGGAGTCGATATCTGATATCGCCTCGTTGTAGGTTTTGGGATCATCACCATGAGCACCATTGCCTACGAGGAATATTTTCTCTACGTCCTCTGAAATAATACCTAAGTATCTCTCAGGGGGATGGGAAAACTCTTTTCGATCTACGAGGTGGAGGAGGTAGTGTTCTTATTGGCTCAACCTGATTTGGTTCCAATTGGTCCTTAGCTCGTTGTACTTGTGAGACTTTCTCATCAAGCTTGATCTATCTTCCAATGCCGCTATCTTGAATAAACTATTTTTCAAGAAAGATGGCATGTCGACTCACAATCACATTGTGGTCACATTGTGATCATCTAGAATATAGAAATAGTATCCTAATGACTCTTTAGGATATCCTATGAATCGAGCTCTGAAGGACCTAAACTCTAACTTGTCCGCTTGTTGTCTTTTGACATGAGCCGGACAACCCCAAATTCTGAGATGACTCAGACTTGGTTTCTTACCGTGCCATATCTCATACGGTGTGGTAGGAACGGTTTTAGAGGGAACCCTATTCAGTAAATAAATTGAAGTTAACAATGAGTGTCCCCAAAGAAAATCAGGAAGGTCTGTGAAGCTCATCATGGATCGAACCATATCCAATAGGGTCCGATTTCTCCATTCTGAAACCTCCATTGAGTTGAGGTGTTCCTGGTGGAGTCCATTGAGAGACTATGCCATTTTCCTTTAGATAGTCTAGGAATTCCTGGCTAAGGTATTCACCTCCTCGATCTGATCGAAGAACCTTAATGGGTTTTTCAATTTATTTTTCTACTTCATGTCTGAATTCTTTGAACTTTTCAAAAGCTTCAGACTTATGTCTCATAAGATACACATACCCATACCTAGACAGATCATCGATAAAGATAATGAAGTAGACAAAATTGCCTCTAGCCGGCACATCAAATGGGCCACACACATCAGTATGTACTAGGGCAAGGAGATCTGTGGCCCTCTCCCCATGTCCAACAAAAGGGAGTTTGGTCATTTTGCCTTGAAGACAAGATTCACAAGTTGGATATGACTCGAAAGTCAATGGACTCAATAGCCCATTTTTCTCCAATTTGTTGATCCTATCTTCTGCTATATGACCTAATCTCAGGTGCCATAGATATCTGTCATTTGGACTATCCCTAGGTCGTTTGGCATTCACGTTTTGCTCGATAGTTAGAATAGGTACATCAATATGTAGCTGATAAAGACCATTAATAAGGAAACCATTTGCAATTTTATTTCTTTCATAAAGAATGTTACAATGGTCCTTAAAGAAGGTAATCACATAGCCTTCTTGTGCTAAGCATGAAATAGAAATCAAATTCTTGCTAGCTGCAGGCATATAATAACAGTCTTTCAAAACTAAGTCTAAACCAGATGGTAATCGAAGAGGGTATGTTCCCACGGCTACTGCAGCAACTCTTGCTCCATTATCGATGCATAGGATCATGTCTCCATCCCTCAGCCTCCTGCTATCCTCAAGACCCTGCATGGAAAGTGCACAGATGAGCACTAGAACCAGAGTCAAGCACCCAACTGGATGCAGAAGAAATCGTAAGGTTAGACTCAATAACGAGCATACCTCCAGAAGGACCTTCCTTCTTATTCTTCAGGGTGGCCAGGTAAGTAGGACAGTTCCGCTTCCAATGGCCATCGCTGTTGCAATGGAAATACTTTCCTTTGACATCGACCTTTTTCTTTGGTTCTGCCTTCTTCTTCTTTGCTCCTTCCACCTTCTGCTTTTTTGCAGACTTCTTTTTCTTTCCATAAGACTTTCTTTTGGAAGAAGTCCATTCCATAGCAAGAACTGAGCCTTTAGAACCTTTCATAGAAAGCTCAGCGGTAACCAGCATATTCATTAATTCGGCCAAGGAAATTTTGAAGTTTATGCATGTGGTAATTCATGATGAATTGCCCATATGCATCAGTCAAGGATTGCAGAATAATATCATTCTATAGATCCAAGTCTAACTTCACACCGAGCTTCTCAAGCTCTTCCATGTCCTTGATCATTGTCAGACAGTGATCTTGGACTGACTGCCCATCACGCATCTTAGCCTTAAAAAGTCATTTCGTGACTTGATATTTGGCTGCGCGACTCTGTTCACCAAACATCTCCTGCAGGTGAGCCAACATTTGGCGAGCAGTCCCGATATCTTCATGTTGGCGCTGGAGCTCATCAGACATCGAGCCCAACATGTAATATCTGGCCTTATTATCTTCATCTATCCATTTTTCCAGAGATGCTCTCTGTTCAATAGATGGACGGGCTGGTAAGGTGGGAGGGTCCTGGTCCAAATACATGGGTTAACTTCTTAGAACCCAAAACTATTTTGTAGTTCCTGAGCCAATCTTTATAATTGGGTCCAGTCAGTCTATGTGTGTCCAGGATACGTGCCAATGGGTTGGACGCAGACATTTTCCTATAGAGAGTCAAAGATTCTAGTTAGATACTGTAATTATGACTTGACCAATTTATTTAGGGATTTTATTTTTAAACAAATTAGCTCCCACTATTTTCTCGGATCCCTACACTCCCTCTGTAGAGATGCAAAAATCTCCATGATTAATGATTTCTAGTGGGTGGTGCGGTCTCACCAACTGACTCATCACCTCACCTAACAGTTATTGGTGATGGGTTAGCCAATGAGTGAACAACTCTTGTTCAATGATTCTCTAATCATGGTGCACCCAAACTTGGTCTCTAATTCATGAATCTCACCGTATTTGAAATATTGATCCACTCCTTAGTTAAGTCAGACCCACCATTTGCATAGACTGGGTTCCTAATTGAGTCTCTCACCGTATCCAGAATATTGAGCCCAACTCATCCTCCAGCCCATAGCATCCAATGCCTAATAGACATGGTTGCATCTTCCCGGTGCAACTGAGCCACTGTATCCAGCCGAGAACAATCAACCCTCGGGAAGGGCCCGCACATCTACAATGGTGGAAGACCTCAGACTTAATCTTTTCTTAGGGAGAATTGATTCAGGTCTCATTAAACTAGACTTGTCATAGTCATAACAATTATGACTAACCTAGTGGCATGGGTTAGCTCGGATTATTGACCACCTCAGATCAGAACTGTGTCAACAGATATGGCCAGGTAAGTGAGACCGGTGGAAGGAATATGCCATTAACTCGTACAAGAATGCATTCAGGTCGAGTAGCTTCCAATTAAAAACCAGTCGATCGTATGTGCCAAACTTACCTTAGACACCAAATTGTTGAGTCAGAACCAATTGGGTTAGCCTACAATCCAGACTCTAACCTCTGAGCCTAATTAGGTCTTGCTTGATCGTGACTCGATCTTGACCCAGACTTAATCCTATTAGGCTGGTCAATTTAAGCATTGTTGATCCCATCTAACCAACTCTTGATTCGGTTTGATCAACCGCTTAGACCTAATTGAGCTACCCAAGCCCGAACCCAGTATTATGAATATGTCTTAGATCTGAAATTCTCAATTTTAGACCTAATTGATATTCCATAATCTTAATTTTTAATTAAGTAGGGTTCATAAACAAAATATGCACAATAAATCCTAGGGTTTCAGGATCTAGGGTTTTGCAGAAAGTAAGTTTTGGATTTCTGATTAAGGACGAACACGCAGCACCCCTACACATCATAAGAACACCCCATCGAATGGAAAGAGAGGGCCTTTAAACCCTTCTTCGTTCTTATGACCGGACGGCCAAGAGGAATGCCTTAATCAGGAACATGCAATACTACAAAATAGTTTTAGATCTATATCATATATCTCATATATAAATTAGATCTAATCATGGCATATTTTGCATACATCTCATGTATCGAATCATGCATGTTTTCAGATCTAAATTATCTCATAATAATCTAAAAAATTAGATTTAAATTGATCTAATCAAAATAAATTCTAATCTAGACAATTATGTAGAACTATTCTACAACTAGTCTAGACATGCATCAATCATATCTCATATGATATTTAAAATTAAATAATTTTTATTTGCTATTTTTCAGATATCATTATAATCATTATAATATCTAAAAAATAGTAAATAAATAAATCTAAAATATGATTTAATCAGATTAAATCAAAAACATGCAAAGACTATTCTATAGAACTATTCTATTTTAGAACTAGTCATGCATATTTCCTAATGTTAGATCCAAATCATTTAATTTTAATTTTTTCTAATTTTAGATCTGATCACATCTCATGTGACATCTAAAATCATTTATTTTCTAATTAAAATAAATTTAAAATTAGATCTAAACACTTTTAGAACCTTGGCTCTGATACCAGTTGAAGGAAAATCCTGATTTTCCAGACCAGGTTCGTTCAGATCTGATCAGATCAAGAGATATATTTCAAAATTTTTTTTTCTTTGATCTAGATCAGATCTGGGATATTTCAGATTTGATTATTATTATTTTAAAAATTAAATAAAATCTAGATAAATTAAATCAAATTTAATTTACCTTGATATGGGTAATCCTATTACCCATTGATGATCCTGTATGCAGCGGAAGGTTCTGGATCTAGCCATGCAAGTGCCTGGCCTCTATCGGATATCCACTCGGAGCTGGATCTGGAGATCCTCTTCTTCTCTATCACATCTCCAAAAATTAGATCTGGATCTGATCTGGAGGATCTTCAAAACTCCTTTTGAAGATCAGCAGTCGTCCTTTGCAGCAGTGCAGCCTTCTAGCTTTCAGTTGCCTTTCTTTGATCTGGATCGCACCAACCAAAAATCCAAAACTCCTTTTGGACGTGGAGAGGAAGGGGAGAAGGTGGTTTGGCATGGAGAAAGAGGGGAGAGGCAGCCTTGGGGTGTGGGGAATTGTGATTCAATCATACTTTGAGTTGGGCGCAGGGTCTTATTTATAGACTAAGCGTGATCCAACTCCTCTTCTTTCCAACCAATCACAACCCTTTGTGAAATCAGATCTAAATCTGATTGGTGGAAATAGAGTCCCCTGGATTCCTCCTTAGAGGGTGCCTAAGACCAGTCAAAGTTGGTTCTTAGGAGAACTCTAATTGGAATCCAAAAAGGAGATGGAGTCCTTGTCCAACAAGGACTCCTAGGCGCCTCCAACTTGGGCACACGCCAAGGGTGGCGTGCGCCCTCTTCCTTGCCAGGTTCTGGCAGGGGGACAGGCCCCCACCAGCTCTCCAATAGGTGCATGACATGTGGTCAAAAGTCAAAATGTCAATGGTCAACATTTGACCAGTCAAAGGTAGACTTTTGACCAAAGTCAAAGAACAAGAAATGGCAGGTGACCAAAAATGGCAGGTAATGTCTTACAAAATAAGACAACCTTTTCTGACTTGGACAACCTCCAGTCAGACCATATGAAGGCCTCTGATTGAGCACAAACTCCTTTGGCTCAGTCAGGACAACTTATTTATGATAGCAAAAGAAGAACGTTAGGTTCAATCGAGTGCTAGCACGATTTTCTTGAACCTAATTGAATCTCATTCAGATCAATTGAACTAGATCAGTTCAATTGATGATCACCAGATTCAAACCCTTGTTTGTGTGACCCAGTTAGGTTCAGTTCTGTATGGTAATGGGATATGTCATGATCTCTATCATCGACATCATCGAAACTCCTTTCGATGGATCAGAACTCTTCTGATTCGAACAGCTAGAATGATCGATCATCTAAATCATTCTAATTGCTCCCAAAATCCACCAGTGACACCTAGCAGTATATGGTGGCAACCCATCAGAGCTGAATGCGAACCTCTTGGTGCAGCTACCTGTGTGATTAAGTTCTTCTATCTTGAGCCCCGATCAGATTAGGGTTAAGGTGAACTCGTCAAACCCTAGTTTCTGTCATATGATGTAATCATTCGATTCGAGTCCAATGTGAAAATCTAAATAGAAACTCTTTCTATTATTTCACTCTACCATGGCCATGGGCTTCTGGACTTGATTCTCATGATCATCATAGGGCTGCTCCTCTACCACCGAGGTAGATAGATTCCATCTTGATGCAATCCAGTTCCTACAATGAACATGCTATAGCCAACATACACCTCAGGGTTCCGATATGGCTAGGAGATCGAGTAATGGTGTAGTCAAACTATAACACCCTCAAGGTGAACTACCGATGCACCTCAGGTCAAAGAACCAGACACACTACTGCAGCATCGAGTCAGTCATTGACGAGAAGGTAGACTCCCTAATGACTACTCGAGGTGGTCACGCTCAGTGCCCTCGTTCTCTAACGAGTACCTATACTCTTGCTTCGGTGTCTCCACACCATAGACTTAAGACTCATCTACTAAAAAGAAGTGATTGTACACCAACCTTTCGGATCAATCACCATCCTCGTGATGATCCTATGGTCGGAAGCATTTTATGAGTTAACAATGATTATTCATGTCTTAAATTTTCAACTCTTAAAAATATGAATTATCATTATCATTAACTCAAAGGATGTATCACAGACACTAAATACACATATGTGATAGAAAATAACCCATTTTATTGATTAGTCAAAATTATAATTTTACCCCTAGAAGTGTATTACAAGTGTCAGCCAATTCTGGCTTCTAGGGCACATATATCTAATACCAAGAAGCAAGCATAGATCTTTAATGGTGGAGGTGATCATCCCAAAGACCTCAAAGATGCACAACAGCTGAAGTGGATTAGCGAAGGTGATGTTTACATAGGTGCTATCAGGATGCGCATCGATAGTGGGATCGTGCAGGTGTGCATTGCTGAGGGCTTTGCCAAGACTTGGGGCACCAAGGTGGAGATTGTGAGGATTGATGGTGCTCCCAAGTCATGGGAGGCCATAAGAGGACCTAAGATGTTGGCTTTGTGGATTCCAGGGGTTTGGTTGATGCTTCATGTGAGCTCAGAAGTGGCACTTCCAAGTTTTGCAAATATGAGAAGATAGATCATGGGAAGATAGGAGCGAGTCGAAAGAAGAATCAGCCTCAATAGCAAAGTTCAGAAACTGGGCTGGCTCACTCTGAGACTGAGCCAGCTCAGTTGAGAACTAGGCCAGCTCAATCGAGGACTGGGTCGGCTAGGTCTTAGAGAAAAATCGAGATAGAAAGCAACATTTTTGGATTATTGGCATGGTACACTACTAGGTTAGCTCAATCTGGGACTGAGCTGACCCAGTCGCTGGTTAGTTGGCTCAATCTAAAACTAGGCTAGCTCAGTTTTCATTGGTTATTATTTTGTATACGTAGGTTATTTGGCTGTGGAAACTTTTTCTATGAGCTTGGACTTGATCCTTTATAAAGTACATATACTGAAAAAAGATCAAGGTTGTAAGAGTGTTGAAATATGCTGAATAGCCCTTTTCTCCCAAAAATCTCTTTCTCTTCTTCTCTATTCCTTGAATTATTTGATCATGCTTCCATAGAAATCTCTGAGAAGTACTTTCTTGTTGCTTGGCTAATCACCAACGGTCATGTGGGAAGAGCGTGCATTCCCGACATTTGGTATCAGAGCAGTGTTGTGTGGAAGGAAGGAAGACACCTACAGTTTACTACATGCAGGATCTGTTGCACAAAGTTTTATCCTAAAATTTCTAGTTTGCTTCATGGTTGTCTTTAGATTGAGGTGGAGATTGTTTACATGGAGGAATAGTGATATAGAAATTTGGAAAGAGAATCTAGGGCTAGTTAGATCTTATTTGATGGATAGTTTTGCTAGTGTGTGAAATCGTGAAGGGTGTTAGGGATCTGTTCTTAACTTATTTGAAGTCATGGGATCAAGTGGATTCAAGGTGGATTTTGAGAAGTTTGATGGCAAAAAAAATTTTACTCTATGGTAGCAAAGAGTAAAGGATTTGTTGGTTCAGCAGAGGATCTACAAGGTCTTGACAAAAGAAAGATAAAAAAAGATCAGTGCTGAGGATTAGGAAGAGTTGAAGAAAATTGCTTTTAGCACAATCTAGATGTGCTTGGTTGATCAGGTTTTGCTCGAGGTTTGCACAGAAACTATGGTAAAGGGGCTCTAAAAGAGACTGGAGAACATATACTATTAGCTATGTGTGCCTTAGAAGCCAGAATTGGCTGACACTTGTAATACACTTTTAGGGGCAAAATTATAATTTTAACTATAAATAATAAAATGGATTATTTTCTATCATAAATGTGTATTTAGTGTCTGTGATGCATCCCTTAAGTTAATGGTAATGATAATTCTTATTTTCAAGAGTTGAAAATATAAGATAAAAATTTTCATTTATTAACTCATAAAATACTCCTGACCATAGGATCATCATGAGGATGGTGATTGATCCGAAAGGTTATTATACAATCGCTTCTTTAAAGTAGATCTCTTAAGTCTATGGTGTAGAGACATCGGAGCAACAGTACAGGTACTCGTTAGAGAACGAGGGCACTGAGCATGACCACCTCGAGTAATCATAAAGAAGTCTACCTTCTCGTCAATGACTGACTCGAAGTTGCGGTGGTGTGTCTGGTTCTTTGACTTGAGGTGCATCGATAGTTCACCAGTTTGGACTCGTAAGCCCATGTTCTGACCTCTTCAATTGAAGGGAAATCCTGATTTCCCTGACCAGGTTCGTTCAGATCTGATCAGATCAAGAGATATATTTCAAAAATTTTTTCTCTTAGATCTGTATCAGATCAGGGATGCTTCAGATCTGATTCTTATTTATTTAATAAAAATTAAATGAAAAGGATAAATTAAATCAACATTCAATTTACCTGAATAGGGTAATCCTATTACCCTGTTGATGATCCTGTTTGCAGCGGAAGGTTCTGGATCAAGCCACGCAAGCGCCTGGCCTCTACCGGTATCCACTCGGGCTGGATCTGGAGATCCTCTTCTTCTCTATCACGCCTCCAAAAATCAGATCTGGATCTGATCTGGAGGATCTTCAAAACTCCTTTTGAAGATCTGCAGTCGTTCTTTTCGCAGCAGCGCAGCCTTCTTGCTTTTGATCTCCTTTTCTTGATCTAAATCGCACCAATCCAAATCCAAAACACTTTTGGACGTGGAGAGCAAGGGGAGAAGAGAGTATGGCATGGAGAAAGAGGGAGAGAGGCAGCCTTGGGGCGTGGGAAGATTGCTTCTTGATTATTTTTTCAGGGTTGGGCGCAGGGTCTCTTATATAGACTAAGCTTGTGATCCAACTCCATCTTCCTCCCAACCAATCACAACCCTTTGTGAAATCAGATCTAAATCTGATTGGTGGGAATAGAGTCCCCTGGATTCCTCCTTAGAGGAGTGCCTAAGACCAGTCAAACTGGATTCTTAGAAGAACTCTGATTGGAATCCAAAAGGGAGGATGGAGTCCTTGTCCAACAAGGACTCCTAGGCGCCTCCTACTTGGGCTCACGCCACCCTTGGCGTGCGCCCTTCTCCTTGCCAGGTTCTGGCAGGGGGACAAGCCCCCACCAGCTCTCCAATAGGTGCATGACATGTGGTCAAAAGTCAAAGGGTGAATGGTCAACGTTTGACCAGTCAAAGGTAGACTTTTGACCAAAGTCAAAGAACAAGAAATGGCAGGTGACCAAAAATGGCAGGTAATGTCTTACAAATAAGACAACCTATTCTGACTTGGACAACCTCCAGTCAGACCATATGAAGGCCTCTGATTGAGCACAAACTCCTTTGGCTCAGTCAGGACAACTTATTTATGATAGTAAAAGAAGAACGTTAGGTTCAATCGAGTGCTAGCACGATTTCCTTGAACCTAATTGAATCTCATTCAGATCAATTGAACTAGATCAGTTCAATTGATGATCACCAGATTCAAACCCTTGTTTGTGTGACCCAGTTAGGTTCAGTTCTGTATGGTAATGGGATATGTCATGATCTCTATCATCGACATCATCGAAACTCCTTTCGATGGATCAGAACTCTTCTGATTCGAACAGCTAGAATGATCGATCATCTAAATCATTCTAATTGCTCCCAAAATCCACCAGTGACACCTAGCAGTATATGGTGGCAACCCATCAGAGCTGAATGCGAACCTCTTGGTGCAGCTACCTGTGTGATTCAGTTCTTCTATCTTGAGCCCCGATCAGATTAGGGTTAAGGTGAACTCGTCAAACCCTAGTCTCTGTCATATGATGTAATCATTCGATTCGAGTCCAATGTGAAAATCTAAATAGAAACTCTTTCTATTATTTCACTCTGCCATGGCCATGGGCTTCAGGACTTGATTCTCATGATCATCATAGGGCTACTCCTCTACCACCGAGGTAGATAGATCCCATCTTGATGCAATCCAGTTCCTACAATGAACATGTCATAGCCAACATACACCTCAGGGTTCCATATGGCTAGGAGACCGAGTAATGGTGTAGTCAAACTATAACACCCTCAAGGTGAACTGCCGATGCATCTCAGGTCAAAGAACCAGACACACTACTGCAGCATCGAGTCAGTCATTGACGAGAAGGTAGACTCCCTAATGACTACTCGAGGTGGTCACGCTCAGTGCCCTCGTTCTCTAACGAGTACCTGTACTCTCGCTCCGGTGTCTCCACACCGTAGACTCAAGACTCATCTACTAAAGAGAAGCGATCGTACACCAACCTTCCGGATCAATCACCATCCTCGTGATGATCCTATGGTCGGGAGCTGTTTATGAGTTAATAATGATTATTCATGTCTTAAATTTTCAACTCTTGAAAATATGAATTATCATTACCATTAACTCAAAGGATGTATCACAGACACTAAATACACATGTGTGATAGAAAATAACCCATTTCATTAATTATAGTCAAAATTACAATTTTGCCCCTAGAAGTGTATTACAAGTGTCAGCCAATTCTGGCTTCTAGGGCACATATATCTAACAATCTCCCACTTGTCCTAAAGCCAATTGGCTACAAGTCTAAGTCCCATCTTCTCAAGGTGGGCTTCGATCTTCTGCTGGCCCAACGGCTTTGTAAGTGGGTCTGCCACATTATCTGTGGAGTTGACTCTCTTGACCTCAACGTAACCTTTCTCAAGGTAATCGCGGATGAGATGATATCGCCGCTCAATGTGCTTGGACTTCTGGTGAGACCTCGGCTCCTTAGCAAGGGCTATGGCGCCATTGTTGTCGCAGTAAAGAGGAATGGCATCTGATGGCATTACTCCAATTTCTGCAGCAAACTTCTTGTACCAGAATGCTTCCTTTGCAGCCTCTGATGCAGCTATATATTCTGCTTCCATGGTGGAATCTGCTATCACAGTTTGCTTGGAACTCTTCCAGCTGACAGCTCCACCATTGCACACAAACAGACTTCCAGATGTCGACTTTCGATCATCTATATCGGACATGAAGTCCGAGTCTGTGTATCCCTGGACCAGGAGTTCTCCATTACCAAAGACCAACATCATATCCTTAGTTCTTCTCAAGTACTTAAGGATACATTTCACAGAAGTCCAGTGTTCTTCACCTGGATTTGACTGATATCTGCTTGTGACACTCACAGCATGGGCTATATCAGGTCGTGTACATAGCATGGCATACATGAGGCTCCCTATTGCAGAAGCATAAGGGATCTTGCTCATGCGTTCTATTTCCTCAGGTGTGCTGGGGCACATCTTCTTGGAAAGATGAATACCATGTCTGAAGGGTATTAATCCCCTCTTAGAGTTTTCCATACTAAACCTCTTTAGTACTTCCTCTATGTACATCTTCTGTGAAAGTCCTAGCATCCTATTCGGTCTATCCCTATAGACCTTAATTCCTAGAATAAAGGATGCTTCACCTAGGTCTTTCATGGAGAATTCCTTAGACAACCACATCTTGACTGATGTCAACATGGGAATATCATTCCCAATAAGGAGGATGTCATCCACGTACAATACGAGGAAGACAACAGCGCTCCCACTGACCCTTTTGAAAACACATGGTTCCTCTTCGTTTTTGATGAAACCAAACTTTTTGATCACATCATTGAAACGAGTGTTCCAGCTCCGAGATGCTTGCTTAAGTCCATATATGGACCTTTGCAGCTTGCAAACCTTGTGATCAGTATCACTGGATGTGAAACCTAGCGGCTGTTCCATATAGATATCTTCCTCAAGATATCCATTTAGGAATGCCGTTTTCACGTCCATTTGCCATATTTCATAATCGAAATAGGCTGCAACAGCAAGCAATGTGCGGATGGATTTTAGCATAGCCACTGGGGAAAAGGTATCCTGATAGTCAATGCCTTCACGTTGACTATAACCTTTTGCCACCTAGTCTAGCCTTGAATGTCTCCACATTCCCATCTGCACCAATCTTTCTCTTGAAGATCCATTTACACCCAATAGGTACTATACCTTCTGGTGGATCTACCAAGGTCCAGACTTGGTTTGAGTGCATCGAGTCGATCTCTGACTTCATTGCCTCAAGCCATTTCTCGGAGTCGATATCTGATATCGCCTCGTTGTAGGTTTTGGGATCATCACCATGAGCACCATTACCTATGAGGAACATTTCCTCTACATCCTCTGAAATAATACCTAAGTATCTTTCAGGGGGACGGGAAACTCTTTCCGATCTACGAGGTGGAGGAGGTAGTGTTCTTATTGGCTCAACCTGATTTGGTTCCACTTGGTCCTTAGCTCTTTCTGCTTGTGAGACTTTCTCATCAAGCTTAATCTGCTTTCCAATGCCACTATCTTGAATAAACTATTTTTCAAGAAATATGGCATGTCGACTCACAATCACATTGTGGTCTTCAGGAATGTAGAAATAGTATCCTAATGACTCTTTAGGATATCCTATGAATCGAGCTCTAAAGGACCTAAACTCTAACTTGTCCGCTTGTTGTCTTTTGACATGAGCCGGACAACCCCAAATTCTGAGATGACTCAGACTTGGTTTCTTACCGTGCCATATCTCATACGGTGTGGTAGGAACGGTTTTAGAGGGAACCCTATTCAGTAGATAGATTGAAGTTAATAATGAATGTCCCCAAAGAAAATCTGGGAGGTCTGTGAAGCTCATCATGGATCGAACCATATCCAATAGAGTCCGATTTCTCCGTTCTGAAACCCCGTTGAGTTGAGGTGTTCCTGGTGGAGTCCATTGAGAGACTATGCCATTTTCCTTAAGATAGTCTAGGAATTCCCGGCTAAGGTATTCACCTCCTCGATCTGATCGAAGAACCTTAATGGGTTTTCCAGTTTGTTTTTCTACTTCATGTCTAAATTCTTTGAACTTTTCAAAAGCTTCAGACTTGTGTCTCATAAGATACACATACCCATACCTAGACAGATCATCGGTAAAGGTAATGAAGTAGACAAAATTGCCTCTAGCCGGCACATCAAATGGGCCGCACACATCAGTATGTACTAGGGCAAGGAGATCTGTGGCCCTCTCCCCATGTCCAACAAAAGGGAGTTTAGTCATTTTGCCTTGAAGACAAGATTCACAAGTTGGATATGACTCGGAAGTCAATGGACTCAATAGCCCATTTTTCTCCAATTTGTTGATCCTATCTTCTGCTATATGACCTAATCTCAGGTGCCATAGATATCTGTCGTTTGGACTATCCCTAGGTCGTTTGGCATTCACGTTTTGCTCGATAGTTAGAACAGGTACATCAATATGTAGCTGATAAAGACCATTAATAAGGAAACCATTTGCAATTTTATTTCTTTCATAAAGAATGTTACAATGGTCCTTAAAGAAGGTGATCACATAACCTTCTTGTGCTAAGCATGAAACAGAAATCAAATTCCTGCTAGCTGCAGGCACAAAATAACAGTCTTTCAAAACTAAGTCTAAACCAGATGGTAATCGAAGAGGGTATGTTCCCACGGCTACTGCAGCAACTCTTGCTCCATTACCGACGCGTAGGATCATGTCTCCATCCCTCAGCCTCCTGCTATCCTCAAGACCCTGCATAGAAGTGCATAGGATGAGCACTAGATCCAGAGTCAAGCACCCAACTGGATGCAGAAGAAACCGTAAGGTTAGACTCAATAACGAGCATACCTCCAGAAGGACCTTCCTTCTTGTTCTTTAGGGTGGCCAGGTAAGTAGGGCAGTTCCGCTTCCAATGGCCGTCGCTGTTGCAATGGAAACACTTTCCTTTGCCATCGACCTTCTTCTTCGGTTCTGCCTTCTTCTTCTTTGATCCTTCTACCTTTTGCTTTTTCACAGACTTCTTTTTCTTTCCATAAGACTTTCTTTTGGAAGAAGTCCGTTCCATAGCAAGAACTGAGCCTTTAGAACCTTTCATAGAAAGCTCAGCGGTAACCAGCATATTCATCAACTCGGCCAAGGAATTTTGAAGTTTATGCATGTGGTAATTCATGATGAATTGCCCATATGCATCAGTCAAGGATTGCAGAATAATATCATTCTGCAAGTCCAAGTCCAACTTCACACCGAGCTTCTCAAGCTCTTCCATGTCCTTGATCATTGTCAGACAGTGATCTTGGACTGACTGCCCATCACGCATCTTAGCCTTAAAAAGTCGTTTCGTGACTTGATATTTGGCTGCGCGACTCTGTTCACCAAACATCTCCTGCAGGTGAGCCAACATTTGGCGAGCAGTCCCGATATCTTCATGTTGGCGCTGGAGCTCATCAGACATCGAGCCCAACATGTAGTATCTGGCCTTATTGTCTTCGTCAATCCATTTTTCCAGAGACGCTCTCTGTTCAGTGGATGGACGAGCTGGTAAGGTGGGAGGGTCCTGGTCCAAAACATGTGTTAACTTCTCTGAACCCAAAACAATTTTGTAGTTCCTGAGCCAATCTTTATAATTGGGTCCAGTCAGTCTATGTGTGTCTAGGATACGTGCCAGTGGGTTGGACGCAGACATTTTCCTGTAGAGAGTCAAAGATTCTAGTTAGATACTGTAATTTTGACTTGACCAATTTGTTTAGGGATTTTATTTTTAAACAAATTAGCTCCCACTATTTTCTCGGATCCCTACACTCCCTCTGTAGAGATGCGAAAATCTCCGCGATTGATGATTTCTAGTGGGTGGTGCGGTCTCACCAACTGACTCATCACCTCACCTAACAGTTATTGGTGATGGGTTAGCCAATGAGTGAACAACTCTTGTTCAATGATTCTCTAATCATGGTGCACCCAAACTTGGTCTCTAATTCATGAATCTCACCGTATCCGGAATATTGATCCACTCCTTAGTTAAGTCAGACCCACCATTTGCATAGACTGGGTTCCTAATTGGGTCTCTCACCGTATCCGGAATATTGAGCCCAACTCATCCTCCAGCCCATAGCATCCAATGCCTAATAGACATGGTTGCGTCTTCCCGGTGCAACTGAGCCACTGTATCCAGCCGAGAACAATCAACCCCGGGAAGGGCCCGCACGTCTACAATGGTGGAAGACCTCGGACTTAATCTTTTCTTAGGGAGAATTGATTCAGGTCTCATTAAACTAGACTTGGCTTAGTCATAACAATTATGACTAACCTAGTGGCATGGGTCAGCTCGGATTATTGACCACCTCAGATCAGAACTGTGTCAACAGATATGGCCAGGTAAGTGAGACCGGTGGAAGGAATATGCCGTTAACTCGTACAAGAACGCATTCAGGTCGAGTAGCTTCCAATTAAAAACCAGTCGGTCGTCTGTGCCAAACTTACCTTAGACACCAAATTGTTGAGTCAGAACCAATTGGGTTAGCCTACAATCCAGACTCTAACCTCTGAGCCTAATTAGGTCTTGCTTGATCGTGACTCGATCTTGACCCAGACTTAATCCTATTAGGCTGGTCAATTTAAGCATTGTTGATCCCATCTAACCAACTCTTGATTCGGTTTGATCAACCGCTTAGACCTAATTGAGCTACCCAAGCCCGAACCCAGTATTATGAATATGTCTTAGATCTGAAATTCTCAATTTTAGACCTAATTAATATTCCATAAACTTAATTCTTAATTAAGTTAGGGTTCATAAACAAAATATGCACAATAAATCCTAGGGTTTCAGGATCTAGGGTTTTGCAGAAAGTAAGTTTTGGGTTTCTGATTAAGGACGAACGCGCAGCACCCCTACACATCATAAGAACACCCCATCGAATGGGAAGAGAGGGCCTTTAAACCCTTCTTCGTTCTTATGACCGGACGGCCAAGGGGAACGCCTTAATCAGGAACATTCAATAAACATTCAATACTACAAAACAGTTATAGATCTATATCATATATCTCATATACAAATTTAGATCTAACCATGGCATATTTTGCATACATCTCATGTATCATAATCATGCATGTTTTCAGATCTAAATTATCACATAATAATCTGAAAAATTAGATTTAAATTGATCTAATCAAAATAAATTCTAATCTAGACAATTATGTAGAACTATTCTACAACTAGTCTAGTCATGCATCTATCATATCTCATATGATATTTAAAATTAAATAATTTTTATTTGCTGTTTATCAGATGTTATTATAACACTTATAATATCAGAAAACAGTAAATAAGAAGATCTAAAATATGATTTAATCATATTAAATCAAAGACATGCAAAACTATTCTATAGAACTATTCTATTCTAGAACTAGTCATGCATATCTTCATGTTCTTAGATCCAAATCATTTAATTTTAATTTTTCCTGATTTCAGATCTGATCACATCTCATGTGACATCTGAAATCACGTTATTTTTAATTAAAATAAAATTAAAAATCAGATCTAAACTATTTTTAGAACCATGGCTCTGATACCACTTGAAGGGAAATCCTGATTTCCCTGACCAGGTTCGTTCAGATCTGATCAGATCAAGAGATATATTTCAAAAATTTTTTCTCTTAGATCTGTATCAGATCAGGGATGCTTCAGATCTGATTCTTATTTATTTAATAAAAATTAAATGAAAAGGATAAATTAAATCACATTCAATTTACCTGAATAGGGTAATCCTATTACCCTGTTGATGATCCTGTTTGCAGCGGAAGGTTCTGGATCAAGCCACGCAAGCGCCTGGCCTCTACCGGTATCCACTCGGGCTGGATCTGGAGATCCTCTTCTTCTCTATCACGCCTCCAAAAATCAGATCTGGATCTGATCTGGAGGATCTTCAAAACTCCTTTTGAAGATCTGCAGTCGTTCTTCGCAGCAGCGCAGCCTTCTTGCTTTTGATCTCCTTTTCTTGATCTAAATCGCACCAATCCAAATCCAAAACACTTTTGGACGTGGAGAGCAAGGGGAGAAGAGAGTATGGCGTGGAGAAAGGGGAGAGAGGCAGCCTTGGGGCGTGGGAAGATTGCTTCTTGATTATTTTTTCACTTGGGCGCTGGGTCTCTTATATAGACTAAGCGTGATCCAAGTCATCTTCCTCCCAACCAATCACAACCCTTTGTGAAATCAGATCTAAATCTGATTGGTGGGATTAGAGTCCCCTGGATTCCTACTTGGAGAGTGCCTTGGACCAGTCAAACTGGATTCTTAGAAGAACTCTCATTGGAATCCTAAAGGGAGATGGAGTCCTTGTCCAACAAGGACTCCTAGGCGCCTCCTACTTGGGCTCACGCCACCCTTGGCGTGCGCCCTTCTCCTTGCCAGGTTCTGGCAGGGGGACAAGCCCCCACCAGCTCTCCAATAGGTGCATGACATGTGGTCAAAAGTCAAAGGGTGAATGGTCAACGTTTGACCAGTCAAAGGTAGACTTTTGACCAAAGTCAAAGAACAAGAAATGGCAGGTGACCAAAAATGGCAGGTAATGTCTTACAAATAAGACAACCTATTCTGACTTGGACAACCTCCAGTCAGACCATATGAAGGCCTCTGATTGAGCACAAACTCCTTTGGCTCAGACAGGACAACTTATTTATGATAGCAAAAGAAGAACGTTAGGTTCAATCGAGTGCTAGCACGATTTCCTTGAACCTAATTGAATCTCATTCAGATCAATTGAACTAGATTCAGTTCAATTGATGATCACCAGATTCAAACCCTTGTTTGTGTGACCCAGTTAGGTTCAGTTCTGTATGGTAATGGGATATGTCATGATCTCTATCATCGACATCATCGAAACTCCTTTCGATGGATCAGAACTCTTCTGATTCGAACAGCTAGAATGATCGATCATCTAAATCATTCTAATTGCTCCCAAAATCCACCAGTGACACCTAGCAGTATATGGTGGCAACCCATCAGAGCTGAATGCGAACCTCTTGGTGCAGCTACCTGTGTGATTCAGTTCTTCTATCTTGAGCCCCGATCAGATTAGGGTTAAGGTGAACTCGTCAAACCCTAGTCTCTGTCATATGATGTAATCATTCGATTCGAGTCCAATGTGAAAATCTAAATAGAAACTCTTTCTATTATTTCACTCTGCCATGGCCATGG
>QRFJ01003231.1:45699-144201 GCA_006176705.1 Cocos nucifera
CTGGCTTCTAGGCACAATATCTAACAAGTAGCTACCCCGAGAGGTTCATTTTTAGTTTTGATGGGCTGCCACGATATACTACTAGATATCACTGGTGGATTTTGGGGGCAATTAGAATGATTTAGCTGATCGATCATTCCAGTTGTCTGAATTAGAAGAGTTCTGATCCATCGAAAGAAGTTTTGATGATGGAGATCATGACATATCCCATTATCATACAGAGATGAGTCTAACTGGATCATATAAATAAGGGTTTGGATTTGGATATCATCAATTGGACTAATCCAGTTCAATTGATTTGAATTAGATTCAATTAGGTTCAAGGAAATCGTGCTAGCATACGATTAAACCTAACGTTCTCCTTTTACTATTATTAAAAGTTATCTCGACTGAGCCAAATATGTTTATGCTCACTCAGGTATCTTTACTTGGTCTGACTAGAGCTTGTCCAGATTAGAAAAGGATTGTCTTAATTTATGAGATAAATTTAAGATAAAAGTTATAATTTTTCGTCACCTGCTAATTCTTATCCTTTGACTTTGGTCAAATGTTGACCTTTGACCCTTGAACATCTGCCCATGTGTCACGCAGTTATTAGAGAGTAGATAGGGGCTTGTCCCCTTATTAAAATTTGGAAAGGAGGGGGCGCACACCTAGGATGGCGTGCGCCTATGGAAAGGGACGCTTGGAGTCCCATACTGATGGGACTCCAGGTTGCTTCTTGGATTCAACTTAGGTTACCCTTACCTATAGACTTTGACCAGTCTTAGGCACCATCTAAGGATAAAATTTTGGGGCTTCATCTGATTGGATCAAATGATGTCATCCCACCAATTAGATTTAGATCTGATTGTACAAAGCAATGCGATTGGCTGGGATGATGTGGCACTGCATGGCGCAGCAGGGTCTATAAATAAACCTTATCTACGCCTAACTTTCAGAGAGTTCCTCTTAGCCCATGCCCCAAGGCTGCCCCTCTTCCTCCTCCATGCCATCTTCTGATCCTCTCTCTCCTCTCCATGCCCAAGAAAAGTTGGGCTTCAGTTTGGTGCGATCCAGACAAGAAAAGGTTGACGAGAAAGAAAGAAGGCAGCACTACTGCAGAGACGACAGTAGATCTTCGAAAGGAGTTTTGAAGATCCTCCAAATTAGATCTAGATCTGATTTTTGGAGATGTGATAAAGAAGGAGAAGATCTCCAGATCCAGCCTAAGTGAATATCGGTAGAGGCCAGGTGCTTGCGTGGCTAGATCCAGAATCTTAGGCAATTAGTAGGATCATCAAAGGGTAATTAGATTACCCAGCATCAAGGTATAATTAAATCAGATTTAATTATCTTTTATTTTTATTTTATTAGATCTATAAAATTATATTTGAAATATCTCAGATCTGATATGGATGCTTGAGAGAAATTTTTGAAATATCTCTCTTGATCTGATCAGATCTGAATGAACCTGATCCAAAAAATCAAAACATGACGAACAAGCTATGGTTGAAGAAATAGCTGTATAGTCTGAGGATGCCCGAAGGTAGAGATCTTGTTGCACATATCCAAAGATTCAATCAGATGTGTTATGAGGTGATGAGTTTGGATGTGAAGATTGACGAGGAGGATCGGGCATTGCTGCTATTATGTTCTCTCCCAGGTTCGTATGATGGTCTCATAACAACTTTAGTTTATGAAAAGGAGACCCTAAACTATGAAGAGGTTGTTGGTATGCTCAGATCAAATGAGCAAAGAAAAAAAATCTGTAAGGGAGATCCTAAGTCTGAGATCTTGGCCGTGAATGAAAGATAGGGAAGATCAAAGAAGAAGACAAGAAGAAAAACCAAGGGCAGGTCAAAGTCTCACGATCAAAGGAAGATGACATTGAAATGTTATAAATGTCATCAGCCTGGACACCTGAGGAGAGATTATTCCTTTTTAAGATCAAAAAAAGGAAAGACCAGCAAGAAAGATGATACAGCTTCTATGAGCAATGGAGAAGACCTGTTAGTTGTATCAGACGGATCCATAGAGTACGATACTATGTGGATATTGAATTCAGCATGCTCACACCACTATACTTCTCATCGAAAGTGGTTTGCTACCTACCAAAAGGCTGATGGTGGAAGTATCAGCCTTGGAGATGATCACTCATGCAAAGTAGTTAGAATTGGCTCTATCAGGATGAGGATGTACGATGAGATCATTCATACATTATCAAATATCAGGCATGTACCGGAGTTGAAAAATAATTTGATTTCTTTAGGCTACTTAGAGGAGCAGGGTTATGCTTTTAGTAGCCAAGATGGGAGTGGATGTTTGAAAATTTTCAAAGGAGCTTTAGTGGTGATGAGAGGTAGAAGACTGAGCAACAATTTTTATAGAATGGAAGGCTTATTGGATAGTGTAGAGGTGCTAGCAGTGGCACAGAAGGAGCAGATTTTATATCAGCTGTGGCACTATCGAATGGGTCATATGAGTGACCGTAGGCTCACTAAACTAAGCAAAAGAGGTATGATCCCAGCCTTGAAGAAGGAGGGCATAGATCTTTGTGAGCCATGCATCTTTGGCAAGCATAGGATGAAGTTTGCCAGAAGTACCAAGTGCAGTGAGGGAGTGTTGGATTTAGTGCACTCGAATGTGTGGGGACCAGCTCGTGTATCACCTAGAGGTGGGGCAAAATACTTTATCACTTTCATTGATGATTTCTTAAGAAAGGTGTAGGTTTATTTCATCAGAGAAAAATCAGATGTGTTTGTACGATTTAGAGCCTGGAGGGCTGAAGTAAAGAAGAAGTTAGGAAGACAACTGAAGTGTCTGAGGTCGGACAATGGAGGGGAGTATACTAGCCTGGAGTTCAGAAGGTACTTTGAGGAAAATGACATCAAACGCCATTACACAGTGAAGATGACTCTCCAGTAGAATGGTATCGTGAAAAGGATGAATCAGACACTGATCGAGAAGGCATAGAGTTTGAGGCTGCAGACATCACTCTCAAAGTTCTTTCAGGAAGATGCTCTAACTTTTTCTTATTTTCTTATGAATAGGTCCCCTCATTATAAGCTAAATGGAGCCATTCTAAAGGAGGTTTGGAGTGGAAAGAAGGTGGAGCTTGGCCATCTGAAAGTCTTCGGTTGCATAGCCTATGCATATGTGGAGGCAACTGAGAGGAGCAAGTTGGACCCAAAATCTCAAAAGATGATATTCATAAGATATCCACAACGAGTCAAGGGGTACCTGCTGTGGGACTCTCAGGCACCGAAGTCAGTGATCAAAGGGATGTTATCTTTGATGAGAAGAGCATCTTGAGGAGGTCTAGGATAGATGAAACTGAAAAAACAAAGGTGAACAGCGGTGGCCAGTCAGAGAATGATGGCATACAAGTTACAATCACTTATAGGAGTGTTCCTATTGAGGTGTAGCTGGGCAGAAAAGTATTGTCTTAGATTGAAAATTATCATGGAGGGCCGACAGTTCAGACAGACATGCAGGAGCAACCATAGACATCTAGCAGAGATGTGCCAGTGGGAGTGGCTTTCCACAAGCCTCAGCATACTATTAGGAGACCGATCAGATATGGCATTGATGAGGTTATCTCTTATGCACTCATCACTGCTAATGGAGATCCAGAGAATTATGCAGAAGCCATGGAGAGTGAGGATCATGATTTATGGATATAGGCCATGATGGAGGAGATGGAATCACTCGAGAAGAATCAGACATGGCAGCTGGTGGATCTTTCAAAGGGTGCTCGACCTATTGGCTCAAAGTGGGTTCACAAAGAAAGAAGCACCTTCAGAACAAGGTGTAGTCAGATTCAAAGCATGGCTGGTAGCAAAGGGATACTCACAAAGAAAAGGGATTGACCACACAAAAGTTATTTCTCCTATGGTGCATCTTTCATCTATTCAAGTTATGCTGTCACTGATGGCACAGCATAACATGGAATTGGAATAGATGGACATGAAGACGGCCTTCCCTAATGGGACTTTGGAGGAAAAAATCTATATGAAGTAGCCAGATGATTTCATGAAGATGGGATAGGAAGAAAAGGTGTGTTTACTCAGAAAGTCTTTTTATGGCTTGAAAGAATCCCCTTGTCAGTTGTATCGAAGGTTTGATAGCTTTGTCTTGAGCCTGGGTTTCAGCAGATGTGAACATGATTATTGTGTCTACGTCAAGGATGTAGATGAGGAAGATGCCCTGTGCTTGTTATTATATGTAGATGATATGCTCATAGCCAATACAAGCATTGATGCTATGAAAAGATTGAAAAGGGCATTATCATCTAAGTTTGAGATAAAGGATTTGGGTCCAGCTGAGAAAATTCTTGGAATAGAGATTTGCCGAGATAGCTGCAAAGGAGTGATTTGTCACAAGGAAAGTATGTCTAGAAGATTTTGAAGAGGTTTGGGATGTTGAAGGCCAAACCTATAGAGACGTCATTGCCGAGCCATATGTCTCTCTCCAAGTTACAGAGTCCCCAGTCAGAAGAGGAGAGAGAGTACATGGAACGAGTCCCTTATGCAAATGCTGTAGGTAGTGTAATGTACACTATGGTGTGCTATAGACCAGATATAGCACATGCAGTGAACACGGTTAGTAGATACATGGCAAATCCTTGGAAGGAACACTAGAAAGCTTTGTAATGGATATTAAGATACCTATATGGAATAAGAGATTATGGTTTGGTGGGCAGCCAGGAGGATTTGGAGAATAATCTATGAAGATGTGTGAAGGTTCAAATCCTCTGGAAGAATTTGTTGATGCAAATTATGCTAGTGATCTTGATACAAGGAGGTCTACTACTGTATACCTCTTCTACGTATATGGTGGACCGATATCTAGGAGATCAATCCTACAGCCAATCACGGCCTTGTCTACCATAGAGATCGAGCATATTTGGATAATGGAGGCTGCAAAGGAAGCCCTTTGGCTTAGGAGGCTGATTGATGAGTTGGGGGTGGAGCAGAGCAAGGTTACACTATTCAGTGATAGTCAGAGTGCTCTACTATTGGCATAGAATCCAATCTATCATGCACGAACAAAGCATATAGACGTGAGGTAGCACAGGATCAGAGAGCTGATAGAGGAAGGTGAAGTGAAACTGATGAAGGTCCATACCAAGAAGAATCAATCTGATGCACTCATGAAGGTACTACCCAAGGACAGCTTTCAGAGATGTATGGCATGGATGGGTCTATTGAGAAAAGATGAGTTCACAAGAACTTGGAAGCACCAAGGTGGAGAATGTGAGCTCAGAAGTGGCACTCCCAAGTCTTGAAAACATGAGAAGATAGATCATAGAAAGATAGAAGCAAGTCGAAAGAAGAATCAGCCTCAATAGCAAAGTTCAGAAATTGGGCCGGCTCATCCTGAGACTGAGCTAGCATAGTTGAAAATTGGGCCGGCTCAGTCAAGGACTGGGTCGGCTAGGTCTCAAAGAAAAATCTAGATAGAAAGCAATATTTTTGGACAATTGGCATGGTACATAATTGGGTTGGCTCAATCCTAGACTAAGCCGACCCAGTCGTAGGTTAGCTGACCCAGTCTGAAACTGGATCGGCTCAATTTTCGTGGGTTATTATTGTTAGATATATGTGCCCTAAAAGCCAAATTGGCTGATACTTCTAATACACATCTAAAGGCAAAATTATAATTTTAGCTATATATAATAAAATAGGTTATTTTCTATCACAGTGTATATTTGAAAATGTCTGTGATGCACCCCTTGAGTTAATGATAATGATAGTTCAAATTTTCAAGAGTTGAAAATTTAAGACATGAATTTTCATTATTAACTCATAAAATGCTTCCGACCGTAGGATCATCATAAGGATGGTGATTGATCCGAAAGGTTGGTGTATGATCGCTTCTTTTGGATAGATGAGTCTTGAGTCTATGGTGTAGAGACACCGGAGTGAGAGTACGAATACTCGTTAGAGAACGAGGGCACTGAGCGTGACCATCTCGAGCAGTCATAAGAAAGTCTACCTTCTCGTTGATGACTGGCTCGAAGCTGTAGTGGTGTGTCTGGCTCTTTGACCTAAGGTACATCGATAGTTCACCTTGAGGGTGTTATAGTTTGACTACACCATAACTCGATCTCCAAGCCATTCGAAATGCAAAGGTGTATGTTGGCTATAGCATGTTCATTGTAGGAGTTAGATTACACCAATAAGGGATCCATCTACCTCAGTAGATGAGAAGTAGCCCTATGATGATCATGAGAATCAAGTCCACAAGCCCATGGCCATGGCAGAGTGAAATAATAGAAAGAGTTTCTATTAGGATTTTCACATTGGACTTGAATCGAATGATTAATTCATATGATGGAAATTAGGATTTGACAAGATCATCTTAACCCTAATTCGATCGAAGGTCAAGATAGAGGAACCTAATCACATAGATAACTGCGCCGAGAGGTTTACTTTCAGTTCTGATGGGTTGCCACCATATGCTACTAGGTGTCACTAGTGGATTTTGAGAGCAATTAGAATGATTTGGATGATCGATCATACTAGTTGTTTGAATCAAAAAAGTTCTGATCCATCGAAAGGTATTTCGATGATGTCGATGATAGACATTATGACATATCCCATTACCATATGGAACTAAACCTAACTGGGTCACACAAACAAGGGTTTGGATCTGGATATCATTAATTGGATTAATCAAGTTCAATTGATTTGAATAAGATTCAATTAGGTTCAAGAAAATCATGCTAGCACACGATTGAGCCTAATGTTCTCCTTTAACAATCATTAAAGCTTGTCTCGACTGAGCCAAATGTATTTGGACTCACTCAGAAACCTTTACTTGGTCTAACTAGAGCTTGTCTAGATTAGAAAAGGATTGTTTTAATTTATGAAATAAATTTGAGACAACACCTACCATTTTTCATTATCTGCTAAATCTTGTCTTCAGACATTGGTCAAATGTTGACCCAGGACATTTAGACATCTGTCTATGTGTCATGCACCCATAGGAGAAAACATGGGGACTTATCCTCCTCCTAAAATGCAGACAGGAAAGGGGCACACGCCAAGGGAGGCATGTGCCCCATGAGGATAGAAGATGGAGTCCCATATAGATGGGACTCCAGTTGCTTTAAAGAATTAAATTAGGTGGCGCCAAGAAGACTTCTTTGACCTAGTCTTGGCGCCACCTAAGGAGAGTTTTGAGGGACTCTAATCTGATTAGATCAGATTATGTCATCCCACCAATTAGATTTAGAACTGATTGCATAAAGGGCCATGATTTGTCAGGATGATGTGGCACTACATGGCGCAGCAGGATCTATATAAACCCTGTATGTGTTTAGAATTCAAGGATTCTGCCTGTAGCCCACACCACATAGCCCCTCTCCCTCCTTCTCCATGCCACCCTCTGATCCTCTCTTTCCTCTCCATGCCCAAGGGACTTTGGGCACAAAGAAGGTATGATCCAAGCAAGTGAAAAGCGCCAGGAATGGAAGAAGGCAACATTGCTGCAAGAGATAACGGTTGTTCTTCAAAAGCCATTTTGAAGACCTTCAAGATCAGATCCAGATCTGATTTTTGGAGGATTGATTGAAAAGGAGAAGATCTTCAGATCCTATCCATGTAGATACTGATAGAGGTCAGGCACTTGCACGGCTACATCCAGAACCTCAGGCAAGCATCAGGAACATCACAGGGTAATTGGATTACCCAAAACAAAGGTATAATTAAATTAGATTTAATTTTTTATCTTTACTTTATTTTATTATTAGATCAATTAAATTAGATCTGAGGAGTCTTAGATTTGATTAGGATCTTAGAGAAAAAATTTTTGAAATATCCCTCCTGATCCAATCAGATCTGAACAAACCTGACTCAAAAAATAGGTTTTTCCCTTCAATTATTTTATGTATGTGGGTTGTTTGGATTTGGCGATTTTTTCTATGTGCTTGGACTTGACCCTTTGTAAACTATATATAATAAAAATAAGTCAAGATTGTAAGAGTGTTAAAATATATAAAATAAAAGCTCTTTTCTTTCAAAAATCTCTTCTTCTCTTCTTCTTTATTCCTTGAATTGTTTGATCGTGCTTTTGCAAAAATCTCTGGGAAGTACTTCCTTGTTGCTTGGATGATAAACGATGGCCACACCGATCCATGTGGGAAGAGCATATATTTCTGACACTTCAGAGACCTAGGATTCAGGACGGAGCAAGGAACCAAAGCTAAAAAATCAAAACTATGGAAAAGATAATTTCTACAGGCTAGTTGGCTCAGTCTGAAACTGGGTCGGCTAAGTCTCAGAGGATAGGCCAAACAGAGAAGAGCGTGTTCGGGACTACAGCATGGCACGCAACTATTTAGATTGAGTCAACCCAGTCTCAGGTTAGCTGGCTCAGTGCTGAGACTAGGTTGGCTCAGTCCACGGGCAGAGCTATGCGAGGATCTGTTTGGGGCTAGGATAGAAACTTATCCTAGGGGTCTTAAGACCTAGTTCGAGAGGTCTTAAGGGGGCTAACTTGTGTATGGGTCGAACATGGTAGACATGAGTGTATATGGGCTCGATGAGTATTTTCATGTATTAGATTAGCTAGGAGAGTTTTTGGTCGAGCCTAATGGTTATGTATAAATACATAGGTTGTATTAGGATTTTCAAGGGTGCAAGCAATATAGATCTTTTCTCCCTTCAACCTTCCTTCTTTCTTCTCTCTAGAGTAGTTGCCTTAGGTTCCTACAGAAGCCCTAGAGAGAGGGGACACCTCTCTCATGCCCAAGAAGGGAGGTGCCCTAGCATAGATCTAGGAGATGGATCTATGATACACTACCTTAGAGAATATCAAAGATCTCCTATGGTCCATGCTAAAGATCAGGAGCTTCCACAATATGGCTGTTAGATATGTTTGCCTTTGAAGCCAGATTGGCTGACACTTGTAACACACTTCTAAGGATAAAATTATTATTTTGATTATAAATAATAAAATAATTTATTTTCTATCATAATGTGTATTTTGAAAGTGTCTATGATACATATTGAGAATATGACCTCTTTCCACATAGATCGAAGTGGCCGTTGGTGATTAGCCAAGCAATCAAGGAAGTACTTCTTAGAGATCTCTACAGAAGCATGATCAAATAAATCAAAAAATAGAGAAGAAGAGAAAAAAAGATTTTTGGAAGAAAAGAGCTTTTATTTAGTATATTTCAGCACACTTACAACCTTGACCTATTTCTAGTATATATAATTTACAAAGGGTCAAGCTCAAGCTCATAGAAAAACTCTCGAAATCGAAACAACCCATGTACATAAAATAATAACCCATGAAAACTAAGCAGGCTAACCTATGACTGGGTTGGCTTAGTCTGATACTAAGCCAACCTAGTTGTGTACCGTGCTAATAGTCAGACTAAGCTGACCCAGTTGTGTACCGTGCTAATAGTCCAAAAATGGTACTTTCTATCTAGATTTTCCTTTGAGACCTAGCCGATCCAGTCCTAGACTGAGCCGACCTAGTTTCCAGCTGAGCCAGCTCAATCTCAGAGTGAGCCAGCCTAATTTTTGAACTTTACTATTGAGTCTGATTCTTCTTCCAGCTCGCTCTCATCTTTTCATGACCTATTTTCTCATGTTTCCAAGACTTGGGAGTGCCACTTCTGAGCTCACATTCTCCACCTTGGTGCTTCTAAGTCTTTGTGAACTCATCCCTTCTCAACAGACCCATCCATGCCATACATCTCTGAAAGCTATCTTTGGGGAGTACCTTCATGAGTGCATCAGACTGATTCTCCTTGGTATGGACCTTCATCAGTTTCACTTCACCTTCCTCCATCAACTCTCTGATCCTACGGTACCTCACATCTATATACTTTTTGCGTGCATGATAGACTGGGTTCTGTGCCAACAATAGAGCACTTTTACTATCACTGAATAGTGTAACCTTGCTCTGCTCCACCTCCAACTCATCAATCAGCCTCCTAAGCCAAAGGGCTTCCTTTGCAGCCTCCATTATCCCAATATATTTGGCCTCTATGGTAGATAAGGTCATGATTGGTTAAAAGATTGATCTCCAAGACACCAATCCACCATATATGCAGAAGAGGTATCCAGTAGTAGACCTCCTTGTATCAAGATCACCAGCATAATTTGTATCAACAAATCCTTCTAGAGGACCTAAACCTTCACACATCTTCACAGATTGTTCTCCAAATTCTCCCGGCTACCCACCAAACACCAAACTATAATCTCTTGTTCCATGCAGATATCTCAATATCCAGTTTAATGCTTTCTAGTATTTCTTCCTAGGGTTAGCCATGTATCTACTAACCATGCTCATAGCATGTGCTATATCTAGTCTATAGCACATCATAGTGTACATCACACAGCCTACAATATTTGCATAAGGGACTCATTCCATATATTCTCTCTCCTCTTCTAACTGGGGGTACTGTAACTTGGAGAGAGATATATGGCTCAGCAATGGCATCTCTGTAGGTTTGGCCTTCTCCATCCAAAACCTCTCTAGAACCTTCTGAATATACTTTCCTTATGATAAATGGAGCACTCCTTTGCACCTATCTCTGCAAATCTTCATTCCAAGGATTTTCTCAGCTGGATCCAAATCTTTCATCTCAAATTTAGATGATAATGCCCTTTTCAATCTTTTCACAGCATCCATGCTTCTACTGGCTATGAGTATATCATCTACATATAATAATAGGTATAGGGCATCCTCCTCATCTATATCCTTGACATAGATACAATAATCATATTCACATCTACTAAAACCCAGGCTCAAGACAAAGCTATTAAACCTTCGATACCACTGACGAGGGGATTGTTTCAAGCCTTATAAAGACTTCCTAAGTAAACACACCTTTTCTTTCTATCCCATCTCTATGAAACCATCTGGCTGCTTCATGTAGATTCTTTCCTCCAAAATCCAATGAACGAAGGCCATCTTTACGTTCATCTGTTCCAATTTTATGTTATGCTGTGCCACCAGTGACATCAAAACTCGAATAAATGTATGACACACCACAGAAGAGAAAATTTTTGGGTGGTCAATCCCTTCCTTTTGTGAGTATCCCTTTGCTACCAACCTTGCTTTGAATCTGACTCTACCTTATTTTGAAGGTGCTTCTTTCTTTGTGAACACCCATTTTGAGCCAATAGGTCGAGCACCATCTGAAAGATCCACCAGCTGCCATGTCTGATTCTTCATAAGTGATTCCATCTCCTCCATCAAGGCCTGCATCCATGAATCATGATCCTCACTCTTCATGATCTCTGCATAATTCTCTGGATCTCCATTAGCAGTGATGAGTGCATAGGAGATAACCTCATCAATGCCATATCTGATCGATCTCCTAATAGTATGCTGGGGCTTGTGTACAGCCACTCCCACTGGCACATCGCTGCCTGATGTCTGTGGCTACTCCTGCACATCGGTCTGAACTGTCGGCCCTCCATGCTGATTTTTAATTTGAAATAATACTTTTCTACCCAGCTCTACGTCAATAGGAACACTCCTATAAGTGGATATAACCTGCATGCCATCATTCTCTGACTGGCCATCACTGTTAACCTTTGTTTCCCTAGTTTCATCTATCCTAGACCTCCTTAAGATGCTCTTCTCATCAAAGATAATGTCCCTATTGATCGTTGACTTTTGTGCTTGAGAGTCCCATGGCAGGTACCCCTTGACTCCTTGTGGATACCCTATGAATATCTCTTTTGAGATTTTGGATGTAATTTGCTTCTCTCGATTGCCTCCATATGTGCATAGGCTGTGCAATCGAAGACTTTTAGATGGCCAAGCTCCACCTTCTTCCCACTCTAGACCACTTTTGGAATGCCTCCATTTAGCTTATAATGAGGGGACCTGTTCACAAGAAAATAAGAAAAGGTTAGAGCGTCACCCCAAAAGAACTTTGGGAGTGATGTCTATAGCCTCAAATTTCATAACTTCTTGATCAGTGTTTGGTTCATCCTCTCCACGACATCATTCTGCTGGGGAGTCATCCTCACCACGTAATGGCGTTTGATGCCATTTTTCTCACAGTACCTCCTGAACTTCAGGCTAGTATATTCTTCTCCATTGTCTAACCTCAGACACTTTACCTGTCTCCCTGACTCCTTCTTTACTTCAGCTCTCTAGACTTTGAACCAGGCAAACACCTCTGATTTTTCTCTGATCAGATAAATCCACACCTTCCTTGAGAAATCATTAATGAAAGTAATAAAGTATTTTGCCCCACCTTTTGCTGATACAGGAGTTGGTCCCCATACATTCGAGTGCACTAAATCCAGCACTCCCTCGCTACACTTGGTACTTTTGGCAAACTTCATCCTGTGCTATTTGCTAAAGATACACAGCTCACAAAGATTTATGCCCTCCTTCTTCAGGGCTGGGATCATACCTCTTCTTCTTAATTCTGTGAGCCCACGATCACTTATATAATCCATCCGATAGTGCCACAGTCGATATAAAATCTGCTCCTTCTGTACCGCTGCTAGCACCTTCGCACTACATTTACCATTGAGCCTTTCATTCTGTAAAGATTGTTGCTCAGTTTTCTACCTCTCATCACACCAAAGCTTTCTTGAAAATTTTCAGACATCCACTCCCAGCCTGGCAACTAAAAACATAATCCTACTCCAAGTGGCCCAAAGAAATTAAATTCTTTTTTAACTCTGGTACATGCCTGATATTTAATAATGTACGAATGATCCTATCGTACATCCTCAATCTGATAGAGCCAATTTCAGCTACTTTGCATGGGTGGTCATCTTTAAGGCTGACACTTCCACCATCGGCCTTTTGGTAGGTAGCAAACCACTCCCGATGAGAAGTATAGTAGTGCGAGCATGCTAAATCTAATATCCATATAGTATCGCACTCTATGGATTCATCTGATACAACTAGCAGGTCTTCTCCACTACTCATAGAAGCTGTATTATCTCCCTTGCTAGCCTTCCCTTTTTTTGATCTCAAAAGGAGACAATCTCTCCTCAAGTGTCCAGACTGATGACATTTATAATATTTCAATGTCATCTTTCTCTGATCACGAGACTTTGACTTGCCCTTAGATTTTCCTCTTATCTTCTCCATTGATTTTTCCTGTCTTTCATTCACAACCAAGATCTCAGACTTAGGATCTTCCTTGCAAATCTTCTTTCTTTGCTCAATCAATCTGAGCACACCAACAACCTCTTCATAATTTAGGATCTTCTTTCTATAAACTAGAGTTGTTGTGAGACCATCATACAAACCTGGAAGAGAACATAATAGCAGCAATGCCCGATCCTCCTCATCAATCTTCACATCCAAACTAATCACCTCAGAACACACCTAATTGAACCTTTGGATATGTGCAACAAGATCTCCATCTTTGGGCATCCTCAGACTATACAGCTATTTCTTCAACCATAGCTTGTTCGTCATGTTCTTCTCCATGTATGTGTTCTCCAGTCTCTCCCAAAGCCCCTTTGCCGTAGTCTCTGTGTAAACCTCGGGCAAAACCTGATCGATCAAGCACATTCGGATTGTGCTAAAAGCAATTTTCTCCAACTATTCCCAATCCTTAGCACTAATTTTTTTTGGCCTTTCTTTCGTCAAGATCTTATAGATCCTCTGCTGAACCAACAAGTCCTTTACTCTTTGCTGCCATAGGGTAAAGTTTTTCTTGCCATCAAACTTCTCAAAATACACCTTGAATCTACTTGATTTCATGACTTCAAACAAATCAAGAACAGATCCCTAACACCCTTCATGATCACACACCAATAAAACTATCATTCATAGAAGATCTAACTAGCCCTAGATCCTCTTTCTAAACTTCTGTATCACCGTTCCTTCATGTAAATAATTCCCAGCTCAATCTAGAGACAACCACGAAGCAAACTAGAAGATTTAGGATAAAACATGATGCAATAGATACTAGATGTAGTAAATTCTAGCTGTCTTCTTTTCATGCAACACCGCTCTGATACCAAATGTTGGAAATATGCTCTTTTTTCACATAGATCAGCATGGCCGCTGGTGATTAGCCAAGCAATCAAGAAAGTACTTCTTAGAGATCTTTGTGGATGTATGATCAAATAAATCAAGAAATAGAGAAGAAGAGAAGAAGAGATTTTCGAAAAAAAAGATCTTTTATTCAGTATATTTCAGCACACTTACAATCTTGACCTATTTTCAGTATATATACTTTACAAAGGATCAAGTTCAAGCTCATAGAAAAACTTCCAAAAATTAAATAACCCACATACGTAAAATAATAACCCATGAAAATTGAGCCGACCTAATTTCAGACTGAGTCGGCTAACCTATGACTGGGTCGGCTCAGTTCGATACTGAGTCGACCCAGTTGTATACCATGCCAACTATCCAAAAATGCTATTTTCTATCTGAATTTTTCTTTGAGACCTGACCGACCCAGTCCTAGACTGAGCTGACCTAGTTTCCAATTGAGCCAGCTCAGTCTCAGAGTGAGCTGACCCAGTTTCTGAACTTTACTATTGAGACTGAATCTTCTTTTGGCTCACTCCCATCTTTCCATGATCTATCTTCTCATATTTCTAAAACATGGGAGTGCCACTTCTGAGCTCATAATACATCCCTTGAGTTAATAGCAATGATAGTTCATATTTTCAAGAGTTGAAAATTTAAGACATGAATTTTTATTATTAACTTATAAAATGCTCCTGATTGTAGGATCATCATGAGGATGGTGATTGATTCGTAAGGTTGGTGTACGATCGCTTCTTTAGGATAGATGAGTCTTGAGTCTATGGTATAGAGACATGAGAGAGAGAGTATAGGTACTCATTAGAGAATGAGGGCATTGAGCATGACCACCTCGAGCAGTCATAAGGAAGTCTACCTTCTCGTCGATGATCGGCTCGAAGCTATAGTAGTATGTCTGGTTCTTTGACTTGAGGTACATCAGCAATTCACCTTGAGGGTGTTGTAGTTTGACTACACCATAACTTAGTCTCCTAGCCATTTAAAATTCTAAGGTATATGTTGACTATAGCATGTTCATTGTAGGAATTAGATCACATAAATAAGGGATCTATCTACCTCGGTAGAAGAGGAGCAGCCCTATGATGATCATGAGAATCAAGTCCATAAGCCCATGGCCATGGTAGAGTGAAATAATAGAAAGAGTTTCTATTAGGATTTTCATATTGGACTTGAATCGAATGATTAATTTATATGATAAATATTAGGATTTGATGAGATCACCTTAACCCTAATCCGATCGAGACTCAAGGTAGAGGAACTTAATCACATAGAAAACTACAGTGAGAGGTTCACTTTCAGTTCTGATGGGTTGCCATCATATGCTTCTAGGTGTCACTGATGGATTTTGGAAGTAATTAGAATGATTTAGATGATCGATCATACTAGTTGTCTGAATTAGAAAAGTTCAGATCCATCGGAAGATATTTCGATGATGTCGATGATAGAGATCACGACATATCCCATTACCATACAAAATTGAACCTAACTGAGTCACACAAACAAGAGTTTAGATCTAGATAACATCAATTGGATTAATCCAGTTCAATTGATTTGAATAAGATTCAATTAGGTTCAAAAAAATCGTGCTAGCACACGATTGAGCCTAATATTCTGCTTTAAACAATCATTAAAACTTGTCTGGACCGAGCCAAATGTGTTTGGGCTCACTTAGGAACCTTTATTTTATCTGACTAGAGCTTGTCCAGATTAGAAAAGGATTGTCCTAATTTATGAAATAAATTTGAGACAACACCTGCCATTTTCCATCTCTTGCTAAATTTTATCGTTGGACTTTGGTCAAATGTTGACCTTTGAAACTTAGACATCTGCCCACGTGTCATACACCCATAGGAGAGAACGTTGAACCTTGTCCCCCTGCTAAAAAGTAGACAGGCAAGGGGCGCATGCCTAAGGAGGCGTGCACTCTAGGAGGATAAGATATGGAGTCCCATACAAATGGGACTCTAGTTGCTTCAAGGGTTTAAATTATGTGGCACCAAGAAGACTTGTTTGATCCAGTCTTGGTGCCACCTAAGGAGAGTTTTGAGGAACTCTAATCTAATTGGATCAAATGATGTCATCCTATCGATCAGATTTAGATCTGATTGCATAAGGAGCCATGATTGACCAGGATGATGTGGCACTGCATGGCGTAGTAGGGTCCATATAAACCCTGTCTGCACCTAGAATAGAGAGCTTCTGCCTTTAGCCTATGACACAAAGCTTTTCTCCCTCCTTCTTCATGCCAGCCTCTAGTCCTCTCTCTCCTCTCCATGCCTAAGAGGTTTTGGGCATGAGTTAGCTGCGATCCAAGCAAGTGAAAGGCGACAGGAAAGGAATAAGTCAGCACTGCTGCAAGAGACAACGATTATTCTTCAAAAGAGTTTTTGAAGACCTTCAAGATTAGATCTAGATCTAATTTTTGAAGGATTGATTGAGAAGGAGCAGATCTCTAGATCCTATCTGAGTGGATATCGATAGAGGCTAGATGCTTACGTGGCTACATCCAGAACCTCAGACAAACATCAGGATCATCACAGGATAATTAGATTATCCAAAATAAAGATATAATTAAATTAAATTTAATTTAATTTTTATTTTATTTTATTTTATTAGATCAATAAGATCAAATTTGAAGAGTCTCATATCTGATTAGGATCTTAGAAAAAAAATTTTGAAATATCTCTCTTCATCCAATCAGATTTGAACGAACCTGACCCAGGAAACAAAATTTTTTCCTTCAACTGGTATCAGAGCCATGTTCCAATATTCATTAGATCTGATTTTAATTTATTTTTAATCTAATAATTAGCTGATTTCAGATGTCACATAAGATATGATTATATCTAAAAATAAAAAGTTAAAAATTAAATAATCTAGATCCATGATGTATGAGATGCATGACTAGACTAGGAATAGAATTATTCTATGTGTAGTCTAATATGATCATAATTTTAATTTGATTAATTATGATTTTTAGATTTATTTATTTAATATTTTTAAATATTATAAATATTATAAT
This sequence comes from Cocos nucifera, assembly GCA_006176705.1. Classification (NCBI taxonomy): domain Eukaryota; kingdom Viridiplantae; phylum Streptophyta; class Magnoliopsida; order Arecales; family Arecaceae; genus Cocos; species Cocos nucifera. The sequence goes on from QRFJ01003231.1 coordinate 62,714, forward strand.
TAGATTTAGAAAATAAAACATAAATTTATTTAATTTATTCATATAAGATATGATAGATGCATGTTTAGACTAGTTATAGAATACTTCTACAAAATTATCTAAAATAAATTTTAATTTGATATGATTAAATTTAAATCTTATTTTTTAAATATTTATGAGATAATTTAGATCTAAAGTTATGCATGATATGATATATGAGATTCATGCAAAATATATTTTTAGTTAGATCAATTTTTATATATGTGATATATGATGTAGATCTAACTAGTTTTGTAGATTTATCATATTTCTGATTAAGGTATTCCCCTTGGCCGTCCGGTCATAAGAACGAAGTAGAGTTTAAAGGCTCTCTCTTTTCATTTGATGGGATGTTCTTATGATGTGTAGGGGTGCTGCACGTTCATTCTTAATCAAAAATCTAAAACTTATTTTCTGCAAAATCCTAGATCCTGAAACCCTAGGATTTTATATACATGTTCCATTTATGAACCCTAAACTTAATTAGGAATTAAGATTATGAAATATATTAGGTCTAAAATTGAGAATTTTTAGATCTAAGATATATTCATAAAATTGGATTCGGACTTGGGTAGCTCAATTAGATCTAGCGTTTGATCAAACCAAATCAAGGGGTGGTTAGATAGGATTAAGAGTGCTTAAATTGACCAGCCTGATGTGTTGCATTTTTATAGTAATTATTATTATTAGTTTTAATAATTTTGATAAAATTGGTATAATAATTAGCTAAATAAATGTAAGAACCTGATATGTTTTATGTTAATTATAGGTAATTGAGCTAGGTTACACCTAATTGGTCTTAACCATGTTTTAAAGGTCAAAATTAAATTAAATTGATTGAGTCCAATTCAGTAGGATCTATCATCCGGAGTCATCAGGGTCGTGCATCAAAATCAAAGTTCATCTCGAAGCAGAACAATCAAATCAAGATATCAATGGACCCCACACATCATCCTTTTTGGCATCATCAGCCAAGTAAAGAAATCAAAGGTGCAGAAAATAAATCAAGCAGTTAATCTCTCTCATCTAGTCAACCAATCTAAATTTTAGATACTTTGGCATGAGGATTCTTAAAAGGCAAGCTATAGGACTCCAAATTGAGCAAGACCAAATCCTACAGAATTTTAAGAGAAGCAAGAAAGGATCATAATTGATAAAATCAAATTTGGATTCTAGATGAGGTTGCTACAATAGGTTAAAATTGGTAACAATGTTAGACATAATGAGAAACACCCGATACACCCGATTCTTCCTAGTTTTTTTTGGCATATAGACTCGATATGGCAACAAATTTTGGGTGGCAAGGAGCTATCTTGTAAAGAATTAAATAGAAGAAAAAAATTAGAATCCAAACTAATTCTACATGTGGAGCAAACTTGGAAAGAATTGGGACCAGTTCTTAGAAAACTTGATTTGGGCAACTAAAACCTTACTTTATTTTGGAGATTTTATGGACCCAGGAAGGCTGAAGAAGGAAGGAATCCTTCTCCTCTAATTAACCATGCCTCCTTTCCTTCTTTTAGCATGGAAATCAGAATGAAGAAAAACAAAATTTGGAAACATAAGGAGTAGATGGCTGGTGGTTTCTTGAAGCTTATCCAAAGGAGGAGAGATTCTATACCAAATAAAAAGAATTATAGATAGAATAAAATCATAGAAAAAATACCACCTTAACCCTAGTCCTAGCCCTATTTAAGAATCCTAAAACACATTAAAAAAAAAAAAGTATCATCTTTGAAAGCTGGAAATCAAGCAAGAAAAGTTTGGAGCATTTGGAAGATTTGAAGAGAGGATTCATTCGGCTCTACAGTTCCTTCAGAGTTTTTAATTCTGTTTCTAATCTACTTTGAATTTATTTTCTAGAACTCATTGTTAGGATGATTTTGGATTTCCATTCAAGTAAACTTAAGTTTGATTTTGATATGACGAAAAGCTAAATTTTTAGCTAGGGTACCTGATGTAACTTGGATTCGATTTCAATTCCAGATCTTGTATTAATTTTTTTTATTAATGCAATTGCTTATTATTTGCACTTAATGCTTTTAAGTATTATTATCTTTGGTACTTGATTGATTTTGATTTATAATTGGTACCGAGAAGGAAGATTATAAATTGAAGTTAATAATAAGCATCATAGGAATAATAATTGGAGCGGGAGTAGAAGATTTCACCTGTGGGATCTTAAGAATAATTACTATACTTAATGAACTAATTCAAATCTATTTTACTATTGAAAAATAGATTATAGATTTTAATTAGTATTTTTAATAAGTCTTAGGAGAGATTATTAAATAATTTAAGGTTATTGATCCTTGCATTAATAATTAAATTTGGATTATTAATCAGAATATCTAAAATTGATAATTGGTGCAAGTGAAATCAGATATACCCTAGTGCTTTATCAATCAAATTTTGATTCAACTTTCATTGAGTTCTTTAGAGTTAAATTTAGCTTTAGTTTCCATTGTCATTCAATTTCAATTGTTCAGATATTAGTAGAATCAGCGTTCATTTTTTATAACTAAACTCAGTCCTCGTGGAAACAATCTCTTATTCATCATTATATTACTTAAGCAATTTTATGTACTTGCAAAATAGGCTATTAAGTTTTTAGCATCGTTGCTAGGGACTGGTGCTTTAATATCAAGAATAGTTGATTTTACTAGTAATCTAATATTTTTTTATTATTTTTAGATATTTAAAAAAAATTATATACTTTATTGCTTTTTAATTTTTATTTCTTGCTTTAAATTTTTTATATATGGTAGATCTCTATGCTTTCTAGCTAGATTATCTTAATTGCATGATTTAATAATTATTTTATTTTACATAATTAACTTGCTGCTTATTATTCTTAGATATTTACTGCTTTTTATAGTTTAAAATAATTTACTGCTTTTTATAGCTTAGTGGTTTTTTGTTAGACTTAGTCACTTAAACTTACTTTTTTTACAAAAACCCAAAAAATAAAAAATAAAAAATTAATTAAAAAAATAATAAAAAAATACTGACATTTCATAATACTTAACTAATATAGCATAACCAATTTTTTTTTTTTTTTTAAATTTAACTTGATTGGACATCTTGTTTCTTTGTATTGCATCTCCATAATTAACTTTAAGGGCACTTAACCCATTAATCAGATAAAGTGAAAATTTGATCACCCTTAGCTCAAAAATCACATCTTTCATCCTGCATAACCTAGACCTTAATCTAAAATCAATTACACATTGGTCCTAGGATATTCGAGCTCAATAGGACAAGAAAGCCCTAGAGTTGGATCGAATTCGGATTGATTAGCTGCTTGGTGTCTAAGGCAAGTTGTTTAAGAAGATGATTTTCAATTGGTTCCATTGTCTGACCTAACCAAATCAATTGGTGTCTAAAAAAAGCAACAAGTAGGGGACCTCCCATATCTTACACTTACCTAGTCGAGAGAGTTAGTCAGTTTTGGGCTTGGAGTGCTTGAAGGCGATCTTGGAATAGTTAGGAGCTATCTAGATCTAGGTTAATCCCAAGATAGATAGTCCATTTTATGGTAACTTGTTTGCCATTAAAATTTAAATCTAATTAAAATACTCTTATCTTTCATCTCTAGATTTAGGACTCAACTTTAAAACTCTTTTCTTTTCTATCTCTCCTTCCTCTCCTCTCTTCTCTTTAAAATAATAATAATAATAATAATGTTTCAAAATTGCAACTTGGAAAAGAGAATCGGGTCGACTTATGAGAATTGAATCAAACCATATTTCTAGTCAAGAAATTGATCACACTTGTAGACAAAATAGAAAAGCCATCACAGAAGAGAAGGAATCTGAGGCAAAAGTAGAAATGGCTGAAGATACAAGGAGAGAAGTTGTTGTAGTAGGGAATAATGAGGTTGTTAGAGAGGCAAACCCCAGGGCTTTGCAAGATTATGCCATGCCTATCGTGAATGGAGCTTCATCTAGCATCACAAGGCCACCTGTGCAGGCAAACAACTTTTAAATCAAGCTTGCTTTGATCCAAATGATCCAAACAATAGTTCAATTTGGAGGATTGCCCAATGATGATCCTAACGTGCACATTGCAAACTTCTTAGAGATATGTGATACCCTTAAGTAGAATGAAGTGTCGGATGATGCAATTCGACTAAGATTGTTTCCATTTTCACTTAGACATAAGGCTAGAGCATGGTTACAGTCTCTTCCTGCTGGCTCGATCACCACATGGAATGACTTAGCATAATAATTTTTGGCAAAATTCTTTCCACCTACTAAGACTACTAAATTGAGGACCGACATCTAAACCTTCATGCAATTCAATATGGAGACCTTATATGAAGCTTGGAAAAGGTTTAAGGATCTGCTTAGGAGGTGTCCGCACCATGGGCTACCTAAATGGTTGGTTGTGCAAACCTTCTACAATGGATTGAATAATCATACTAGAAATAATATTGATGCTGCTGCTGGAGGTTCATTGATGGGGAAGTTGCTTGATGAGGCCTATGATCTTTTGGAGGAAATGGCCAACAACAATTACCAATGGCCCAATGAGAGGAACATGGCAAGGAGGCCTGCTGGGGTTCATAAGATAGATGCTATTACAGCACTCAACGTAAAGGTAGACACTATTTTCAAAAAATTAGATCATTTGTCTATTAATGTTGTTAATACTTATGTGCAGATTTGTGAGATGTGTACTGGGCAACATGCTACTCGAGATTGTTCAATTGACAGCTCATTCATGCCTTTAGTACAAGAACAAGTGCAATATGTGGCAAACCAAGGAAGACAACAGAATAATCCATACTCAAACACCTACATACTTGCCTGGAAGAACCATCCAAACTTTTTCTGGAGAAATCAGCAGCAACAATAGAATTATCAAAATAGAGGACCACCTGATTTCCCACAGCAAGAAAAGAAGTCTAACATGAAAGAACTGGTTGCAACTCTTGCCAAGGCCACTACTGATTTCATGGGTGAAACTAAGGCAAACATCCAAAATCAACAAGCTGCCATTAAGAACTTAAAAGTACAAATGAGATAGTTGGCCAATATGGTAGCTAATAAAACTCAAGGATCATTGCCTAGCAATACTGAAACAAACCCGAAAGAGCATGTGAAGGCAATTTCCTTAAGGAGTGGCAAACAACTTGGAGAACAACCAAGGAAAGAGACTGTTAAGGGGCAAGTAAAGGAACAAACTCAAGAAGAGACTATGATTGTAGAGAAGCTAAAAGAGAAAAAAGAGGAGCCAGTAAAGCCCTACATCCCATAAGTTCCTTTTCCTCAAAGGCTCAAGCAAAGTAAGGATGACAAGAACTTCCTAAAATTTTTGGAGGTTTTCATGAAACTACACATAAATATTCCATTTGCTGAGGCATTAGCCTAGATGCCTAGCTTTGTCAAATTCTTAAAGGATATTCTTTTAAAAAAGAGAAGGCTAGAGGACCATGAGACAATCATGCTCATCGAAGAATGCAGTGCAATCATTCAGAACAAGTTGCCATCAAAACTAAAGGATCCAGGGAGTTTTACAATTTCATGCAATATTGGTAATATCGAATTCACTAAAGCATTATGCGATTTAGGTGCTAGCATTAACTTGATGTCGTTATCTATTTTCAGGAAGCTTGGACTAGGGGATGTGAAATCGACCAGTGTTTCATTACAACTAGCTGATCGATCGATGACATATCCTAGAGGCATAGTGGAGGATGTGTTAGTCAAGGTGGACAAATTTATCTTTCCAGTGGATTTCATTGTCTTGAATATGGAGGAAGATAGAGAGGTTCCTTTCATATTGGGGCATCCATTCCTTGCAATTGGCTAGGCACTTATAGATGTCCATGAGGGTAAGCTTACTTTAAGAGTGGGATAAGAAGAGATAATTTTTAACATGCTCAATTCTTCTAAATATCCTCTTGAGAATGATGAGTGTTTTAGATTAGATGTGATTAATGAATTTATTAGTGAAATAATTGACAATTCTGAATATGACTTGATCGATTGTGTTGAAGAAAAATTGTTAAAAATAAATTTGAATAGTTAACTGAGCATGTTGATGTGTTAAATGATGTTGAGAAAATACAGGATTTAGTAGAAGCTAACCCAACCCCCAAGCTTGAGCTTAAGCAGCTCCCTTCTCACTTAAGATATGCATTCTTGGGAGACTCATCCATTTTTTCTATCATATCTGCTCATTTGTCTATTGAACAAGAAAAAAATATTATTGCATGTGTTGAGAAAGCACAAGAAAGCACTAGGCTGGTCTATTGATGATATTAAGGGGATTAGTCCCAGTATATGCATGCATAAATTAAATCCTAATATGAAGGAAGTAGTTAGAGCTGAAGTAATGAAATTACTTGATGCAAAAATTATCTATCCTATTTCTGATAGTAGTTGGATAAGCCCTGTTCAAGTAGTTCCTAAGAAAGTGGGGATGATTGTTATTACAAATGATAGAAATGAGCTGATACCCACTAGGATAGTCACTAAATGGTGTGTGTGTATTGATTATAGAAAGTTAAACAAAGCTACATGCAAGGACCATTTTCCCTTGCCTTTTATTGACCAGATGCTTGAGAGATTGTCTGGATATCCCTTCTACTATTTTTTAGATGGTTATTTAGGATATTTTAAAATTCCTATTGCACCTGAGGACCCAGAAAATACTGTATTTACTTGTCCATATGGAACATTTGCATATAGGAGAATGCCATTTGGGTTATGTAATGCACCTGCAACTTTTCAAAGGTGTATGATGTCTATATTCTCTGACATGATTGAAAAATTCATTGAAATCTTTATGGATGATTTTTCAATTTTTAGTCCTTCTTTTGATATGTGTTTGACTAACCTCTCCCAAGTTCTACAGCATTGTGAAGAAACTAATCTTGTATTGAATTGGAAGAAATATCATTTTATGGTGCAGGAAAGAGTAGTGTTAGGACACAAGATTTCATCTAGAGGCATAGAAGTGGACAAAGCAAAGGTGGAGGTCATTGAAAAATTGCCACCACCAACATCTATTAAAGGAGTGAGGAGTCTCTTAGGACATGCTTGCTTCTATAGAAGATTTATAAAAGACTTCTCTAAAATTATCAAACCTCTTTGTAATTTATTAATCAAGGATGTGCCTTTTAAATTTACTGATGAGTGTTTGGTTGCTTTTAACAGGTTAAAGAAAGAATTAATCTCAGGTCCCATCATCACTACACCTAATTGGAATTTACCATTTAAACTTATGTGTGATGCAAGTGACTATGCTATAGGTTCAGTCTTGGGACAAAGAAAGGAGAACAGACTTCATGTGGTGTACTATATGAGTCAGACACTAAATGATGCACGGTTAAACTATGCCACCATAGAGAAGGAGTTGCTTGCTATTGTTTTTGCTTTTGATAAATTTAGACCATATCTTATAGGAGCAAAAAGAATAGTTTATATTGACCACTCAGCAATTAAATATTTACTTGAAAAAAAGGATGCAAAACCAAGACTAATTCATTGGGTGCTCTTGTTGCAAGAATTTGACCTAGAGATTAGGGACAAGAAAGGAGCAGAAAATCTTGTAGCAAATCACCTGTCTCGATTAGAATTAAGTAAAAAAATTGAGGACACAGAAGTACCCATTTATGAGTCATTTTCTGATGAGCAGTTATTTGCATTACTCACATCTTGCACACCTTGGTACACTAATATTGTTAATTTTAAGGCATGTAATATTATTCTTCCTGAATTTAATTATCAGTAGAAAAAAAAATTTACATGGTGCAAAATATTATTTTTGGGAGGATCCATATTTATATAAGTATTGTCCAGATCAGCTTATTAAGAAATGTGTGCTTGATGATGAAATTAAAAATATTTTAAAACACTACCATTCATTAGAGTATGGGGGCCATTTTGGATCCAGCAAAATAGCTGCAAAGATATTGCAGTGTGATTTTTATTGGTCTAACCTATTTAAAGATGCTATTGCTTTTGTTTCTTCTTGTGATTGATGTCAAAGAACTAGGAATATTATTTTTAGATAGGAAATGCCACTAACTAATATCCTTGAGGTAGAGCTATTTGATGTGTGGGGATTAGATTTTATGGGGCCTTTTCCATCTTCTCATTCAAATCAATACATCTTGGTGGCGGTGGACAATGTATCCAAATGGGTCGAGGCTATAGCACTTTTCTCTAATGATGCCAAGAGTGTGCTCAAGTTCTTGACGAAATACATATTAACACACTTTGGTGTTCCAAGGGCTATCATCATGGATGGAGGTAAGCATTTCTATAATTATTATTTGGATTCTCTACTTACAAAATATGGTGTTACTCATCATGTAGGTACACCATATCATCCCCAAACAAGTGGATAAATAGAGATCTCTAACTGTGAAATTAAAAGAATATTGGAGACTACTGTCAACTCATCGAGAAAGGACTGGTCCCTAAAATTAGATGATGCATTATGGGCATACAGAACAGCATTCAAAACACCAATTGGGATGTCCCCATATCGCCTAGTTTATGGAAAAGTATGCCACTTACCTATGGAGCTGGAGCATCGAGCTTATTGGGCAACTAGGTTGCTAAATTTTAATATGGAAGCTACTAGGGAGAAAAGATTATTACAACTTAATGAACTTGATGAGTTCCGCCTCCATGCATATGAAAATGCAAGAATTTATAAGGAGAGAATGAAAAAATGGCATGACAAATATATTGTGAGGCGTGAATTCCAAGTAGGACAAAAGGTGTTGCTGTATAACTCTCACCTAAGGCTATTTCCAGGCAAGCTCCGGTCTAGGTGGTCAGGTCCATTTGAAATTGTACAAGTTTTTCCGCATGGAGCTATTGAGCTGACGAGTAGTGATAGGACCTTCAAGGTCAATGGGAAAAGGTTGAAGGAATACATTGATGGAGGATTTGAGCAACCAAAAACCTCCATATCGCTGACATAATGCATTGGGATAGTCAAGCTAACGACTACAAACTAGCGCTTCTTGGGAGGCAACCCAAGAAAAATTCTTTTTACTTTCTTTATTTTTGTGAATTGAGTCAATTTTGATCTTTACTATATTTTCAAAGTTTGAATGGATGTTGTTCACTTTTTGTAGGCACATTGAAGAAGACAAGAGAGAAAAAATGGTTGAGGACAAGTTGCAAACTGGTACATAGGTATGCTACAAAGGGGAGTATCCCTAACCTTTAAGAATGCCTTGCTATAATATGTAGTCATGATCTTGTCATTGAGGACAATGTCTAATTCAGGTTTGGAAGTGCATTTGTATTTCTCATGTTAGTATTTTGTTATAAAAAAAATAAAATAAAATAAAATAAGAGTAAAATATTGATTCACTGATGACTTCTAAGGATATAGAGAGAGACGATTTTGCCTTTGTGTTATTGTTTGGCTATCTAAGCTTTGAATTTGGAAGTCAAATTCAGTGATTGACTATTTTAAACTTGTAAATACTTAGATAAAATCTTGTATAGGAGATAGTTACTTTGCTTTGCCAAACCTGCTTGTGAGCTTTATTATGCTTGTTGAAAAGAAATGTAGGCAATGTATTTGAGAGAAATGATATAGGCATTCCTTTACTCTACCATTTTTGATCCCTTGTATTTTCTTTCCATCCTATCTCATATCTACTATTCATATTGTTTGAAAATAATTGATTACAATAGTCAGAGCATACTAAATTTTTAGTATTCCTTTCATTTAAAAAAAAAAAGGAAAAAAAAAGCATAATCTACTCTGTTGTTCAAGTTGCCTAGTAACTAGGAGCATTCATAAGCCCCATGTTTGCTTTTACGTCAAATAGTGACTTAAATTATGAGTATGTAAAGCACTTTAAGCATATGACTTACTGAGTAACTGGGTGCCTTCATGACCAATGTTGGTATTCGCATAAAAAGGCAAATGATGACTTAAGAAAGAGTGCCAAAACATATAGACTATTATGAAAATATAAAATAAAATAAATAAAGAAAGGGATGTAAAGTACAAGTAATTGAGTATGCTTTGATTTATCATGGTTAATTTATTTTCACTTTTATGACCATAACCATCATTCAGGTTGCTTGCTTTAAATTTTTTTTTTAACCCATAAAAGTCCTATTGATCTCTTAAGGATGTTGTTTGCACTAGTGGAGTCGGGCTGATAGGGTTTTGCATGAACGGATGGATGTTTGAACCAAATTACTTTATTAAAATCTAAAAGAAGCAGGGTAGCTATTGATTGTGCATGATTTTGTTTGAGCATGAATGAGTTTGGAATAGTTAGCTTATGGGTTTGCCTTTCGATTTTAGGTTGAGGTAGTTAAGCCATGGCATTTGCTTAGAGATTACTCCTTTATGTCTAGATTGATCTTAAGTGTATTAATGTTAAATAAAGTTTTTAGTAATAATTTTTGTTTTAGATTCTGCATTTTTTATTTGGACTTTTCATTTGCGCAGGGACAAGCAAAAACTTAGGTTTGGGGGTGTTTGATGTGTTGTATTTTTATAATAACAATTATTATTAGTTTTAATGATTTTGATGAAATTGGTATAATAATTAACTAAAAAAATGTAAGAATGTAATATGTTTTATGTCAATTACAGGTAATTGGGCTAGGTCCCACCTAATTGGTCTTAACCATATTTTAAAGGTCAAATTTAAGTTAAATTGGTTGAGTCCAATTCAGCAGGATCTATCATTCGGAGTCATCAGGGTCATGCATCAAATCAGAGTTCATCTCGAAGCAGAATAACCAAATCAAGATATCAATGGACCCCACATGTCATCCTTTTTGACATCATCAGCCAAGTAAAGAAATCAAAGGTGCAAGAAACAAATCAAGTAGTTAATCTCTCTCATCTAGTCAACCAATCTAAATTTTAGATACTTTGGCATGAGGATTCCTAAAAGGTAAGCTATAGGACTCCAAATTGAGCAAGACCAAATTCTACAAAATTCTAAGAGAAGCAAGAAAGGAACATAATTGACAAAATCAAATTTGGATTCTAGATGAGGTTTCTATAGTAGGTTGAAGTTGGTAACAATGTTAGACATAATGAGAAATACCCGATACACTTGATTCTTCCTAGTTTTTCTTAGCAAAAAGACCCGATATGGCAACAAATTTTGGATGGCAAGGAGCTCTCTTATAAAAAATTAATTAAAAATAAAATCAGAATCCAAACTAATTCTGCATGAAGAGCAAACTTGGAAAGAATTGGGACCAATTCTTAGAAAACCTGATTTGGGCAGCTGAAACCTTACTTTATTTTGGAGATTTTGTGGACCTAAGAAGGCTGAAGAAGGAAGGAATCCTTCTCCTCTAATTAACCATGCCTCCTTTCTTTCTTTTACCATGGAAATTAGAATAAAAAGAAAAAATGGGCAACATAAGGAGTAGATGGCTGGTGATTGCTTAAAGCTTATCCAAAGGAGGAGAGATTCTATACCAAATACAAAGAATTATATATAGAATAAAATCATGAAGAAAATATCAAATTAACCCTTGCCCTAGCCCTATTTAAGATGTTGGATATGTATGTCCTAGAAGCCAGAATTGGCTGACACTTGTAATACACTTCTAGGGGCAAAATTATAATTTTGACTATAAATAATAAAATGGATTATTTTCTATCACAAGAGTGTATTTAGTGTCTATGATATATTCCTTGAGTTAATGATAATGATAATTCTTATTTTCAAGAGTTGAAAATTTAAGACAAAAATTTTATTGTTAACTCATAAAATGCTCTTGACCGTAGGATCATCATGAGGATGATTAATGATTCAGAAGATTGGTGTACAATCGCTTCTTTATAGTAGATGAATCTTGAGTCTACGGTGTGGAGACATTAAAGTGAGAGTATAGATACTCATTAGAGAATGAGGGCACTGAGCATGACCACCTCGAGCAGTCATGAGGAAGTCTACCTTCTCGTCGATGACTAACTCGAAGCTACAGTGGTATGTCTGGTTCTTTGACCTAAGGTGCATCGGTAGTTCACCTTGAGAGTATTATAGTTTGACTATACCATGACTCAGTCTTCTAGCCATTCAGAATTCTGAGGTGTATGTTGGCTATAGCATGTTCATTGTAGAAATTAGATTGCACTAAGAGGGAATCTATCTACCTCGGTGGATGAGGAGCAGCCCTATGATAATCATAAGAATCAAGTCCATAAGCCCATGGCCATGGCAGAGTGAAATAATAGAAAGAGTTTCTATTAAGGTTTTCACATCAGACTTGAATCGAATGATTAAATCATATGATAGAAATTAGGGTTTGACGAGTTCACCTTAACCCTAATCTGATTGGAGCTCAAGATAGAAGAACTTAATCACACAAGTAGCTGCACCGAGAGGTTCATTTTTAATTTTGATGGATTGCCACCATATATTGCTAGGAGTCACTGATGGATTTTGGGCATAATTAGAATGATTTAGATGATCAATCATTCTAGTTGTCTGAATCAGAAGAGTTTTTATCCATCGAAAGAAGTTTCGATGATGTCAATGATGGAGAACACAATATATCCCATTACCATACAAAACTGAACCTAACTGGATCACACAAACAAGAGTTTGGATTTGGATATCATCAATTAGACTAATTCAGTTCAATTGATTTGAATTAGATTCAATTAGGTTCAAGAAAATTGTGCTAGCACATGATTGAGCCTAACGTTCTCCTCCTATTATTATTAAAAGTTGTCTCAACTGAGCTAAATATATTTATGCTCACTTAGGTACCTTTACTTGATCTGAATGGAGCTTATCCAGATCAAAAAAAGATTGTCTTAATTTATGAGATAAATTTGAGACAATACCTACTATTTTTCATTACCTACTAATTCTTGTCCTTTGACTTTGGTCAAACGTTGATCTTTGACACTTAGACATCTGCCCATATGTCATGTACCTATTGGAGAGCAGATAGGGGCTTACCCCTTGCTAGATTTTGGAAAGAAGGGGGTGCATGCCTAGGGAGGTGTGCACCCATGGATAGGGACGTCTGAAGTCCCATACGGATGGGACTCCAGGTTGCTTCTTGGTTTCTACTTAGGTGGCCTATAACTATAGACTTTGACTAGTGTTAGGTGCCATATAAGGATAAATTAGAGGAGCTCTCATCTGATTGGATAAGGTGATGTCATCCCATCAATCAAATTGATCTGATTGCATGAAGCAACATGATTGGCCAGGATGATGTGGTACTGCATGGCACAGCAGGGTCTATATAAACCCTATCTACGCCCAACTTTCGTAGAGTTTTCTCTTAGCCACACCCTAAGGCTGCCCCTCTCCCTCCTCCATGCCATCCTTTGGTCCTCTCTCTCCTTTCCACGCCCAAGGCAAGTTGGGTTCTAGTTCGGTGTGATCCAGGCAAGAAAAAGCTGACGAGAAGGGAAGAAGGCAGCACTGCTGCAGAGATGATAGCAGATCTTCAAAAAAGAGTTTTGAAGATCCTCCAAATTAGATCTAGATCTAATTTTTAGAGAGGTAATAAAAAAGAAGAAGATCTTCAAATCTAGCCTAAGTGGATATTGGTAGAGGCTAGGCGCTTGTGTGGCTAGATCTAGAAATCAGTAGGATCATCAAAGGGTAATCAGATTACCCAACATCAAGGCATAAATTAAAATAGATTTATTTTTTTTATTTTATTTATTAGATTCATAAAATTAGATTTGAAATATTTCAAATCTGATCTAGATATATGAGAAAAATTTTTGAAATATTTTTTTTGATCCGATCAGATCTGAACGAACCCGTTCTGGAAAATCAGGATTTTTCCTTCAATTGGTATCAGAGCTAGGTTCTATAAATTATTTAGATCTAATTTTTATTTATTTTTGATCTAAAATTTGGTGATTTCAGATATCACATGAGATGTGATTATATCTAAAATTAAAAAATTAAAATTAAATAATATAGATCTAAGTCCTATAGTATGCACGACTAGTTGTAAAATAGAATAGTTCTATATATAGTCCTACATAATCATGATTTATTTTGATTAAATTATTATTTTAGATATATTTATTTTTTATTTTCTAATGATTATAAATATTATAAAAAAGATCTAAAAAATAAGAAATAAAATTATTTAATTTTTAGATCATATGAGATATGATGCATGCATGATTAGACTAGTTATAGAATAGTTCTACATAATTATCTAGATTAGAATTTATTTTGATGTGATCAATTTAAATCTAATTTTTTAGATAATTATGAGATAATTTATATCTAAAAAAATATGCATGATATATACATAATATGTATGCAAAACATGTATTAGGTTAGATCAATTTTTATATATGAGATATATGATGTAGATCTAACTGTTTTGTAGATTTATATTTTTGATTAAGGCATTCTCCTTGGCCGTCCGGTCATAAGAATTAAGTAGGATTTAAATGTCCTCTCCTCCCATTCGATTGGGTGTTCTTACGATGTGTAGGGGTGCTGTGCGTTCGTCCTTAATCAAAAATCAAAAACTTACTTTCTACAAAACCCTAGATCCTAAAACTCTAGGATTTTATTTACATATTTTATTTATGAACCCTAAAATTAATTAAAAATTAAAATTATGAAATATATATTAGGTCTAAAATTGAGAATTTTAGATCTAAGATATATTCATAAAATTAGGTTTGGACTTGGGTAGCTCAATTAGGTCTAAGCGGTTGATTAAATCGAATCAAGAGTTGGTTAGATGGGATCAACAGTGCTTAAATTGATCAGCCTAATAGGATTAAGTCTGGATCAAGATCTAGTCATATGAGTGATTAATCAAGCTAAGATCTAATTAGGCTCGGTGGTTAGAGTCTGAATTATAGGCTAACTCGATTGGTTCTGGCTCAATAATTTGGTATCTAAGGTAAGTCTGGTAGATACGACCGACTGATTTTTAATTAGGAGCTACTCGACTTAAATACATTCTTATCGAGTTAATGGCATATCCCTTTCATCGATCTCACTTACTTGGCCATATTTGTTGGCTCAGTCCTGATCTGAGGTGGTCAATAATCCGAGCTAACCCATGCCACTAGGTTAGTCATAATGGTTATGACTATGTCAAGTCTAGTTTAATGAGACCTAAATCAAATCTTCTTAAGAAAAGATTAAGTCTAAGGTCTTCCACCATTATAGATATGCGGGCCCTTTTCGGGGCTAATTGTTCTTGGCTGGTTATAGTGGTTCAGTTACACGGAAAGGATGCAACCATATCTATTAGGCATTAGATGCTACAGGATGGAGGATGAATTGGGCTTAATATTCTGGATACGGTGAGAGACTCAATTAGGAATTCAATCTGTACAAATGGTGGGTCTGACTTAACTAAGGAGTGGATCAATATTTCGAGCATGATAAGATTCATGAATTAGAGATCAAGTTTAGGTGCACCATGATTAGAAAATCATTGAACAAGAGTTGTTTACTCATTGGCTAATCCATCACCAATAACTGTTAGGTGAGGTGATGAGTCAGTTGGTGGGACCGCACCATCCACTAGAAATCATTGATCATGGAGATTTTCATATCTTTACAGAGGGAGTGTAGGGATCCAAGAAAATAGTGGGAGCTAATTTATTTAAAAATTAAAATCTAAATAAATTGTTTAAGTCTTAATTACAATATCTAACTAGAAACTTTGACTCCCTATAGAAAAATGTCTGCATCCAACCTACTAGCACGAATCTTGGACATCCATAAACTGACCGGACCCAATTATAAGGATTGGCTTTGGAACTTCAAAATTATTTTGGATTCTAAAAAGTTAACTCATGTATTGGACCATGACCCTTCCACCTTACCAGCTCATCAATCCATTGAATAGAGAGCATCTCTGGATAAGTGGATGAACGAAGATAACAAGGCCAGATATTACATGTTAGGCTCGATGTCTGATGAACTTCAATACCAACATGAAGATATCAGGACTGCTCACCAAATGTTGGCTCACCTATAAGAGATGTTTGGTGAATAGAGTCGTGCAGCCAAGTATCAAGTCACTAAATGACTATTCAAGGCTAAGATGCGTGATGGACAGTTAGTCCAAGATCATTGTCTGATGATGATCAAGAATTTGGAAGAGCTTGAGAAGCTCAGAGTGAAGTTAGACTTGGATCTACAAAATGACATAATTATGTAATCTTTGACTGATGCATATGGGCAGTTCATCATGAACTACCATATGCATAAACTTCAAAATTCCTTAGCTGAACTTATGAACATGCTTGTTACCGCTGAGCTTTCTATGAAAGGTTCTAAAGGCTCAGTGCTTGCTATGGAACGGACTTCTTCTAAGAGAAAGTCTTTTGGAAAGAAAAAGAAGTCTATGAAAAAGCAGAAGGTAGAAGAAGGAAAGAAGAAAAAGGCAAAGCTGAAGAAGAAGGCCGCTGACAAAGGAAAATGTTACCATTGCAACAATGACAGCCACTAAAAGCGGAACTACCCTACATACCTGGCCATCCTAAAGAATAAGAAGGAGGCAGGTCCTTCTGAAGGTATGCTCATTATTGAGTCTAACCTTATGATTTCTTTTGCATCCAGTTGGGTACTTGACTCTGGTTCTAGTGCTCATTTATGCACTTTCATGTAGCATCTTGAGGATAGCAGGAGACTAAGGGATGGTGAGATGATCCTATGCATCAAAAATAGAGCAAGAATTATGGTTGTGGTCATGGGAACATACCCTCTTCGACTATCATCTAGTTTAGACTTAGTGTTAAAAGACTATTATTATGTGCCTGCAGCAAGCAGAAATTTAATTTCTATTTCTTATCTTGTATTAGAAGGCTATATAATTAGTTTTCTTAAGGACCATTGTAACATTCTTTATGAAAGAAATAAAATTGCAAGTGGTTTTCTTATTAACGATCTTTATCAGTTACATATTGATGTATCTATTTTTAATATCGAGCAAAATGTGAATACCATGAAATGACCTAGAGATAGTCCAAATGATAGGTATCTATGGCACCTAGATTAGGTCATATAGCAGAAGATAGGATTAACAAATTAAAAAAAACTGGGCTATTGAGTCATATCCAATTTGTGAATCTTGTCTTCATGGCAAAATGACTAAGCTCCCTTTTATAGGACATGGGAAAAGGGCCATGGATCTTCTTGCCTTAGTACATACTGATGTATGCGGCCCATTTGATGTGCCGACTAGAGATAACTTTATCTACTTCATAATCTTTATTGATCATTTATCTAGGTATGGATATGTATATCTTATGAGACATAAGTCTGAAGCTTTTGAAAAGTTCAAGAAATTCAAACATGAAGTAGAAAAGCAAATAGAAAAACTCATTAAGGTTCTTCGACCAGATCGAGGAGGTGAATACCTTAGTCGGGAATTCCTGGACTATCTCAAGAAAAATGGTATAGTCTCTCAATGGACTCCAGTTGAAACACCTCAACTTAACAAAATTTTAGAATGGAGGAACCGAACCCTATTAGATATGGTCCGATCCATGATGAGCTTCACAGACCTTCCTGATTTTCTTTGGAGATACTGTTTGTTAACTGCAATATACTTACTGAATAGGGTTCCTTCTAAAACTATTCCTACCACATCGTATGAGATATGGCATGGTAAGAAATCAAGTCTGAGTCATCTCAGAATTTAGGATTGTCCGGCTCATGTCAAAAGAGAACAAGCGGACAAGTTAGACTTTAGGTCCTTCAGAGCTCGATTCATAGGATATCCTAAAGAGTCATTAGGATATTATCTTTACATTCTAGAAGGTCACAATGTGATTGTGAGTCAACATGCCATCTTTCTTGAAACGTAGTTTATTCAAGATAGCAACATTGAAAAGTAAATCAAGCTCGAGGAGAAAGTCTCATAAGAGCAACGAGGTAAGGACCAAATGGAATCAAATCAAGTTAAGCCAATCCAAACATTACCTCCTCCACCTTGTAGATTGGAAAGAGTTTTCCATCCCTCTGAGAGGTACTAAGGTACTATTTCAAAGAAAGTAGAGAAAATATTCCTCCTAGGTAATGGGGTTCATGGTGATAATCCCAAAATCTATAACGAGATGATATCGAATATCGACTCCGAGAAATGGTTAGAGGCAATGAAGTCAAAAATTGACTCAATGCACTCAAACCAAATTTGGACCTCGGTAGATCCATCATAAGGTACAGTACCTATTGGATGTAAATGGATCTACAAGAGAAAGATTGGTACATATGAGAATATGGAGACATTCAAAGCTAGATTAGTGGCAAAAGATTATAGTCAATGCGAAGGCATTGACTATCAGGATACCTTTTTGCCAGTAGCTAAGATTAAATTCATTCGCATAATGCTTGCTGTTGCAGCCTACTTTGATTATGAAATATGGCAAATGGATGTGAGAACGGCATTCTTAAATGAATATCTTGAGGAAGATATCTATATGAAACAATCGCTAGGTTTCACATCCAGTGATGATGATTATAAGATATGCAAGCTGCAATGGTCCATATATGGACTTAAGCAAGCATCTCAAAGTTGGAATACTCATTTTAATGATGTAATCAAATTGTTTGGTTTCATTAAGAATGAAAAGAAGCCATGTGTCTTAAAAAAGATCAGTTGAAGCACTGTTGTCTTTCTCGTATTATACGTGGATAACATCCTCCTTATTGGAAATGATATTTTTATGTTGACCACAGTTAAAATATGGTTATCTAAAGAATTCTCAACGAAAGACCTAGGAGAAGCATCCTTTATTTTGGGAATTAAGGTCTATAGAGACAGACCGAAAAGGATGCTAGGACTTTCATAGAAGACGAACATAGAGGAAGTACTAAAGAGGTTTAGCATGAAAAACTCTAAGAGGGATTTGGTACCCTCCAAACATGGCATTCATCTTTCGAAGAAGATGTGTCCTAGCACACCTGAGGAAATAGAACGCATAAGCATGATCCCTTATGCTTCAGCAATAGGGAGTCTCATGTATGCCATGTTGTGCACACGACCTGATATAGCCCATGCTGTGAGTGTCACGAGCAGATATCAGTCAAATCTAGGTGAAGAATACTAGACTTAAGAAGAATTAAGGATATGTTGTTGGTCTTTGGTAATGGAGAACTCCAAGTCCAAGGGTGTACAGACTCGGATTTTATGTCCAAGATAGATGATCGAAAGTTGACATCTGGAATTCTATTTGTGTGCAGTGGTGGAGCTGTCAGTTGAAAAAGTTTCAAGCAGATAGTGATAGCAGATTCCACCATGGAAGGAGGCCATTTCGGTGCAAGAAGTTTACTGCAGAGATCGGAGTGATGCCATCAGATGTCATTCCTTTGTACTGCGACAACAATCATGCCATAGCCCTTGCTAAGGAGCCAAGGTCTCATTAGAAATCCAAGCACATCGAGCGATAATACCACCTCATTTATGATTACCTCGAGAAGGATTACGTCGAGGTCAAGAAAGTCGACTCTACAGACAATGCGGTGGACTCGCTTACAAAGCCGTTTGGCCAACAGAAGATCAAAGCCTACCTTGAGAAGATGGGACTTAGATTTGTAGCCAATTAGCTTTAGGTCAAGAGGGAGCTTGTTAGATATGTGTGCCCTAGAAGCCAGAATTGGCTGACACTTGAAATACAATTCTAAGGGCAAAATTATAATTTTGACTATAAATAATGAAATACATTATTTTCTATCATAAGAGAGTATTTAGTGTCTGTGATACATCCCTTGAGTTAATGGTAATGATAATTCTTATTTTCAAGAGTTGAAAATTTAAGATAAGAATTTTCATTGTTAACTCATAAAATGCTTCTGATCATAGGATCATCATGAGGATGGTGATTGATCCGAAAGGTTGGTGTACAATCACTTCTTTATAGTAGATGAGTCTTGAGTCTATGATCTGAAGACACCAAAGTGAGAGTATAGGTACTCGTTAGAGAACGAGGGCACTGAGCATGACCACCTCGAGTAGTCATAAGGAAGTCTACTTTCTCGTCGATGACTGACTCGAAGCTACAGTGGTGTGTCTGGTTCTTTGACCTAAGGTGCATTCATAGTTCACCATGAGGATGTT
The DNA here is from genome assembly GCA_006176705.1 of Cocos nucifera. Lineage (NCBI taxonomy): Eukaryota > Viridiplantae > Streptophyta > Magnoliopsida > Arecales > Arecaceae > Cocos > Cocos nucifera. The sequence goes on from QRFJ01003231.1 coordinate 82,777, forward strand.
ACAGTTTGAATACACCATGACTCGATCTCCTAGCCATTCGAAATCCTAAGGTGTATGTTGGCTATAGCATATTCATTGTAGGAATTGGATTGCACCAAGAGGGAATTTATTTACGTTAGTGGATGAGGAGCATTCCTATGATAATTATAAGAATCAAGTCCTTAAGCCCATGGCCATGGCAGAGTGAAATAATAGAAAGAGTTTCTATTAAGATTTTCACATCGAACATGAATCAAATGATTAAATCATATGATAGAAATTAGGGTTTGACGAGTTCACCTTAACCCTAATCTGATCGAAGCTCAAGATAGAAGAACTTAATCACACATGTAGCTACACCAAAAGGTTCATTTTTAGTTTTGATGAATTACCACCATATACTGCTAGGTGTCAATGATTGATTTTGGGAGCAATTAGAATGATTTAGATGATCAATCATTCTAGTTGTCTGAATCAGAAGAGTTCTGATCCATTAGAAGGAGTTTCGATGATGTCGATGATGGAGATCATGACATATCCCATTACCATACAGAACTGAATCTAACTGGATCATACAAACAAGGGTTTGAATGTGGATATCATCGATTGGACTAATCCAGTTCAATTGATTTGAGTTAGATTTAATTAGGTTCAAGAAAATCGTGCTAGCACACGATTGAGCCTAACGTTCTCCTCCTATTATCATTAAAAGTTATCTCAACCGAGCCAAATATATTTGTGCTCACTCAAGTACCTTTACATGATCTAACTGGAGTTTGTTCAGGTTAGAAAAGGGTTATCTTAATTTATGAGATAAATTTGATACAACACCTACCATTTTTTGTCACCTGCTAATTCTTGTCCTTTGACTTTGGTCAAATGTTGACCTTTGATACTTAGACATCTGCCCATGTGTCATGCACTTATTGGAGAGCAGATAGGGGCTTGTCCTCTAGCTAGATTTTGGAAAGAAGGAGGTGCATGCCTAGGGTGGCGTGTGCCCATGGATAGGAATGACTGGAGTCCCATACGGATGGGACTCCAGGTTGCTTCTTGGTTTCTACTTAGGTGGCCCATAACTATAGACTTTGACCAGTCTTAAGCACCATCTAAGGATGAATTAGAGGAGTTCTCATCTGATTGGATCAAGTGATGTCATCCTATTAATCAGATTTAGATCTGATTGTACGAAGCAATGTGATTGGCCAAGATAATGTGGCACTGCATGGCGCAGTAGGGTCTATATAAACCCTATCTACGCCTAACTTTTATAGAGTTTTCTCTTAGCCATGCCCCAAGACTACCCCTCTCCCTCCTCCATGCCATCCTCTGATCCTCTCTCTCCTCTCGATGCCCAAGGCAAGTTGGGTTCCAGTTTGGTGCGATCTAGGCAAGAAAAAGCTGACGAGAAAGGAAGAAGGGAGCACTGCTGCAGAGACGACAGCAGATCTTCAAAAAGGAGTTTTGAAGATCCTCCAAATCAGATTCAGATCTAATTTTTGGAGAGGTGATAAAGAAGGAGAAGATCTTCAGATCTAGCCCAAGTGGATATCGGTAGAGGTCAGGCGCTTGCATGGCTAGATCCAAAACCTCAGGCAATTAACAGGATCATCAAAGGATAATCAGATTACCCAACATCAAGATATAAATTAAATTAGATTTAATTTATTTTTATTTTATTTATTAGATCTATAAAATCAGATCTAAAATATCTCAGATCTAATTTGGATATATGAGAAAAATTTTTGAAATATCTCTCTTGATTCGATCAGATCTAAACGAACTTGATCCGAAAAATTAAGATTTTCCCTTCATAAGAATCCTAAAATACATTCAAAAAAAAGATAAAAAGAAAAGAAAAAAAGAATCATCTTTGAAAGCTGGAAATCAAGCAAGCAAAGTTTGGAGCATCTGAAAGATTTGAAAAGAGGATTCATTCAGCTCTATAGTTCCTTCAAAGTTTTTAATTCTTTTCCTTGTCTACTTTGAATTTATTTTCTAGAACTCATTGTTACGATGATTTTGGATTTTTATTCAAGTAAATTTGAGTTTGATTTTGATATGATGAAAAGCTAAATTTCTAGCTAGGATACCTGATGTAACTTAGATTTGATTTTAATTCCAGATCTTGTATTAATTTTCTTTGTTAATGCAATTGCTTGTTATTTGCACTTAATGCTTTTAAGTATTATTATCTTTGATACTTGATTGATTTTGATTTATAATTGGTACTGAAAAGGAAGATTATAAATTAAAGTTAATAATAAGCATCACAAGAATAATAATTAGAGCAGGAGTAGAAGATTTGACTAGTGGGATCTTGGGAATAATCACTATACTTAATGAACTAATCAAAATCTATTTTAATATTGGAAAATAGATTATAGATTTTAATTAGTATTTTTAATAAGTCTCGGGAGAGATTATTAAATAATTTAGGTTTATTGATCCTTGCATTAATAATTAAATTTGGATTATTAATCAGAATACCTGGAATTGATAATTGGTCCAAGTGAAATTAGATATACCCTAGTGCTTTATCAATCAAATTTTGATTCAACTTTCATTGAGTTCTTTAGAGTTAATTTTAGCTTTAGTTTCCATTGTCATTTAGTTTCGATCATTCAGATATTAGTAGAATCAGCGTTCATTTTTGGTAATTAGACTCAGTCCTCTTGAGAACGATCTCTAACTATTGTAATCAGTTATTCTCAAACAATATGAATAGTACATATGAGATAGGATGGAAAGAAAATACAAGGGATCAAAAAGGGTATAGCAAAGGAATGCCTATATCATTTCTCTCAAATACATTGCCTACATTTCATTTCAACAAGCATAATAAAGCTCACAAGCAGGATTGTCTAAGCAAAGTAACTATCTCCTGTATGAGATTTTATCAAAGTATTTACAAGTTTAAAATAGTCAATCACTGAATTTGACTTCTAAATTCAAAGCTTAGATAGCCAAACAATAACACAAAGGCAAAATCATCTCTCTCTATATCCTTAGAAGTCATCGATGAATCAATATTTTACTTTTTTTTTTATTTTATTTTTTTATAATAAAATACTAACATGAGAAATACAAATGCACTCCCAAACCTGAATTGGACATTGTCCTCAATGACAAGATCACCACTACATATTATAGCAAGGCATTCTTAAAGGTTAGGGGTACTACCCTTTGTAGTGTGCCTATGTACGAGTTTGCAACTTGTCCTCAATCATTTTTTCTCTCTTGTCTTCTTTAATGTGCCTACAAAAATTGAACAACATCCATTCAAACTTTGAAAATGTAGTAAAGATCAAAATTGACTTAATTCACAAAAATAAAGAAAGTATAAAGAATTTTACTTGGGTTGCCTCCCAAGAAGCGCTAGTTTATAGTCGTTAGCTTGACTATCCCAATGCATCATGTCAGCGATGTGGAGGTTTTTGGTTTCTCAAATCCTCTATCAATGTATTCCTTCAACCTTTGTCCATTGACCTTGAAGGTCCTATCACTACTCTTCAGCTCAACAGCTCCATATGGAAAAACATGTACAATCTCAAATGGACCTGACCACCTAGACCAGAGCTTGGCTGGAAATAGCTTTAGGCGGGAGTTATACAGCAACACCTTTTGACCTACTTCAAATTCACACCTCATAATATGTTTGTCATGCCATATTTTTATTCTCTCCTTGTAAATTCTTGCACTTTCATATGCATGGAGGCGGAACTCATCAAGTTCATTAAGTTGTAATAATCTTTTCTCCCCAGTAGCTTCCATATTAAAATTTAGCAAGTGACCTTAAGTTCATTAAGTTGTAATTAAACTCAGTCCTCATGGGAATGATCTCTTATTCATCATTATATTACTTGAGCGATTTCGTGCACTTATGAAATAGGCTATTACAACCTAATAGGATTAAGTCTGGGTCAACATCGAGTCACAAGAGTGATCGATCATGTAAAGACCTAATTAGGCTCAATGGTTAGACTCTGGATTGTAGGCTAATCCAATTGGTTCTGGCTTAACAATTTAGTGTCTAAGGTAAGTTTGGCAGATACGACTGACTGAATTTTAATTAGGAGCTACTCAACTCGAATGCATTCTTATCGAGTTAATGGCAAATCCCTTTCATCGATCTCACTTACCTGACCATATTTGTCGGCTCAGTCCTGATCTAAGGTGGCTAACAATCCGAGCTAACCCATGCCACTAGGTTAGTCATAATGGTTATGCCTATATCAAGTCAAGTTTAAAGAGACCTAAATCAAATCTTTCTAAGAAAAGATTAAGTCTAAGGTCTTCCACCATTATAAATGTACGGGCCCTTTCTGGGGTTGATTTTTCTCAACTGATCATAGTGGTTTAGTTGCACTGAAAAGATGCAACCATGTCTATTAGACATTGGATGCTACGGGCTGGAGGATGGATTGGGCTCAATATTTTGGATACGATGAGAAACCCAATTAGAAATCCAATCTGTACAAATGGTGGGTCTAACTTAACTAAAAAATGGATCAATATTTCGGACATGGTGAGATTCATGAATTAGGGATCAAGCCTAGGTGAACCATGATTAGAGAATCATTGGACAAGAGTTGTTCAGTCATTAGCTAACCCATCATCAATAACTGTTAGGTGAGGTGATGAGTCAGTTTGTGAGACTGCACCATCCACTAGAAATCAGTAATCATGGAGATTTTTACATCTCTACAGAGAAAGTGTAGGGATCCGAGAAAATAGTGGAAGCTAATTTGTTTAAAAATCAAACTCCTAAATAAATTGGTCAAGTCTTAATTATAAAATCTAACTAGAAAGTTTGACTCTCTATAGGAAAAACAAAAATATCTACGTCCAACCAACTAGCCTGTATCTTGGGCACCCATAGACTGATCGAATTTGATTACAAGGATTGGCTCCAAAACATTAAAATTATTTTAGGTTCTGAGAAGTTGACTCATATATTGGATCAGAATTCTCCCATCTTACCAGCTGATCCATCCGTTGAATAGAGAGCGTCTCTTGATAAATAGATGGATGAAGATAATAAGGCCAAATACTACATGTTGGGCTCGATGTGTGATGAGCTTCAGCATCAATATGAAGATATCAAGACTGCCTGCCAAATGTTGGCTCACCTGTAAGAGTTCTTTGGTGAACAGAGTCGTGCAACCAAATATCAAGTCACTAAATGACTATTTAAGGTTAAAATGCATGATGGTAAATTAGTTCAAGATCATTGTCTGATGATGATCAAGAACTTGAAAGAGCTTGAGAAGCTTGAAGTAAAGTTAGACCAGGATCTGCAGAATCATATAATTCTACAATCCTTGATTGATGCGTATGGACAATTCATCATGAACTATCATATGCATAAACTTCACAATACTCTGGCCAAGCTTATGAATATGTTGGTTACTATTGAGCTTTCTATGAAAGGTTCTAAAGGCTCAATACTTGCTATGGAATGGACTTCTTCCAAAAGAAAATTTTTTGGAAAGAAGAAGAAGTCCATGAAAAAATAGAAGATGGAAGGAGAAAAGAAAACGAAGGCAGAGCTGAAAAAGAAGGCTGCTGATAAAGAAAAGTGTTTCTATTATAATACTGACAGCCACTAAAAGAGGAACTGTCCTACATACCTAGCCACCCTAAAGAATAAGAAGAAGATAGGTCCTTCTGGAGGTATGCTCATTATTGAATCTAACCTTATGATTTCTTCTACATCCAGTTGGGTGCTTGACTTTGTTCTAGTGCTCATTTATGCACTTCCACGCAGGATCTTGAGGATAGTAGGAGGCTGAGGAATGGTGAGATGATCCTACGCATCGAAAATGGAGCAAGGGTTGCTGCTGTAGTTGTGGGAACCTATCCTCTTTAACTATCATCTGGCTTAGATTTAGTACTTAAAAATTATTATTATGTGCCTACTGCAAGCAGAAATTTGATTTTTATTTCATGTTTAACACAAAAAGGCTATGTAATTAGTTTTCTTAAGGACCATTATAATATTTTTTATGAAAGAAATAAAATTGCAAGTGATTTCCTCATTAACGATCACTATCAGTTACATATTGATGTATCTGTCTTTAATATTTAACAAAATATGAATGCCATAAGATCAAAATGACCCAAGGATAGTCCAAATGATAGGTATCTATGGCACCTAAGGCTAGGTCATAAAGCAGAAGATAGGATTAACAAATTGGAGAAAATCGGAGTATTGAGTCTGTTGACTTTCGAGTCATATCCAATTTGTCAATCATGTCTTCATGGCAAAATGACTAAGCTCCCTTTTGTAGGACATGGAGAAAGGGCCATGGATCTACTTGTCCTAGTACATACTGATGTGTGCTGCCCATTTGATGTGCCAGCTAGAGGCAACTTTGACTACTTCATAACCTTTATCAATGATTTATCTTGATATAGGTACGTGTATCTTATAAGACACAAGTCTGAAGCCTTTGAAGTTGAAAAGCAAACTAAAAAACTCATTAAGGTTCTTCGATCAGATCGAGGAGGTGAATACCATAGTCGAAAATTTTTAAACTATCTCAAGCAAAATGGCATAGTCTCTCAATGGACTCTACTTGAAACACCTCAACTCAATGGAATTTTAGAATGGAAGAATCGAACCCTAATAGATATGGTCTAATCTATGATGAGCTTCACAGACCTTCCTGATTTTTTTAGGGGATATAGTCTATTAACTGCTATATATTTACTAAATAGGGTTTCCTCTAAAATCAATCCAACCACACCGTATGAGATATGGCATGGTAAGAAACTATGCCTGAGTCTTCTCAGAATTTGGGATTGTCTGGCTCATGTCAAAAGACAACAAGCAGACAAGTTAGACTATAGGTCCTTTAGAGCTTGATTTATAGGATATCCTAAAGAATCATTAGGATATTATTTCTACATTCCAGAAGACTATAATGTGATTGTGAGTCAGTATGCCATTTTTCTTAAAAAATAGTTTATTCAAGATGGTGGCATTGGAAAGCAAATCAAGCTCGAAGAGAATGTCTTATAAGAGCAACGAGCTAAGGACCTTATGGAACTAAATTAGGTTAAGCCAATACAATCACTACCTCCTCCACCTCATAGAACTGAAAGGGTTTTCCATCCCCCTGAGAGATACTTAGGAACTATTTCAGAGGAAGCAGAGAAAATGTTCCTCGTAAGTAATGGGGTTCAAGGTGATGATCCCAAAACCTATGATGAGGCAATATCGGATATCAACTCTGAGAAATGGTTAGAGGCAATGAAGTCAGAAATTATCTCGATGCACTCAAACCAAGTCTAGACCTTGGTAGATCCACCTAAAGGTATAGTACCTACTGGGTGTAAATGGATCTATAAGAGAATGTTGGTGCAGATGAAAATGTGGAGACATTCAAAGCTAGATTAGTGGCAAAAGGATATAGTCAGCATGAAGGCATTGACTATCAGGATACCTTTTCGCCAGTAGCTATGCTAAAATCTATCCGCACATTGCTTGCTGTTGCATCCTATTTTGGTTATGAAATATGGCAAATGAACGTGAAAATGGCATTTTTAAATAGATACCTTGAGGAAGATATCTATATGGAATAGCCACTAGGTTTCACATCTAGTGATGCTGATCACAAAGTATGCAAGCTGCAAAGATTCATATATGGACTTAAGCAAGCATCTCGGAGCTGGAATGCTCATTTTAATGATGTGACCAAATTACTTCGTTTCATCAAGAATGAGGAGGAACCATGTATTTTCAAAAGGATCAGTGGGAGCGCTATTGTCATCCTCATACTATACGTGGATGATATCCTCCTTATTGGGAATGATATTCTCATGTTGACCATGGTTAAAATATGGTTATCTAAAGAATTCTCCATGAAAGACCTAGGAGAAGCATCCTTCATTCTAAAAATTAAGGTCTATAGAGATAGATCGAATAGGATGCTAGGTCTTTCACAGAACATGTATATAGAGGAAGTGCTAAAGAGGTTTAGCATATAAAACTCCAAGAGGAGATTGGTATCCTTTAGACATGGCATTCATCTCTCCAAGAAAATGCATCCCAACACATCTGAGGAGATTGAACGCATGAGCATGATCTCTTATGCTTCAGCAATAGGGAGCCTCATGTCTACCATATTATATACACGATCTGATATAGCCCATGCTGTGAGTGTTAAGAGCAGATATCAATCGAATCCAAATGAAGAACACTGAACTTTTATGAAATGTATCCTTAAGTACTTAATAAGAACTAAGGATATGTTGTTGATTTTTGGTAATGGAGAACTCCAAGTCCAGGTGTATACAGACTCAAATTTTATGTCGGATATTGATGATCGAAAGTCGACATCTGAGAGTCTGTTTGTGTATAATGATGGTGCTGTCAGTTGAAAGAGCTCCAAGCAGAACGTAATAGCAGATTCCACTATGAAAGTAGAGTACATCGCTGCATCAGAAGTCAATAGAGTCCATGATTACCTCGAGAAAGATTATGTCAAGGTCTAGAGAGTCAACTCCACAAACAACGCGATAGACCCACTCACAAGGCCATTGGGCCAGCAGAAGATCGAAGCCCATCTTGAGAAGATGGGATTTAGATTTCTAGCCAATTAGCATTAGGTCAAGTGGGAGTTTGTTAGATATGTGTGCCCTTGAAGCCAGATTGGCTGACACTTATAAAACACTTTTAAGGGCAAAATTATAATTTTGATTATAAATAATAAAATAATTTATTTTCTATCATAATGTGTATTTGAAAGTATCTGTGATACATCCCTTGAGTTAATGGCAATGAAAGTTCATATTTTTAAGAGTTGAAAATTTACGACATGAATTTTGATTATTAACTCATAAAATGCTCCCAACCGTAGGATCATCATAAGGATGGTGATTGATCTGAAAGGTTGGTGTACGATCGCTTCTTTAGGATAGATGAGTCTTGAGTCTACAGTGTAGAGACATCAAAGAGAGAGTATAGATACTCATTAGAGAACAAGGGCACCGAGCATGACCACATCAAGCAGTCAAAAGAAAGTCTACCTTCTCATCGATGACTGGCTCGAAGCTGTAGTAATGTGTCTGATTCTTTGACCTAAGGTACATCGGTAGTTCATCTTAAGGGTGTTGTAGTTTGACTATACCATAACTTGGTCTCCTAGCCATTTGGAACCCTAAGGTGTATGTTGACTATAGCATGTTCATTATAGGAATTGGATTGCACCAATAAGGGATCTATCTACCTCGATAGAAGAGGAGCAGCCCTATAATGATCATGAGAATCAAGTCCATAAGGCCATGGCCATGGCAGAGTGAAATAACAGAAAGAGTTTCTATTAGAATTTTCACATTGGACTTGAATCGAATGATTAAATCATATGATACATATTAGGGTTTGATGAGATCACCTTAACCCTAATCCGATCGAGGCTCAAGATAGAGGAACTTAATCACATAGGAAACTGCATCGAGAGATTCACTTTCAATTCTGATGGGTTGCCACCATATGCTGCTAGGTGTCACTGGTGGATTTTGGGAGCAACTAGAATGATTTGGATGATCGATCATACTAGTTGTCTGAATCAGAAAAGTTTTGATCCATCAGAAGGTGTTTTGATGATGTCTATGATAAAGATCATGACATATCCCATTACCATACGAAACTAAACCTAATTGGATCACAGAAATAAGAGTTTGGATCTGGATATCATCAATTGGATTAATCTAGTTCAATTGATTTGAATATGATTCAATTAGGTTCAAGAAAATCATGCTAGCACACGATTGAGCCTAATGTTCTCCTTTAAACAATCAATAAAACTTGTCTGGGCAGAGCCAAATGTATTTGGGCTCACTCAAAAACTTTTACTTGGTCTGATTGGAGCTTGTCTAAGTCAGAAAAGAGTTGTCTTAATTTATGAAATAAATTTGAGATAATACCTGCCATTTTTCATCTCCTGCTAAATCTTATCGTTGGACTTTGGTCAAATATTGACCTTTGATTCTTAGACATCTGCCCATATGTCATGCACCCATAGGAGAGAACCATGGGTCTTGTCCCCCTGCTAAAAAGCAGATAGGCAAGGGGCGCATGACTAGGGAGGCATGCACCCCATGAGGATAAGATTTGGAGTCCCATACAAATGGGACTCCAGTTGCTTCAAGGGTTTAAATTAGGTGGCGCCAAGGAGATTTGTTTGACCCAGTCTTCACGCCACCTAAGAAGAGTTTTGAGGGACTCTAATCTGATTGGATTAGATGATGTCATCCCACCAATCAGATTTAGATCTGATTGCACAAAGGGCCATGGTTGGCTAGGATGATGTGGCACTGCATGGCACAGTAGGATCTATATAAACCCTATCTATGCTTAGAATAGAGAGCTTCTACTTTTATCCCATACCACAAAGCTTTTCTTTCTCCTCCATGCCACCCTCTAGTCTTCTCTCTCCTCTCCATGCCCAAGAGGTTTTGGGCATGAGTTAGGTACGATCCAAGCAAGTGAAAGGTGACAGCAAAGGAAGAAGGCAACACTACCGCAAGAGACAACAGTTATTTTTCAAAAGAGTTTATGAAGACCTTCAAGATTAGATCTAGATCTAATTTTTGGAAGATTGATTGAGAAGGAGAAGATCTCCAGATCCTACCCAAGTGGATATCGATAGAGGCTAAGCACTTGCATGGCTACGTCCAGAACATCAGACAAATATCAGGATCATCACAAGATAATTGGATTATCCAAAATAAAGGTACAATTAAAATAGATTTAATTTAATTTTTGTTTTACTTTATTTTATCAGATTAATAAGATCAAATTTGAAGAGTCTTAAATTTGATTAGGATTTTTAAAAAAAAAATTTAAAATATTCCTCTTGATCCAATCAAATCTGAACGAATCTGATCCAAAAAATAAGATTTTTTCCTTCAATGGCATCAAAGCTAGGTGATGCAATGACGATGCACCAACAAGATTGTGGATCAAAGTGATGTCAACCTTTAAAGGATCAATGGAAAGGAGAACCTGGCCGATCCTTTCACTAAAGCCCTAGTGGTAAAAGAGTTTGATAGCTACAAGTCAAAGATGGGTATAAGATTCTATACAGAGTGGCTTTAGGACAAGTGGGAGTTGTTAGAAAATATGTTCCAAAGCCAATTATCAGCTTATTAATAGTTGAGCTCATCTTGTAAATGTAAATGATTTATTATGAATAAAATATTTATTTTAACTTTCTCATTATAAATGTACATCTTCATTTAAGAACTCTTGTATTGTAATGAAGTCCTTAGGACTATTTGGAATTGATAAAGAGAGGATTTATCATTTAGTCCTTAAATTAGTTTACAACCAAATGATATGTTATTACCTAGGATGTCAATGTTTATCAAGTGTAGGTTGTTATGTGCCATATGGGTTGGTTGTCCTCTTAACCAAGAAGTGTGGAGACACTAGTATGGCATGCAAGTGAGATCAAGAAAATATAGTATCTATCCACTGTAAAAATAATTAAAGTAGTAGCCAAGATCATTTATCTAAAAAATTATCTCATAATCAGATGCAATCTGATCCTTTGATCACTTATTTCTCATTTAATAGCCAAAATCATCCCATACTAAATTGACCATGACAACGATATCCGATTGAAGTGAAACTTTGATAGTGTGCTATGAACATCATCGAGATCATCATTGTAGGTTTCTGGATCCATCGATGGTCTTCATCTATCAGATTATTGCACTATCATTTATGATCATCGAAATTAAATTCTATTGATTGATGAAGCTAGAGCTATCGGATCGAGGCGGCCTTTCATGATGACACTCTAATAATAATTATTTAGATAATAAATAGTAAAGATAGGTATTAAATTTTAGAATTATGTAAAACTAGAGAAAAAAATTTTAATTTCTAATATATAGCAGTGGTTAAGTAAAACTGCTATCATAGACCAATGGCAGCGATTTTCAGTAACTACTGCCTTAGATATATGGCAGCAGTTTAAAAATCATTGCCATAGATAGGCTTTTTCCCCAAATCCTGCCCCTATTTTATTTTCCACTCCAATCTTTCTCTCGCCCCCCTCTCCACCATCGGTGAGACCTCCCTCAATTTTCTTCCCCATCCAGCACCACATCCTGCCCCACCGGCTCTGCCACCTCCCCACCTCCTACTTCTTTCCTGGCAGGCTCGATCGTCGGCTCTCCCACTTCCTCTCTTCCCTCAACCCAACCCCCCCTCCTCCACCTTCTTCTTTGACTGGCCCAGTCGTCAACTCCGCCACCTCCTCTCTTTCCTCAGCCTGACCCTCATCCCTGCTCTCTCTCTCTCTCTCTTTCTCTCTCTTCCCTTGGCCCGACCCCTCTCCTCCCCTTCCTTCTTGGTTGGCCCAGCCACCAGCTCCGCCACCTCCTCTCTTCCCTCGGCCCGACCCTCCTCCCTGCTCTCTCTTACATTCTCTCCTCACTTCCCTCTGCCCGACCACTGTCCTCCCCCATCTTCCTTGGTCGGCTCTACCACCACCTCTCTTCCCTTGGCCCGACCCTGCTCCTCCCCCTTCTTTCTTGGCCATCCCAACCATCGCTTTGCCACCACTTCTCTTCCATCAGCCCGACCCCCCTCCTCCCACTTCATTCTCGATTGGCTTGGCCACCGACTCCACCACCTCCTCTCTTTCATCGGCTCGACCCCCCTGCTATATATCTCTTTCTTTCTCTCCTTTCTTTCCTAAGCCCACCCGACCTATCCCCTTCCTTCGCTCTCTCTCTCTCTCTCTCTCTCTCTCTCTCTCTCTTTCTATCCTCTCTTCCCTCGACCTGACCCTTCTCCCTGCTCTGTCTCTCTCTCTTTCTCCTTATCTCTCTTCTCTCATTCTATCTATCTCTCACTCTCTCTTTGCCCTTTTTCTCTCTTTTCCTTTCTCTTTCTCTCTCTTCTCTCTCTCTAACTCACTATTTCTCTTATTTCATAGGTGATCTTTAGTACTATCATCTTCCTCTAGCACCACTATCGGTTATCCTCGGAGCTCTTTGTGTGACCCCCTCTCTATTATCATAGGTATGATTTTTTTAAAATTTTATAGTATTATTTACTTATGTTATATATATTTATAATAATATATATAATTTTTATAATAAATATCATAAATATTTATTATAAAAATTATAAGTATCCATTGATTGTGGGTCATGCCGATGGTTAAGAGAACTCCTACCGGCTAGTTTTGAACTGTGTCGGTGGGTTCTGGGCCGGACCATGCCATGTTGATCGTCGTAGATGGCCCTGAGCTGTGTCGTGTCAGCGGCCTTAGGCCGTGCCATGTCAATGATCATGGATGGCCCTAAGCCATGCCGATAGCCATCGGCCATGCCGTGTCAGCAGCCATGGATGGCCCTTTAGCTATGCCGGCCAATAAGAAAATATCCATCGATGGGTTTTGGGCCGTGTCGATAGTCGTGAGCTGTGCTGGCCACTATGAGAACCCTCACCCTCACTAATAGGTAATGACTTCAACATTCTAGTATAAATATTAAAGTCTATTTATTGATGCTTTACTAATATTATTGTTCAGCATGTTATATTGGTTAATGTTCATTAACATTGCAGGTCATGATTGCACCAAAATGCCATCTAGCATTCACCCCCACCCCTCGATGGATTATACGGAGCTCCACATCTGAGTCATAGTTGGAGCATACACCATCCACATCCGCATCGATTGCCTAGAAATCATCGACATCTACTTCTTTGCCAACATCTACTCTACCGACATCTGATCCTCCATCGTCAGCCACATCTCTGACACATGCTCCATCCACCGATGCGTCTCCACTAGCATCCATATCGCATAATCCCATGGTTAGTGAGTGTATATTTTTATTATATTATATTATATTATTTATTTATTTATTTAATATTTGTATACTTATATATTTGCATAACATATTTTTATTGTAGGTTCATCATCCAGTAGATCATTCACGGTCCCACATGCATGCTCCTTATGTGGAACCGCTAGCATCAGGTGATGGTGCACTATGACATGGAGGGGAGGCTGGTAGGGGAGACTGCATGGGAGATGCATTTCTTTTTTAGAGTATTTTTGAGGTGGTTCGATATTATTTCGGTAGTGCCCATAGACTGGCGATTGATGGATGCTGCTATCAGGGATCGGATGTGGGAGGAGATATGGATAAGTGTATCTTAATTATATTTATATATTTTATACTTTTATACTATATTTAATTAGAATAATTTTATAATTAACTTTTGATATCTTTATATAGAGGAGGTATGACTTTCCAAATCTTGAGAGGGCTCGAGATGCCCGATTGAAGAAGATTAGGGAGTTGTACAGGGGCTACAAGATCAAGCTCCATAGAGGATGGCTCAAAGACTGATGAGATACTCTAGAGAAGCTTGTTCCTTGGATACAGGACTATCCTCTGAGTCAGTGGGAGAAGATGGTTAGACATTGAAGGAGCTAGAAGTTTGAGATTTAATTTCTAACTTTTAAATTTTTTAATATATTTAAAATTATATTTAAATACTTTTTAAATATTTATTATTTATTTGAATACTTATTAGGCTATCTTCCATCAAAATTAGGAGAATTGGGCAGCTAGGCGTATACACACACTCTCGACCATGAGTCTATGGTCAGTTAAGTGCATAGAGAGGTAATGAATACTAAATCTTACTAGATAAATTAAATTAATATTTTTTTATATTTTTAATATATTGATCTATTGTTATAGCTGATGAGAGATGATGTAATACCCAGCCATGGCAAGATCTTTCAATTTAGTCATATAGACAAGAAGGGCAGACTGATGAATGCCGCATTCAGAAGGATTTTTATAGGTAATAAATATATTAGTATGATTAATATTATAGCATTTTTTTATAATATTTTATTTAAATTTATAATTATAGGAGCAGTTAGATATGCTCGCTCGTGAGGGCTCGGACACCTTTGGCTCTCATAATCATCTGTCCAGGTCTTGGGGCCTAAGCACTCTAGGGGGATCCGATGCAGGTCCGAACATATGCTGACAAGCTGCTGGTCCGAGATGAGCATCTCTTCACATGCTTCTAGTGTCGTCAGTTGGAAGTAGCTTGAGGAGGCGTTGGCACGGACAGATTAGGCTATGGTGTAGGTAGACCAGGCTACAATGTGGGCTGCTCATGCTAAGGAGCACACATCTCATTTGGAAGGCATTTTGAGTGCCATGGTGATGAGGCTCAGCATGTATTTTAGAGCTGACTTTGTGAGCCTTAAGGACATGTTGGATGATGCTCCAGGCCCTCCAGCTCCAGCTCCTCTAACTCTGGCTCCAGCTCTAGCTTGTGCTCTATCTCCCGATGATGACGATGATGTAGATTTAGAAAACTTTTAATATATTTTTTTTATTATTCAAAAGCTACGACAATGGTTGTAAAATCACTATTATAGGCATGCCAACCATTGTCGTAGGTTACTACCAACCACTGCTATAAACTATGGTCATGGTTCAAAAGTTGTTGCCATAGATTGACTGTAGCAGTGGTTATAAAACCACTGCTATAGGCTGACTATGGCTGCGATTATAAATCTATTGCTGTAGGTCAATCTATGATAGTAGTTTGAAAATAGCTACCATAAGCTGTCCATGACAATGGTTAGAATAACTGCCCATAAGCTCTTTATGGCAGCGATTAGAATAACTTCTGCCATAGACCTACAATGATTGCTGTAGTGGCAATGGTCATCTTACCACTGTCATAGCCTATGGCAGCTATTTTTTAGGCTACAGTAACACTTACTAACTACTGTCGTAGCCCTATTCTATAGTGGTGATTTTTTCTAATTTAACACTAGATACATCTCCTTACGTCTTTGTAAAACTAATCTAAGATCATGTAGGCATTCGGAGAAGGTAGATCCAAAGATCAAAAAATTATCCATAAAAATTTTAAGAAACCTTTCTACCATATTTGAGAAAATGCTAGTCATGCACCTTTGAAAAATAGCTAGTGCATTACATAATCCAAAGGGCATGCATCTATAGGCAAAGGTTCCATATGGATAGGTAAAAATAGTCTTTTCTTGATCCTCAGGGGCTATAGGAATCTAGTTGTATCATGAACATGTTAGATATATGTGTCCTAGAAGCCAAAATAGGCTGACACTTGTAATACACTTTTAGGGACAAAATTATAATTTTGATTATTATCAATAAAATGGGTTATTTTCTATCACATATGTGTATTTAGTGTCTGTGATACATCCTTTGAGTTAATGGTAATGATAATTCATATTTTCAAGAGTTGAAAATTTAAGACATGAATATTCATTATTAACTCATAAAATGCTTCCAACCATAGGATCAACACGAGGATGGTGATTGATCCAGAAGGTTGGTGTACAATCGCTTCTCTTTAGTAGATTAGTCTTGAGTCTATGGGGTGGAGACACCGAAGTGAGAGTATAGGTACTCGTTAGAGAATGAGGGCACTGAGCGTGACCACCTCGAGTAGTCATTAGGAAGTCTACCTTCTTATCAATGACTGACTCGATGCTGCAGTAGTGTGTCTGGTTCTTTGACCTGAGATGCATCGACAGTTCGCTTGAGGGTGTTATAGTTTGACTACACCATTACTCCGTCTCCTAGCCATATGGAACCCTGAGGTGTATGTTGGCTATAGCATGTTCATTGTAGGAACTGGATTGCATCAAGATGGAATCTATCTACCTCGGTGGTAGAGGAGCAGCCCTATGATGATCATGAGAATCAAGTCCAGAAGCCCATGGCCATGGTAGAGTGAAATAATAGAAAGAGTTTCTATTTAGATTTTCACATCGGACTTGAATCGAATGATTACATCATATGACAGAAACTAGGGTTTGACGAGTTCACCTTAACCCTAATCTGATCGAGACTCAGGATAGAAGAACTTAATCACATGGATAGTTGCACCAAGAGGTTCGCATTTAGCTCTGATGGATTGCCACCATATACTGCTAGGTGTCACTGGTGGATTTTGAGAGCAATTAGAATGATTTAGATGATCGATCATTCTAGCTGTTCGAATTAGAAGAGTTCTGGTCCATCGAAAGAAATTTCGATGATGTCGATGATGGAGATTATGACATATCCCATTACCATACAGAACTGAACCTAACTGGATCACACAAATAAGGGTTTGATCTAGTGATCATTAATTGAACTATCCGTTCAATGATCTAAATGATTCAATAAGGTTAAAAATCGTGAGACTCGATTCCTAAATTCTTTTTTAATAAATAGATCTGACTGAAAAATTTTCTTAAGATTTGAGACTGGAGTGTCATAGAATAGTTCTATAGAATAGTTTTGCATGTCTTTGATTTAATCTGATTAAATCATATTTTAGATCTTCTTATTTACTATTTTCTGATATTATAAGTGTTATAATAACATCTGATAAACAGCAAATAAAAATTATTTAATTTTAAATATCATATGAGATATGATAGATGCATGTCTAGACTAGTTGTAGAATAGTTCTACATAATTGTCTAGATTAGAATTTATTTTGATTAGATCAATTTAAATCTAATTTTTTAGATTATTATGAGATAATTTAGATCTGAAAACATGCATGATTTGATACATGAGATGTATGCAAAATATGCCATGATTAGATCTAATTTGTATATGAGATATATGATATAGATCTGATACTGTTTTGTAGTATTGACATGTTCCTGATTAAGGCGTTCCTCTTGGCCGTCCGGTCATAAGAACGAAGAAGGGTTTAAAGGCCCTCTCTTCCCATTCGATGGGGTGTTCTTATGACGTGTAGGGGTGCTGCGTGTTCGTCCTTAATCAGAAACCCAAAACTTACTTTCTGCAAAACCCTAGATCCTGAAACCCTAGGATTTATTGTGCATATTTTGTTTATGAACCCAACTTAATTAAGAATTAAGTTTATGGAATATTAATTAGGTCTAAAATTGAGAATTTCAGATCTAAGACATATTCATAATACTGGGTTCGGGCTTGGGTAGCTCAATTAGGTCTAAGCGGTTGATCAAACCGAATCAAGAGTTGGTTAGATGGGATCAACAATGCTTAAATTGACCAGCCTAATAGGATTAAGTCTGGGTCAAGATCGAGTCACGATCAAGCAAGACCTAATTAGGCTCAGAGGTTAGAGTCTGGATTGTAGGCTAACCCAATTGGTTCTGACTCAACAATTTGGTGTCTAAGGTAAGTTTGGCACATAGACGACCGACTGGTTTTTAATTGGAAGCTACTCGACCTGAATGCGTTCTTGTGCGAGTTAACGGCATATTCCTTCCACCGGTCTCAC
Organism: Cocos nucifera; assembly: GCA_006176705.1. Taxonomy (NCBI): domain Eukaryota; kingdom Viridiplantae; phylum Streptophyta; class Magnoliopsida; order Arecales; family Arecaceae; genus Cocos; species Cocos nucifera. Next base: position 101,081 of record QRFJ01003231.1, read on the forward strand.
TTACCTGGCCATATCTGTTGACACAGTTCTGATCTGAGGTGGTCAATAATCCGAGCTGACCCATGCCACTAGGTTAGTCATAATTGTTATGACTAAGCCAAGTCTAGTTTAATGAGACCTGAATCAATTCTCCCTAAGAAAAGATTAAGTCCTGAGGTCTTCCACCATTGTAGACGTGCGGGCCCTTCCCGGGGTTGATTGTTCTCGGCTGGATACAGTGGCTCAGTTGCACCGGGAAGATGCAACCATGTCTATTAGGCATTGGATGCTATGGGCTGGAGGATGAGTTGGGCTCAATATTTCGGATACGGTGAGAGACCCAATTAGGAACCCAGTCTATGCAAATGGTGGGTCTGACTTAACTAAGGAGTGGATCAATATTCCGGATACGGTGAGATTCATGAATTAGAGACCAAGTTTGGGTGCACCATGATTAGAGAATCATTGAACAAGAGTTGTTCACTCATTGGCTAACCCATCACCAATAACTGTTAGGTGAGGTGATGAGTCAGTTGGTGAGACCGCACCACCCACTAGAAATCATCAATCGCGGAGATTTTCGCATCTCTACAGAGGGAGTGTAGGGATCCGAGAAAATAGTGGGAGCTAATTTGTTTAAAAATAAAATCCCTAAACAAATTGGTCAAGTCAAAATTACAGTATCTAACTAGAATCTTTGACTCTCTACAGGAAAATGTCTGCGTCCAACCCACTGGCACGTATCCTAGACACACATAGACTGACTGGACCCAATTATAAAGATTGGCTCAGGAACTACAAAATTATTTTGGGTTCAGAGAAGTTAACACATGTTTTGGACCAGGACCCTCCCACCTTACCAGCTCGTCCATCCACTGAACAGAGAGCGTCTCTGGAAAAATGGATTGACGAAGACAATAAGGCCAGATACTACATGTTGGGCTCGATGTCTGATGAGCTCCAGCGCCAACATGAAGATATCGGGACTGCTCGCCAAATGTTGGCTCACCTGCAGGAGATGTTTGGTGAACAGAGTCGCGCAGCCAAATATCAAGTCACAAAATGACTTTTTAAGGCTAAGATGCGTGATGGGCAGTCAGTCCAAGATCACTGTCTGACAATGATCAAGGACATGGAAGAGCTTGAGAAGCTCGGTGTGAAGTTGGACTTGGATCTGCAGAACGATATTATTCTGCAATCCTTGACTGATGCATATGGGCAATTCATCATGAATTACCACATGCATAAACTTCAAAATTCCTTGGCCGAGTTGATGAATATGCTGGTTACCGCTGAGCTTTCTATGAAAGGTTCTAAAGGCTCAGTTCTTGCTATGGAACGGACTTCTTCCAAAAGAAAGTCTTATGGAAAGAAAAAGAAGTCTGTGAAAAAGCAAAAGGTGGAAGGATCAAAGAAGAAGAAGGCAGAACCGAAGAAGAAGGTCGATGGCAAAGGAAAGTGTTTCCATTGCAACAGCGACGGCCATTGGAAGCGGAACTGCCCTACTTACCTGGCCACCCTGAAGAACAAGAAGGAAGGTCCTTCTGGAGGTATGCTCGTTATTGAGTCTAACCTTACGGTTTCTTCTGCATCCAGTTGGGTGCTTGACTCTGGTTCTAGTGCTCATCTGTGCACTTCTATGCAGGGTCTTGAGGATAGCAGGAGGCTGAGGGATGGAGACATGATCCTACGCATCGGTAATGGAGCAAGAGTTGCTGCAGTAGCCGTGGGAACATACCCTCTTGCGATTACCATCTGGTTTAGACTTAGTTTTAAAAGACTGTTATTATGTGCCTGCAGCTAGCAGGAATTTGATTTCTGTTTCATGCTTAGCACAAGAAGGTTATGTGATCACCTTCTTTAAGGACCATTGTAACATTCTTTATGAAAGAAATAAAATTGCAAATGATTTCCTTGTTAATGGTCTTTATCAGTTGCATATTGATGTACCTATTTTAACTATCGAGCAAAACGTGAATGCCAAACGACCTAGGGATAGTCCAAACGACAGATATCTATGGCACCTGAGATTAGGTCATATAGCAGAAGATAGGATTAACAAATTGGAGAAAAATGGGCTATTGAGTCCATTGACTTTTGAGTCATATCCAACTTGTGAATCTTGTCTTCAAGGCAAAATGACTAAACTCCCTTTTGTTGGACATGGGGAGAGGGCCACAGATCTCCTTGCCCTAGTACATACTGATGTGTGCGGCCCATTTCGATGTGCCGGCTAGAGGCAATTTTGTCTACTTCATTACCTTTACCGATGATCTGTCTAGGTATGGGTATGTGTATCTTATGAGACATAAGTCTGAAGCTTTTGAAAAGTTCAAAGAATTCAGACATGAAGTAGAAAAACAAACTGGAAAACCCATTAAGGTTCTTCGATCAGATCGAGGAGGTGAATACCTTAGCCGGGAATTCCTAGACTATCTTAAGGAAAATGGCATAGTCTCTCAATGGACTCCACCAGGAACACCTCAACTCAACGGGGTTTCAGAACGGAGAAATCGGACTCTATTGGATATGGTTCGATCCATGATGAGCTTCACAGACCTCCCTGATTTTCTTTGGGGACATTCATTATTAACTTCAATCTATTTACTGAATAGGGTTCCCTCTAAAACCGTTCCTACCACACCGTATGAGATATGGCACGGTAAGAAACCAAGTCTGAGTCATCTCAGAATTTGGGGTTGTCCGGCTTCATGTCAAAAGACAACAAGCGGACAAGTTAGAGTTTAGGTCCTTTAGAGCTCGATTCATAGGATATCCTAAAGAGTCATTAGGATACTATTTCTACATTCCAGAAGACCACAATGTGATTGTGAGTCGACATGCCATATTTCTTGAAAAATAGTTTATTCAAGATAGTGGCATTGGAAAGCAGATTAAGCTTGATGAGAAAGTCTCACAAGCAGAACGAGCTAAGGACCAAGTGGAACCAAATCAGGTTGAGCCAATAAGAACACTACCTCCTCCACCTCGTAGATCGGAAAGAGTTTCCCGTCCCCCTGAAAGATACTTAGGTATTATTTCAGAGGACGTAGAGGAAATGTTCCTCATAGGTAATGGTGCTCATGGTGATGATCCCAAAACCTACAACGAGGCGATATCAGATATCGACTCCGAGAAATGGCTTGAGGCAATGAAGTCAGAGATTCGACTCGATGCACTCAAACCAAGTCTGGACCTTGGTAGATCCACCAGAAGGTATAGTACCTATTGGGTGTAAATGGATCTTCAAGAGAAAGATTGGTGCAGATGGGAATGTGGAGACATTCAAGGCTAGACTGGTGGCAAAAGGTTATAGTCAACGTGAAGGCATTGACTATCAGGATACCTTTTCCCCGGTAGCTATGCTAAAATCCATCCGCACATTGCTTGCTGTTGCAGCCTATTTCGATTATGAAATATGGCAAATGGACGTGAAAACGGCATTCCTAAATGGATATCTTGAGGAAGATATCTATATGGAACAGCCGCTAGGTTTCACATCCAGTGATACTGATCACAAGGTTTGCAAGCTGCAAAGGTCCATATATGGACTTAAGCAAGCATCTCGGAGCTGGAACACTCGTTTCAATGATGTGATCAAAAAGTTTGGTTTCATCAAAAATGAAGAGGAACCATGTGTTTTCAAAAGGGTCAGTGGGAGCGCTGTTGTCTTCCTCGTATTGTACGTGGATGACATCCTCCTTATTGGGAATGATATTCCCATGTTGACATCAGTCAAGATGTGGTTGTCCAAGGAATTCTCCATGAAAGACCTAGGTGAAGCATCCTTTATTCTAGGAATTAAGGTCTATAGGGATAGACCGAATAGGATGCTAGGACTTTCACAGAAGATGTACATAGAGGAAGTACTAAAGAGGTTTAGTATGGAAAACTCTAAGAGGGGATTAATACCCTTCAGACATGGTATTCATCTTTCCAAGAAGATGTGCCCCAGCACACCTGAGGAAATAGAACGCATGAGCAAGATCCCTTATGCTTCTGCAATAGGGAGCCTCATGTATGCCATGCTATGTACACGACCTGATATAGCCCATGCTGTGAGTGTCACAAGCAGATATCAGTCAAATCCAGGTGAAGAACACTGGACTTCTGTGAAATGTATCCTTAAGTACTTGAGAAGAACTAAGGATATGATGTTGGTCTTTGGTAATGGAGAACTCCAAGTTCAAGGGATACACAGACTCGGACTTCATGTCTGATATAGATGATCGAAAGTCGACATCTGGAAGTCTGTTTGTGTGCAATGGTGGAGCTGTCAGCTGGAAGAGTTCCAAGCAAACTGTGATAGCAGATTCCACCATGGAAGCAGAATATATAGCTGCATCAGAGGCTGCAAAGGAAGCATTCTGGTACAAGAAGTTTGCTGCAGAAATTGGAGTAATGCCATCAGATGCCATTCCTCTTTACTGCGACAACAATGGCGCCATAGCCCTTGCTAAGGAGCCGAGGTCTCACCAGAAGTCCAAGCACATTGAGCGGCGATATCATCTCATCCGCGATTACCTTGAGAAAGGTTACGTTGAGGTCAAGAGAGTCAACTCCGCAGATAATGTGGCAGACCCACTTACAAAGCCGTTGGGCCAGCAGAAGATCGAAGCCCACCTTGAGAAGATGGGACTTAGACTTGTAGCCAATTGGCTTTAGGACAAGTGGGAGATTGTTAGATATATGTGCCCTAGAAGCCAGAATTGGCTGACACTTGTAATACACTTCTAGGGGCAAAATTATAATTTTGACTATAATTAATAAAATGGGTTATTTTCTATCACATATGTGTATTTAGTGTCTGTGATACATCCTTTGAGTTAATGGTAATGATAATTCATATTTTCAAGAGTTGAAAATTTAAGACATGAATAATCATTATTAACTCATAAACAGCTCCCGACCATAGGATCATCACGAGGATGGTGATTGATCCGGAAGGTTGGTGTACGATCGCTTCTCTTTAGTAGATGAGTCTTGAGTCTACGGTGTGGAGACACCGGAGCGAGAGTACAGGTACTCGTTAGAGAACGAGGGCACTGAGCGTGACCACCTCGAGTAGTCATTAGGAAGTCTACCTTCTCGTCAATGACTGACTCGATGCTGCAGTAGTGTGTCTGGTTCTTTGACCTGAGATGCATCGGCAGTTCACCTTGAGGGTGTTATAGTTTGACTACACCATTACTCGGTCTCCTAGCCATATGGAACCCTGAGGTGTATGTTGGCTATAGCATGTTCATTGTAGGAACTGGATTGCATCAAGATGGGAATCTATCTACCTCGGTGGTAGAGGAGCAGCCCTATGATGATCATGAGAATCAAGTCCAGAAAGCCCATGGCCATGGCAGAGTGAAATAATAGAAAGAGTTTCTATTTAGATTTTCACATTGGACTCGAATCGAATGATTACATCATATGACAGAGACTAGGGTTTGACGAGTTCACCTTAACCCTAATCTGATCGGGGCTCAAGATAGAAGAACTTAATCACACAGGTAGCTGCACCAAGAGGTTCGCATTCAGCTCTGATGGGTTGCCACCATATACTGCTAGGTGTCACTGGTGGATTTTGGGAGCAATTAGAATGATTTAGATGATCGATCATTCTAGCTGTTCGAATCAGAAGAGTTCTGATCCATCGAAAGGAGTTTCGATGATGTCTATGATAGAGATCATGACATATCCCATTACCATACAGAACTGAACCTAACTGGGTCACACAAACAAGGGTTTGAATCTGGTGATCATCAATTGAACTGATCTAGTTCAATTGATCTGAATGAGATTCAATTAGGTTCAAGGAAATCGTGCTAGCACTCGATTGAACCTAACGTTCTTCTTTTACTATCATAAATAAGTTGTCCTGACTGAGCCAAAGGAGTTTGTGCTCAATCAGAGGCCTTCATATGGTCTGACTGGAGGTTGTCCAAGTCAGAATAGGTTGTCTTATTTGTAAGACATTACCTGCCATTTTTGGTCACCTGCCATTTCTTGTTCTTTGACTTTGGTCAAAAGTCTACCTTTGACTGGTCAAACGTTGACCATTGACACCCTTTGACTTTTGACCACATGTCATGCACCTATTGGAGAGCTGGTGGGGGCCTGTCCCCCTGCCAGAACCTGGCAAGGAGAAGGGCGCACGCCAAGGGTGGCGTGAGCCCAAGTAGGAGGCGCCTAGGAGTCCTTGTTGGACAAGGACTCCACCTCCCTTTTGGATTCCAATCAGAGTTCTACTAAGAATCCAGTTTGACTGGTCTTAGGCGCCCTCTAAGGAGGAATCCAGGGGTCTCTATTCCAACCAATCAGATTTAGATCTGATTTCACAAAGGGTTGTGATTGGTTGAGAGGAAGAGGAGTTGGATCACAAGAGGTCTATAAATAAGACCCTGCGCCCAACCCTAATTCTGCAATTCAATTGAGAAATTTCCCACGCCCCAAGGCTGCCTCTCCCCTCCTTCCTCCATGCCATAGTCTCTTCTCCCCTTGCTCTCCACGTCCAAAAGGTGTTTTGGATTTAGGTTGGTGCGATTCAGATCAAGGAAAGGCGATCAAAAGCAAGAAGGCTGCGCTGCTGCAAAAGGACGACTGCAGATCTTCAAAAGAGTTTTGAAGATCCTCCAGATCAGATCCAGATCTGATTTTTGGAGGTGTGATAGAGAAGAAGAGGATCTCCAGATCCAACCCGAGTGGATACCGGTAGAGGCCAGGCGCTTGCGTGGCTAAGATCCAGAACCTTCCGCTGCAATCAGGATCATCTACAGGGTAATAGGATTACCCAAATCAGGTAAATTAAATTTGATTTAATTTATCTTATTTTATTTTATTTATTAAAATAATAAGAATCAGATCTGAAATATATCAAGATCTGATTGAGATCAAGAGAAAATTTTTGAAATATATCTCTTGATCTAATCAGATCTGAACGAACCTGGACCGAGAAATCAGATTTCCTAAAACCACATCAAAGTTTAGACAAAATCCATAAGCAGAAAATTTTGAGGCGAAAGAGTGAAACCCCATCTAGTTGAATCGGGACTAATTCATTATTATTGTTCTGGATTATAGTAACTCCTGACTTCTTGGATACTACTTGTAGTGGACTTACCCATGAACCATCTGATATTGGATATATTATTCTATTGCCAAAGATTTTTATTATTTCTTTCTTTACAATCTCTTTCATTGCTAGGTTAAGTCTTCTTTGGGGATCTCTTTTTGGCTTAGCATCCTCTAATAGATGAATTTGATGTTGAACAATCGAGGAACTAATCATTTTTAAATCAGCCATGGCCCATCTTGATGCTTCTTTATTTTTCTTTTGGTCAATCAATAATTTTTCTTCTTGTATAGGATTTAGGTCTGTTGAAATAATTACCGACAAGGTTTTGATGGATCTAGGTATGCATATTTCAAGTGTTTAGAGAGTTGTTTTTATTCTGTCTTGGGTGTTTCCTCCACTAATGATCTAGATAATGGTTCAACTAGAGGCTCCCATTTAAGTTCTGTATTGACTATAGCTAAATCATTGACATCTTTAAATTCTTCATAGTTTTGATTCGTCTATAGTTTCATGTCGGATTTATCATCACTTAGGTCAATGGGTTCATAAACATTATCCTGTATCAAGTTGAGATCACTTGATTTATTTTAGAAAGATTAAAAATATTTAGATCTGTGGTCATATTATCAAAAGAGAGTTTCATTAGGCCATTTCAATAGTTGATTTGGGCAATGGCTGTGGCTAAAAATGGTCTACCTAGTATAACTAGGATATGGCCATTTAGATTTATTATAGGTTCAGTTTCTAAAATCATAAGATCCATTGGATAGATAAAATCACCAACCTTAATTAATACATTCTCTACTATACCCTTGGTACTTTCAAAGATCGATCTACTATTTTTAAAGTCATTCCTATAGATTTTAATTCTTCCAATTCTAGCTTTTCATTAATTGAATAAGATAGTATATTAACACCCACCCCTAAGTCTAATAGAGCCTTGTTAATAAAGGTTTTTCCTATGATGCAAGAAATAGTGCAAGACCCTAGATATTTGTATTTTACTGGCACATGGTTTGATAGGTATGAACTCATAATAACTGCTAGGAAGGCTCTCTTAGGTACATTGGTCATCTTTTTCCTGGTACATAAGTCTTTAAGAAATTTAGCATATGATGGAACTTGTTGGATCATATCTAATAAGGGAATATTTACTTTTACTTGCTTAAAGACTTCCAAAATTTTATCTAGTTGGGTTGAGTTTCAATTAGACTTTAATCTATTAGAAAAGGGTGCTACAATCTACACTCTTAGGTATTGGTCCAACTAATTCGAGTGCGGGCTCTATTCGTGAATCAGGTTCTATTTTTTTAGGTTCTTTAGACTGGCTCTGTTCAGGTATTCGTTTAGATGGTGGATCTTTTATTTCTTCTTCTAGTTTCTTAGATGTACCCAGTTGATTATCTATTTGTTTTCCAGATCATAGTGTATGGATAGCATTTAGTTGATTAATCTAGGCTTCTTGCTGAGATTTTTGATTATTTTGGGTTCTAGGGTTAGTCTCAGGTTGACTTGGGAATCTATTCTTTTTGTTCTTGCTTATAGTATTAGCTAATTATCCTAATTGCATTTCTAAATGAGCTATTGCTTATGTATTTACTGTTAACAATTGACCAGTGGCTTGCATAAAAGTATCAAGGGTAGTTGATTTTGTTAAGATTTTAAGGCTTTTTTCTAAAGAGTCTAATTTATTTTCATTATTATTAAAGCCTGGTGGGTTATTTGTTATAGGGTTAGGCCTTGTGTTTGATTGATTGAAGCTAGGATCGCCTATATTTGAACCTTATGACCATGAAAAATTAGGTTGGTTTCTCTATCCTGGGTTATAAGTGGATGAATAGGGATTATTATTAGGTCTTTGTTAAGTCGCATTAAACTGTGCAAACTCATTTTCTATTGGCTTAATCAAGAAGAGACATTCCTCTATAACATGATTTGGTGCACTGCAACCATTGCACATGGGTGTAGACACTTTGTTTATAGTGACGGGTCTCTATAATTCTAAGGCCTCTAATCTTCATTGTAAAGCAGCTATTTTGGCTTCTGCAGCTAGGGTTGTTGGAACATGGTATATACCACCTCTTACTGGCATAGGTTCGTTAGTTGCTTTCTACTATAGACTCTTTTCTGCTAGATCCTCTAAAAATTGCTAGGTCTCATTAGGTTCCTTATGCATGAATTAGCCCTAGCACATTTATTCTAGCATAGTACTAGAACTTGGGTCTAGACCTTAATAAATGATTTGGCATAACCTCCATGTTTCTATTCCATGGTGTGGGCATTGACTCAAAAGGCTCTTAAATCAGTCTAAATACTTCCAGAATGGCTCTCCTCCTAATTGATAAAATTGATTTATTTTATTTCTTAACTTGGCTCTTTTGTGATGTGGGAAGAACTTCCTTAAGAATACTTTTACAAAGCCATCCCATATTGTGATCGAGTGGTTAGATAGACTATATAACTATTTTTTTTGTATTTTTCTTGAGGATAAAATTAACCAGCCTAAGTTTAATAGCATCATCTGAGAGTTGGTGTATCCACATAGTATCACATACTTCCTCAAATTCTCTAATGAAAATATATGCATCCTAAATCCTAATAAATTTAGGGAGCATGTTGATGATTTGAGGTTTAATTTCAAAACTAGTTGCATTGGTCTTAGGTAATTAGATACAAGATGGTTGAGCTGACCAATTAGATAGCAGAAGTCTTTTAGGATTTGAGATTCTTGATCTATCTCACACATTGTGGACTTAGAATTTTTTTGGATTAGTGTAGGGTTTGGATCTATTCTTACTAATCGATCATATTTTCTTTTCCAAGTTGCTCTTTTATAATTTATTTTTTTATTTTTTATTTTTTTAATTTTTATTTTTCTAAGTTTTTAGAGAGATTAGCGAAAAGAAAGAAGAGGGTTCTAAAGATGATTCTTAAGGAGTCCTAAATCTAGAGATGAAAGAGAGAAGAGTGCTTTAATTAGGATTGAATTTGATGTTAATTGCAATTAAGTTAAGCAAGCATGGACTCTCTATCATAGGGTTAACCTAAATCTGGATAGCTCCTAACTATTCTAAGATCATCTTTAAGCACTCCAAGCTTAAAACTAGCTAATTGATTTGGCCAAGTAAGTGTAAGATGTGGGAGGTTCCCTGCTCATTGCTTTTCAGATACCAATTAAGTTGGCCTGGTCAGATAATGGAATCAATTGAAAACCATAATCTTTGAACCACTTGCCTTAGACATCGAGCAATTAACTAACCTGAGCTCAGTCCAACTCTAGGATTTTTTTGTCCTAATGAGCTTGAATATCCTTACGGGCCAACATCTAATTGATTTTAAATTAAGATTTAGGTCAATGCAATATGAAGGATGGTGGTTTGTGGGCTAAGAAAGGATGATCAAATTCCAACCTTATCTTGTTTAATGGGTCGTGCCCTTAGAGTATATTATGAATATGTAATACAAATCAAGCAAGATATCCAATCAAGTTAAAAATTAATTCTTTTTATAATTATGGTTACTCTAAATTAATTAAGTATTATGACATGTTGATGATTTTTTAAGGGTTTATGGTTTTATCTTTTTATAGGATTTTTTTCTTGATTGTGTAGTTTTGCAAAAGAAAGTAAACTCAAATGATTAAGTCTTAAAAAGCAATAAATTAATCTAAACTACAAAAAGTAGAAATCAATTATGAAAGGCAATAATAACTAGGTAAAATTAAAGAAAAATATTTTTTTTTAATTTTTTTAATTTTTTAAATTAATTAATTAATTTTTAATTAATTAAAGAAACTGTGCTACAATCCCTAGCAATAGCATCAAAAATTTGATTGCTTGTCATTACTGCATCAAATAAAAATTAGATCTAATTTTAATATTTAGTACAATGGTGAGTCGGGTGTTGATTTTCTCAAGAATTGAAGACTAAGTTATGTTCAATTTTAATTTAGTTTTAAAGCAAAAATTCAAATATGTAGATTAAATAGAGCAAATTAAGAGTTTAGCAAAAAAAAAAAATAAATACTTAATTACTTAGGGGTTTCAAATAAATAAGAATTATTCTAGAATTTTGAATCCATCTTCAACATGGTTGTGATAATTCCTTTTAATGCAAAAATTTATTATTTTTAGGAATTTAATTATGATTATAATTTATTTTTTTAGAGTATAAATTATATCTCGTGATAATGATCCATCTTTATGAAATCATAAATTATTTAATACTTTAATTCTTAAAAATTAAGTACATGACTTTTAATAATTATTCTCTAAAATAAATTATTAAATTAAGTATAGACTATATCTACCAATAACAATTCATCCTAATGAATATAATTTATTTAGATCTTTAATCAATAAATAGCATGTCACATAATTAGGATCTCATGCACAAAAAGATAAATTTTATTAAAAATTGGGCAAGAAAACATGTTTGCATAAAAAATAATTATAAAAAATAAAAAATTATAACCCATATCAGAAGATTTCATCTATTCTCCTAGATTTTAGCTCTTTAGCCATGCATGGTTGACGATCTGCTCACTTTCGGCATCTTCAAATCTCCTTTGATTGATGGTTGGAAGAAGAAAGAAGAAAGAAAGAAGAAGGAGAAGAGAGAAAAAAAGAGAGAAGAAGCTCTGTTTTCTCTATTTTTTTGGCATAGAAGACATGTTCTCAGGCTGTAGGTGTAAGGGTGTTAAATAGAGGAGGGAATGGGGTTTCTAGTGTTATTTTTGGAGTCAAAAACTGAGCCTGGATCGAAATCAAACACCTTAAAACTTCCTAGCCATTAGATCTTGATCGGACGCTCTAAAATCCATCAAAAATTAGCCGCAAAGCCTTAAATCAATTCCTGAATTTAATACTGGTTATTAGATCTGTATCTAGATGAATTTCCACCATTGGATCGTGCTCAAATGAAGCTTGTAACCAAATCAAACTAGGATTCATTTGCAACCATTGGATGCCGATCGTTAGCGATAAGAGCCGTCGAATGACACTTCACTATAGCCATAGACCACCATGGACCAGACATGCTTTAAGCCTCTGCCAACCAGCAACTATAATGTAGCATGTTCTTTTTTTTGTAAACCCATTAAGGATTCAGGCCCGCCACGTGTCGCATGCCGATTGGTTATGCTTGCTGGGTTGGGCGGTCCATCCATGGTTTCGTGGATGGCCGGTTGGTCCACCATGCATCGGTCAGCCTAATAAGCTGGTTTGGGCTGGTTTTCTGGGCCAATTTTTGTTGGACCAGGTTTGGCTGGACCGACTGGTCTGATAATTAATTTATTTATTTATTTAAACTTTTAGGCTTCATATCTTCTTCGATTTAGCTCCGATTTGAGTAAAATTTATTTTGTTAGATTCCATAAATCGAGCTTCTCAATTGGTGGACTTCTTTCCTATAAAATACTAATATAAATATTATTTTTTTAAAATAAATATTAATTAATATTTAATTTAATATAATTATTTAGTAATTTATGATAATTACCAATAGGTTAACAATGAATCGATCACTTTTAGTAAGAAAAAATGTCATCCTATGTGTTCTCATCTATGCATAACTTAGTAAGACTTTGGCCAAAATAAAATAAAGATTAGATAGGGCTTCTAATCCTTCATTTGAGTTATCACTAATTGATGGAGAATCGACATGAATGTATTTGAGTTTGACATTTATCCATGCTCATAAATATATTCAGAATGTAGGATAATCGAGAAGTTGAATTGCATGGAAACTTGCCACTGAAGGATATATTGAAAGAAAAAATCTAGGGTTTCTTGTAGGAATTTTGAAATTTTTTCAAAATTAAATCAGTAGAAGCAATAAACTAATCATAATAATTTATTAAAAAATATGAATTAATCTTAAATCTAGGATCTTATCTCATGATCTATGCATGCTATTAAATCTAAAATTAAAAATCAAGCAAAGATGATGTTGATCATATCAACATCAAAGCTATACTAGATCTAATCTAGAAAGTAAAAGAAGATCGAATCTCTATTATCTTTACAAGTTGGATTCCTCAACTAGCTGATTTGAGGTTGAGGTTGTCACTCTGAGCCGCACATACATCTGGCCTCTATAGGATATCCATACAAGGCCTCGATCATCGATCTGAAGTACAGCGATAGGAAATCAACATAGCATGCTAGTACTGTGCTGATCCTTCTTTAATAGCTGATCAGAAGCCTCCTTCTCCAAGCCTTGGATCCTCTAATTATCAAAATAAGAAGGAGAGGATTTAAAAAGAGAATCACTATTCTAAAATCTCACAAAAAGAGGAAGAAGATAATCAAGAAAAACCCTAGAGAAGAACCCTTTCTTCTCCCTTCTTTTTCTCTCACTAGGACATAATGGTTTGTGTCTCAATGAAGCACCACGCCCAGATCCTCTTTGCACCCAAGCTTTCCACATCCCAAATCTCTCTATCAATTTTAAAACCTAGAAAAAACTAATGCCCTAACTTCCTTTAAATCGAGAGTTATGATAGAGTCTTTGTCTAGGTCAAATACCTAGAAAGGTAGGTCCAAATTAAGCAAGGATTGGGGCACCCAATTATTAGGCATCCCCTCCTTATTTTTTTTTGTGGACTCTATAAAATATGTGCAAAATAATATTCTATTTTTTATGAAAATATTAGAGGAAAATCAAGTGGTCTGGTATCTCAAAGAGATAAGGAAAGATGATGTGTCAAACTCTATCCAATAGAGACCTAGGTCAAAATTACTTATTTGTTTTGACCTATTCCATATCTAATTTCCTTCTAAAATGGTGGGAGACATAAAAATGGTGTGGATACTCTCTAGAAATAAAATTTTCTACTAAAATTCTAAGGAAATTGGCATAGGAGGTCATGGAAAGCAAGATGGCACAAGATGGAGAAATCCTAATTACATTAGGACTTCTAGTCTTGACTTGGTCCAACTTATTATTTGAACCCAACTAAATTAAAACTAATGCAATCTAATTAGAGGTTATCTTAGTACAACTAAGAGCCTAATTAAATTAGATTAAATTAAATTTAAATCTAATTTAATTTCTAATCAAATTAGAAATTAGGTGTATACAAGTTCTAATTGAACAAGGACTTGTTCTTCCTTGTGATTGGCATATCCATTAAACCAATTGGACTTGATCCAATCAAGCCCAAATCAAATTTAATTAAATCATATTCAATTAGACTTAATCCTAGCCCTCTGACTTCATAGACTTAAGTCAATTAGCAATCCAACTACTAATTGATCCTCCTGCAATACTTGCACTAGGTCAAAAATCAATCATATTGATTGTTTGACCTTAGAATGATTCTAAATCATTGATCAACCATCCGATCAGATCAAGATCTCTTATGTGTGTAACCCCATAGGTTTGAATCTAAGTTGGTAGCATAAAAATAAATTTTTATACCAATCAAAGTGACCATTTAGCAATGGTACCTGACGGTCGGATAGGTCGAATGTGTAAAGCAACATTCTTAGAGCCGATGTGGATATAGTTTCCATATAATTCATCCCCTTGACCTAAATGCTCATAGGATGATTCAGAGTTTGACTGTTAACTTTGATTAGGTCATCCATATTGTATTTCAAAAAATCAAATATATCTCATAGATTACGCTGGCCAAGGTTTTACTAAATTGAAGTACAGTGATACATTTTCTTCAACTCTTGGAGTAGTCACTCATTGACATCACAAGTATTTGATTATGCTAAAAAACCTTTCATTATTGAATTAAAAATTTAGCTAGTCCGACATCAAAGCACAATGAGTTGCTTGCAAGCCATCTGTTGATCGTAGGTCTATGGGACACTTATACCCATATCCCATCAGAGTAATTTTTGACAGCATAGTGCTCTAAAGTTGGTTATGTTTAGTAAGGATGTACCCTTATATCTCACTTGTCTATCATACCAATATCACCACACTCCTTGATTAAGAGAACAACCAATCTATATGGCATACAATGACCTATACTCGATAAACGTTGTCATCCTAATTAACAACTTATCATTTGATCATGAATAGTTTAAAGACTAATTGATAAATCCTCTCTTATCGAAATTAAATAGTTCTAAGGACTTCATCACAATAAAAAAGTTCATTAGAAGATATAGACTTTATGATGAAAATTTTAGAATATTTATTTTATTCAATAATTATTGTCCAAAAGTGTAGCAACCTAAGATGTGGGGGGGGGGTTGAATTAGGTTGCCTAAAAAATTTTAAGCCAAATCAAACTTTAAGAAAGTATGTGCTTCAATTTAAGCTAAGTTGTGTATTTGAGATGTATATAATACAAGCAACAGTAGAATCAAGATATAATTAGGACTATGCAAGAATTAAATCAAGCTAAGCAAAAATTGAAAGCATGCAAGGTAAGTGAGAAAATGTACAACATAAATATAAAATAATTTATAGTGGTTCGATGCACCTTCGCACCTACGTCCACTCTCTAAGAGCCTCTTGGAGATTCCACTACAATCTTTTAACTATAGTGTGTTTATTTTAACTTAGGATCACAAACAAATCCAGCTAATTTTTTAGGATCACCAACCATAATCTTACATTGATTATTTTTCGGGCTCAGAATCAACCTTGTTGGTTTTATAGGTTTACCAACCAAAACCTATACATCGATTGTTTTTTGGGCTCACAATCAACCTAGTTGGTTTTATGGGCTTACCAATCAAAACCTATACACCGATTATTTTTCAGGCTTATAATGAACTCAATTGGTTTTATGGGCTCACTAACCAAAACCTATATAATATCCAATTCTTGGCTTGGACAAGCCTTCACCCAAAGTTTTATTTTTTTTCAAAGAAACTTGTAAAGAAAACAAGAGTACATGTATGAAATTTTAGAATAAATTAAAATACTAAAGATAAATACTTTGAATCCCAAAGTAGAAGATGTAGGATTGTACTTTGAGGCTTGACTTCACTTTAAATGATGCTTGAGAGGATATGGAAAATGTTGGGAGTAGATTGCACTTGAATGCTTGCTAAAATCTGCACACAATTTCCTCTCTTTTCTTTCTTTTTAATGGTATTCAATGATCCTCACATAAACTGATGTATTTTTCTTTTTGATCTTCTTTTCTTCTCTTATCAATAAGTTTGGAAGCTTATATATATATTTTTAGAAGCCAAATTAACTATTTCTAGAAGATAGGAAGCAAAAATTAGTCATTAGAAATAATTCTGTACACTTCTGAAATTCTGCAGAACTAGTCATTGGAGCTCGAGTTGAACCTTGAATCAACTCGTCCCTCTACTCGAGCTTGAGTTGAAGCTTGAATCGAGTCAACCCTCAGCTTGAGACCATTCTGCACTTCATCTCGAAAGTCATGTTCTTCATATTTTTTCTGAGACTTCGACTTGAGGAGCTTGAGTCGACTCATTCCGCTGCTCAAGACCATATCAGCTGAAACTCTTGTGTGCTAGACTTTCTTTTTCTTTCGTTTCAGCTCGAGTCAACTCAAGATGATAGCCCACTAAAAGTTCTATATATCTTTCTATTTGATGGACTTTTTGTCTTGAACTTTTGAGGACTTCTTTCACCTTAATTTTTATGGTCTTTCCTATCATTAAGACTTCCAAAAATTTCTTGTTTAAGCTCTATTTAACTATTAATCATCATTCTTTTGAAAGGATTCTTCTATGAATAATTTTTTTATTTTAAATATCTAGAAAATCCTACATTCACTTATGAATATATGATTGGTACCATAATCACTCAATATTTTGTAATCATCAAAATCAATCATAGGATCAACAATCTTCCTCTTATTGATGATAACTAAACTTTGAGTATATGCATAACAAAGTATAATATGAATATGAATCATGAAGTGAATAAGCATTTTCAAGAATGTACTTCACAAATGCTTCAATAAGATTTATCATAGAATTTTTATCATAAATTTTGATACTAAAATTATATCTTAATATACTCATTTTATATAAACATTTAAAGCAAGCAAATGAGCATCTTACATCTTAAACATATTTTTTTCGCATATACTCAATTTAAACATAAAGCATGTGAGCATGTAATTAATTCAAACATAAACTCAACAAGCATATACTCAACAGAACATCTCTCTCCCTTTTTGACAGCATCAAAAAGTCTAAGAAAAAGATTTAAGATGAAACATCAAAATCAATTCAAATTGAAATATACATATATTCAATATTTAAATTTAGATTTTTAGCTTGTGATACTATCTTCTCTTTTGGAAAACTACTCCCTTTTTGAAATTTTATAGCAAATTTGGATTGAATTTCTTTTTCTTTTAATCAATATATATTCAAATGAAACATAGCTCCCCCTTTTAGAATAAAGTTCATACATTAATTTAAATTTTTAAATTCAAATACAAAATTGCTTTGAAATTTAAGAATTGAAGATCAATACTTTTTAAAATAAAAATATTTGAGTATTAAGACCAAGCATTAGATATATTTCAACATTCATCACTTTCTTTTTATAAATTTTAGATTCATCACTTTTTCACAATACTCCCAAAATTTAAGAATTGAATGTATCAGAGTAAATTTTTTAGATATTTTTCTTGATACAAAGAAAATGAGTATTTTTTTCTTATTTTGAGAGGTATCAATCAATTTGAAGCATAAAGGTATCAATCTTATAATTTATCTCAAGGAATAATGTCAAACATTTATTCATGCAAAATAAATCTGAGATAATGCATTTTTTCTTTTACCGAAGATAAGGTAATAGAGTATAAAACAATAAATATCTATTTAATACCAATTGTTAAAGTTTTTGATCAAGTAAGATGAATTGATTGAATTTAGATCAAATTATTTTGATAGACTATTTTGAATTGATATCAATAGATCATGTAAAGCAAATCATAGAGAGTTTTTTTTTATTTATTTAAATTTAGATCTTTCTTATTCTTAAGAAGTACAACTCAATTAAGTTTAGAAAATGTATGAAATTCTTGAATTTATCCCAAATAATATCATATGAGCCATACAAAATCAAATATGAGATAAAACAATCTTCTCCTTTTGCCAAAAGATAAAACAATAGAATTTAAGGCAAGAATAATTTACTTGATACCAATTATAAGAATTAGGATACCAATTATAATATTATTCTTGAAAAATTTTGCTTGATACAAATTGAAAGGAATTTCAACCTATATCATTTAAAAACATTTCATTTAAAATAGAAAATAATTAATTTAATTCTTCTTGGTACCAAATATTTTGAAATTCAACCCAAACAGCAACTATCCAAAAAAAATTATCTTTCTTCTTTTGATCAATGTAGATTTATAAGCACATCTCTTCATTTTGAATAATGGTGGATATGTTAAATAGATTCTCAATTCAATTATGGAAGAGCTTGAGTTTCAAAAATTTTAGTGTTAAAGCTTTTCAATAATTAGGGATAAGTATAAGATAAACTTTTTTGCTTTCTTTCTTTGAAAAGTATTCATCATTTACATTCTTAAAGGATATCATTTTTTCAGATTTCTCTCAAAATATATCATTTTAAAAATATATCAAAGCAAGGTATGATATCGAGTAAAGTATACTTGAGAAAATAAAAGTTTTATATCAATTATTTTAAAAATTAAACCAAATAGTATCTTCTTTGAAAGATTTTCTTAATATCAAATTAAGACACCACTTGAAGATTTTAAATTCATTTTTTGAAAATAAACAAGTGAAGCAAAGTATTTTTCAAATATCAATTAATTATAAAATGGCACAATCAAATCAATTTGGATATAAATGGGCAAATCAACAATCATATAAATTCTCAAAACGATGATGGACAAATCAAGCAACATAAGTGACTTCTTTTATTTTTTTTTTAAGTTCAATAATAATTTTTTTTTTAAATGAGTCTAATAACTTGAATATTCAAATATGTAAAATGATGTCTCTTGAAAGACTGTAACTCCTAACCGATGAGGGTATCACTTAAAGATCTAAGAGGAGCATTTTCTCTTTTTATCTTTCAACATAATTCAACCAGAATTTTCAATCGAAAAAAATTAGGTTTAGGAAATATCTCTCCCTCATTTTGAATTCAAAATTAACTTGGTTGGTTTCATAAAACATAATTTCAATAGTGCATTTTCTTTTTCTCAAGACCATAGATTTAAAAGGAAATACTTCTCAATTTTAGTTAAGGATTAAAAAGCTCAACAAAAGAGTTTTTAGAACTTATCAAGTAGAGTACCAATTAAATTATAAATCTACAAAGACATATTCAAGAGCACTTTTAAACTAAAAAATAGCTATTGAATTCAAATCATATAAGATATTTTCATTCTTCTTGCATGGACCAATTCATAGAAAAATATCATTAAAATCAATCAAGTTTTATCAAATTTAAAAATCATAGTGGGATGTACCAAATATTTGGCTATCTTTGTGTATCAAAGATTATCAAGTTCAGATTTATGGTACACCTTCCATAATTAATCTCAAATGCATGAATGCAAAGCATTTTCTCAAATATAATTAGACATAAGTATTTCAAAAACTCATCTCTTCTTTTCAAATTGAACTGTCTACTTTTCAAAAACTCATCTTGTTATTCTCAAATTTAAATCAAGATATTTTTTAGCTTGGAGTATTTAGGAATCCAATATCGAGATAAGTCAGTATGTGAAATTTAAATCATCCTCTTCTCAAAAAATATCACTCATTTAAGTCCGAAGAGACATGAAATTTCTAACTTTGTCTCAAATTACTTTAAGAATATAGCAATGTGAGTCAAATTTTAAGACTAAAAGATTAGTTCCATTTACCCTAAAAGATTAGAATAGTAACTTTTAAAGCAAAAGCAAGGATACCAAGGAAGAAAACCATTTTACAAAATTTATTTATCATAAGTTCCACTCATGCAAATTAATTGATATCGAATTAATTGCCATAAATAAGTTGATTTTAATACAAGATGATTGATATATAATAGACCTTAATACAAATTAATTGCCATAAGACCTACTCATGCAAAGTTCAACAATAAATTATCTTTTAAAGGTTACTAATGATTTTCAAAAATGAGTCAATAAAGTAAGTTGATTAAGACAAGTAAAGTATAAATAATCATTAATAATTTTATAGTATAAGTAACTTGATTTTAGTATTCCAATAATATTTTCTCCTCCTGTATTTTATAGCAAATGCTAGAAAATTAGTGTTCTTGTGTCTCCCCCACTTTGTCTTTCAAATTGTGTATATTAAGCTTTACAATTTTTGTTACTCCCCCTAATTTTTGTAAGCTTGTTCATTTTATCATAAATTTAACTTTCTCAATTTAAATTTTTATATTCAAATAGATTTTTAACTAACCATTTTTTAATTTTTTTTAATATTATTTTCTTCCCCTTACTTTTGCAAGCAAAATAAATTTAAAATTTAAGCTCAATAGTGTAACTTTCAATTAAGTGAACTAAACATCAATCAATTCAATTATTAATCAAATTCAATCAAAGCATTTAGACACCAAATTTTCAAGAAAAAGTATCTTTTTCATTAATTTCAAATGATGTTTATATAAGATGTCATGACAATCAACAAAATGGTCAAAATGCAAGACATCTATGTGTAACAAAATAGTGGATTACTAGATGGCTCTATGACCATACAAGAAATGTCCTAGCATCCTAAGTGATATGATAAGTAGAACTCTAAGAACTAGCATCAAGCTGTGATGGGGAGGGGTGGTCTAGCTATTGGGAAATGTGTCCTAAATCTAATCATCTAAGTGGTAGTGATTGAAATTAGTATATAAATTATCTAATAATAATAGTTATTTGGCTGATTTATCATAAAAGTTCTATCTCTCTTAAATAAACTCTTAAATTATGATAAAGTTTTTAGAACCACAATCAATCAATAAAGGAGAATTTATCGGATGATTCTTAAATTATTCACGATCAAATAAAAAGTTTTTAATAAGGACGATAATTTTTGGAATATAAATCGTTGAATGCCATATGCGTTGGTTGTCCTCATAACCAAGTGGTTTGGAGACACTAGTATGGCATCCAAGTGAAATGTAGGAGTATATCTGTATTGAACATGATAAATGTAGCACTCTACTATCAAGAGTTGCTAGCTAAGGCTAATGGGTATAAATGTCCCTCCAATCTGAGATCACCATGGTGACTTGCAAGCAACTCACTGTACTTTGGTGCTGGACTGACTATATTTCTAATATAGGTTTGAAAGATTTTTTGATATAGTCAAGTATCTGTGAAGTTGGTATGTGAGTTAGAATGGGATTGACCACTCCTGATTAACTTTAGAAAGAGAATGACTCACTGTATTTCAATTTAGCAAAACCTAGGGCTGGGTAATCATCGTGAGATATCATGGGATTTGCAAAATTTTGAGATAAAATAGAGATAACTTGTATGTGTTTAATAGCATACTCGAAGTTGTCTTGAGCATTATTGATCAAAAAAATGAATTATATGATAACCATGGGTCAGGATTTTAAGAATGTTGCTTTGCATACATTCGACCTATCAAGACATCAGGAACCATTGCTAGATGATAACTTCGATTGGGATAGAAATTAATTTCTATGCCACCGACTTAGGTTCAAACCTATGAGATCACACATATTAGAGCTTGTAATTTGATCAGATGGTTAATCGATGATTGAGAATCATTCTAGTATCAACCCATCGATACAATTGATGTTTGACCTAATGCAAGTATTGTAGGAGGATTGATTAGCAATTGGATTGCTAATTGGCTCAATTTGATTGAGCAATCAGGCTGAGATCAAGTACAATTGAATTAAATTTAATTAAAATTAGTTTAAACTTAATTAGATTAAGTCTAGTTGGTTTATTGGATAAGCCAATTACAAGAAAGAATAATTTCTTATTTGACTAGGACTTGGGTGCATCTAATTGAGTTAAAATTTAAATCAGATTAAAATCTTGATTTAATCTAATTTAATTAGGCTCCTAGTTGGACTAGGATCATCCTTAATTTAGTTGCATTTAATCCAATTTAAATTTCAAACCTATTTTGACCTAGTCAAACAAGAGGAGTCTCAGTTGGACTGGAACTCTCTCTCTTTCTCTTGTGCCTTAGAAAGCCCACGCCCACCTTTTATTTCTAATGTTTTACATGAATTTCCATGCCTAAGAAAGAGTCTCCATGCCCCACTTCTCATTGGTTTAGGAATTTGTTTTGACTTGGTCAAAACAAGAAAGTGGTTAGGATTAGTTTCCTATTTGATAGAGTCCCCTTTGACCAAAACTTCTTCCCTCCTTTTGTATTTTTTTCCCCACACCACCCAACCTTTTCTCCACCCTTCTCCCCAAGTTTTTGTGCATTGGTTTTCTAGTTCTCACACCTAAAATTGAGGAAGGGGCATCCAAGAGTTGGACGCCACATAGGAGTCCATAAAAGACTAGGTTTGACCTAGTAGTCATCCTTATATTATTGGGGCGCCTTCTATGAGATGGTTTGAGGATGTGATAAATCTCAACAAATTCATGAAAAACTAGAGAAAAAGGAGGAGAAGGCATGATGGTTTTGGGATGCCATGATTCTTGGAGAAGAGCCTTCAATTAATACATCAAAGGTTGACGTCTTGAAGAGACAACGTAAGAGAAGATTGTTTTCTCTTTATTTTTTTTTAATGTATTTTTTCTCTTATTTATTCTTTATGATTTTTATGTGATAAAACTCTAAGAGAGAGAGGAATAGGGAATAGGGATAAGTGCTCCAAGTTGTTAGGGCATGATGTTCTTTTAGGACATGATTTGTTCATGTCCTAATGAGAGAAAAAGAAGAGAAGAACATCTTCTCTTAGGGTTTCTTTGAGAACCCTTCTTCTCCAATTTTTATGGAGATTTTTTGAGAGTAAAAATCAAAGATGTTAGATCTAGAAACATATGAAAAATCAAGAGGAGAAGGTCTCCTCTTGTCCTAGTGTAGAGATGTTTTCAGGACATCAACCATTGATGTCCTGAAGGAAAAGATTTATCTTCTCTTAGGATTTATTTTTTCTTGATTTTATTTTTTGATTTATGGAAGATCCAACGTTTAAATTTTTTTCTTAATCCTCCTCATATTCTTTATCTCTTAGAGTATCCAAGAGATCTGGAGAATATGTTCTTGATTGACCATCAGGAGGGATCTGCGAGAAGGTAGCACTTCGAGCGGATCTTCATTTGACGAACCTTCGATTTGTGTTGCAGGTTCGTATGGATCACTTGTAGAGGTTGGACACATGTGCGATTCTAAAAATAACAACAAAAATCAACCATGGAGTTCTCGACCCATGCAAAGGTAAGAGATCTCATCTCTTGGTAACCTAGATATGATCTGGGGTTAGATCTAAATTATTCTAGATCTAGATATTGATATGATCAGTACCACTTATGATTAATTTAATTTTAAATTTATATTTATATCATGATATATTATAAATTCTTGATGTAGGTTTTATAATTTGATTACATACATATTGTAGATTAAACTATTTAATCTATGTCTTCCGCTGCTTTAATTTTAAAAAGGTTTTGAAATCTATGCATGAAACCCTACATATTTTTCTTCAGTGATATCAGAGCATCTAGGTTCTTTTATAACATGTTCATGTATGCTTAAAAATAAATTTAATTATTAAAATTAATTAAAGATTGGACATACTGTCATAAGGTTGTCTTGTTGTAAGGTTAACCCCTTATAATGAAAAGATCGTCCTAGTATGTGCAGATATGAATCTAAATCATGAATAATTTAGATTAGATCTAAGTAAATTTATGATTTAATTTTTTATTTAAATTTAAAATTAAATAAATATTATATCTATTTTAGATTATTTAGATTAGATGTAAATAATATCAAGATTGTACATACTGCCATAAGATTGTCCTGCTGTAAGATTTATCCCTTATAGTGAAAAGGTTGTCCTAGTTTATGCTGATTTGAGAAACCTAAATCATAAATATTTTAGATGAGATCTAAAATAATTTATAATTTATTTTTAAATTTTAAATCTAATATTAAATAATTTATGATCTAATTTTGATCATTTAGATGAGATCCATGTGATATGTTTCATGTTTTGATCAAGATCTTCATGTCACATATATTGATATGTAGCTTCATTTTTGAATCTAGTTTACATATGTATGACATATAAGTTTTATAGAATTTAAATTATAAACATACTTTTTGTAGAATCCTAGATTCAAAACCCTGGGACATGATCAAAATATTGAAATAAATCAGATCTAAAACCATCATTTGAATTTGATTCAAAATAAAGTGTTTGCAATTTGAAAATATTTCAAATAATAAAATCAAAAATTGGTTTTGAGGTTCCATAAATCCAAATCCATAAGCCTTGAACATAGTTGAGAATTAAGTGATTATTTAGGATCTAGGTTTGTGATTTGAAGATTCTAAGATAATTTCATAAAACATGGGTTAATGGGTAATGGGTTAGCTTTGATCAGGTCCTTAATTGGGTTAGACCTAAGGTTAGATTAAATATGGACTTAGTTATGAAACTAATCGAATCTAATTAATAGTTAATTAGGATTAGGTCATTTTATTAGATTAATTCAATAGTTGTAGTTGATCAAAGTCCATACATATAACAAATGCGTACTGATCATGGCTCAGTGCTCGAGCCTGAATCTTTAGGCAAACCAAATCAAAACTGATAAATTGATTGGTGTCTAAGATAAGTTTGGCATTTCAGATCAATGGTTTTTAATTGGCAGCCCGCTTATCTGATCATTTCTGATAGTATCTAAGGTAAGCCTTGGCAGATCCTTCCACCGATCTTACTTATCTAGCCAATGTGGTTAATCAAATTTTGATTAGGTCGCTCATTGATTCATGCTAACCTATGTCACATAGGTAAATCAGCAAGACTGATTTTGATCAGTAAGACTGATATAGGTGCCCATGGATCAAAATTGATCCTAGTCCTCATCAATGACTTGTGAAGTTAGTGGGAGGACTTGACTTGGTGAAGTCAGTGGGAGCAAATTGGTCTATGTCCTTTCTTTTCTTAAATCACTAATAATTTAAATCCTCTAAAATTATTAGATCCTTAAAATGATGAAGATATGGAGATAACCGAGTCATACCCTCCTATTAAGGTATTTGATAATGAGTCCATTAACTCAATAATCAGTGGAGGCCCATAGGCCTGGTGCTTGTTGACTAATGGAATTATCATTTATCATATGATGACTTGGATGTGTCTTTCTAATGGTGGTTAGGTTGACCAATCATAGTTGGATTTAATCATTTATAAGTTAAATACACCAAGTATACTTATGTTAATGGTTGGACCTAACTGGATCCTTACAGTGGAGGCCCTAGCTTACTGATTAGATTTTTGGAATGAAATTAAATTACTTGAAATTGTTTAAAAAAATAATTGGTTATGAACCTACCCTTAGATGTACATGGGTTAACCAACCATAGTTGGGCTTATGTGCAGTCTATGTAGATTCTAAAACCTAGTAAGAAATTAGGGTATTTCCTCGAATTAGAAGTAGAGGCTACCAGTTCAAACAAAATAGTGGGAGAACCTTTAAACTAAAGTCCAAATCTTTAGGCTTAATATAATTCATATACTTCGATCATTGTTCTCTTTTCTCAAATTAAGACTAAACCGTAATTGCTACTACCACTATTAGACAGTGATGACTTATGGAACCTAACTTCAATAATTAGTATCAAAAGTTAAATTTGATTCAGCAGTACAAATGTGTTCGTATTGGGGCTTCTGAGCCCAATCAAAATAATTAGTCCAAAATTGATCCAAATCAGGCATAATGCTTCTATTATTAGAAGCAGGGTCATAGAAAGAAGATTTATCTTGCTTTCCTTGACCATAACAGGCTGAAGAAGAAAAAGGAGCAAAAGTTGCTCATTAAGGATGTTAGATGATGACACCTTAAAATTTTTCTATATATAATTCTACTACATGGGTATTAGATGTCGGCAGTCTTATGCAATTTGTTGCAAAGACTACAAGTAAGTGGGATATTTGAAAATGATGAGAAATACCTAAACATTGGGGATGGAAGTCTTGTTCCAATCCTAACTTTAGGAATTGTCAAGCTTATTTTTAATAGTTGTCATTTTGAGTGATTGTCACCATTGTCCATTATTTATGATAAATATGATCTCTGATGATCTTTCAGTTAGAGATGGTTATCATTTATCAATAAAGAGGATTGTTGTGATATTATTATGAATAATATTATAGTAATACATGGATAATAAAAAAATAATATTTAATATTTATACAGTCTGTTAAGTGTAATGTAAATACTCAAGTTAGATTATGTTATGGATGTCTACATTTGGCATTATATGCTTAGTCATCTTGACAGGAACAGGATAAACAAGTTAGCTTAAGTGAAAAACTCGACATCAATGGTTGTGAATCATTGATAACCTGTGAGTCTCATCTTCTTGGAAAGATGACAAAGTCATCTTTTATTGGAAAAGATGAAGAAACCAATAAAGTTCTAAGTCTCATACATAGTGATGTATGTGGACCTATGAACTTAAGTGCCAAAGAAAGATATTAATATTTTATTTCAACTAACCTTTTTGGGCATGGGTGCGTGTGGCCTAAATCATTTAAAATGTTCAAACTATTCAATAATAAAATAAAAAAAATAAATTAGATAAGATATTAAAACTCTTTGATCAGATCGAGGTGAATATTTATCCAGTGAGTTTATGACATATCTAGGAGAGAATTGGATTCTCTCTCAGTGGATTTCTTTTCAAAATATAGTATATCTAGAAGAAGAAATTGAATTTTGTTAGACATGGTTCAATCCACGATAGGATTCATAAGTCTGCCTGTTTCAGGGTTATATTTTACTAACTACTTATTTTAATCTAAAAAATGTTTTAAGTAAATCTATTTCACAGACTCCATATGGGATATGGATCGGGCATAGACCTAGACTTTCTCACTCTTAGGTTTGGAGTTGATCAGCCTATGTCAAATATTTTCACACAGATAAACTTGGATCCTGGTCCAATAAGTATTTAAGGGTTATTAATTCTACCATACTGAGGAATATGAGATGTTCATCAGCAATAGGACATTCCTTTTGGAAAGGAGTTCCTTAGAGAAGGAACTGATGCTTGTCAAGTTGAACTTGAAAATATTTGATTGATAGAAAAGAACCGACATAATCTAGTAAACTTATAGAATCGGATTTGATCAAATCAAATTGAGAGCCCATTAAAGTGTCATCTTTAAGTAGATCCGATAGAGTACCGTGTTAGGAATATAAATACTTCAGTATCTAGGTCCGTGATAGCGATCCTATTGAGCTCGATGAGAACAACAAGAATTTGATCACCTATAGGGATACAATGCAGTGGCCTAACTTTGAGAAGTGGCTTGAAGCCATATGATCCAAATTGAAGTCTACAAAAATCAATAGTGTATGACACTAGTTGATTCAGCTGAAGGGATAAAACCCATTAGATCTAAATGGATTTTTTAATAGGATTAGAGTAGCATAGATGGGAATGTAAGAACCTATAAAGCCTGTCTGAGTATCATCTTAGAGTTTGAACATACGTTTTGAACGTATGTCTTTGTTATGAACAAAGACAAACCCTGTATTTATAATTGGGTAAAATATTTTATAGTATTGTTTCTTGTGTTGTTTGAGGATAAAATTTTCTTAATCAGGAATGGCATTCCAATATTGCAAGAAATAAAAGATTTAGCGGTCATCTTATTTCTCCATGTATGAGATCAGACATGGTATACTCACTAGAGGTAGTGAGCAGATACTAGTCTGATCCAAGTGAGAGCCACTAAAATATTGTATAGACAATCCTTAAGTATTTGGAAAATACCAAGGTTCAATGACTCAAATATAGAAGTACTGACTTAAAACATGTGGATGTTTTAATTTCAATCAAAATAAGATGACAATAAGAAAATGTTGGATCATATCCTAATTATAGAAATAATCTGCTAGAAAGGTTCCAAGCAATATACTTTAGCCTATTCAATTAGTGATGTAGAGTACATCGTGGCATATGATGCTGCCATGTAAGCTGCATAGTTGCTGAGGTTCATTAGTTGGTTGGGAGTGGCACCCTCCACCAATGATCTAGTCCTATCATAGCACTAGAGTCATAGCTCAGGCTAAAGAACCAAAGAACCAGCACATTCTGCATCGCTTTCACCTTAGATATTAGATATGGGTGACGTCGATCTTTAGAAGATCGATGTAAAATAAGAAGTTGATTGACCCATTTGCTATGGCCTCGAAACTAAGGAGTTCTACGAACTCAAGTGCAAGATACGATATTTGATATCATTTTGATTGGCTTTAGTCCAAGTTGGACTTATTGGAAATTATGTTCTAAAGCCAATCATCTAAGTAGTAGATGATTGAAATTAGTATATAAATTATCTAATAATTATAATTATTTGGCTGATTCATCATAAAAGTTCTATCTTTCTTAAATAAACTTCTAAATTATGATGAAGTTCTTGGAACCACAATCAATCGATAAAAAATGATTTATCGGATGGTTCTTAAATTGTTCATGACTAAATAATAAGTTATTAACAAGGATGATAACTTATCGAGTGTAGATCGCTGTATGCCATATGCATTGGTTGTCCTCATAACCAAGTAGTGTAGAGATGCTGGTATGGCATTCAGATAAGATGTAGGAGTATATCTATACTAAATGTGATAAATATAATACTCTACTATTAAGAGTAGCTAGCAAAGGTCAATGGGTATAAGTGTACCTCCGACCTGAGATCATCATGGTGACTTGCAAGCAACTTAGTATACTTTGGTATCGGATTGCCTATATTTCTAATATAGGTTCAAAAGATTTTTGAATATAATCAAGTATTTATGAACTCAGTATATGAGTCAAGATGGGATTGACCACTCTTGATTAACTTTAGGAAGAGAATGACTCACTGTGTTTCAATTTTGCAAAATCTAGGCCTGGGTAATCCTCGTGAGGTGTCATGGAATTTGCAAAATTTTGAGACACAATAGAGATGACTCGTATGAGTGTTTGATAGCATTCTCAATGTTCTCTTAAGCATTATTGGTTAAAGAGATAAATTATACGGTAACCATGGGCCAGGGTTCTAAGAATGTTGCTATGCATACATTTGACCTATTTGGACATTGGGAACCACTGCTAGATGGTAACATCGATTGATACAGAAATTAATTTTTATACTACTGATTTAGATTCAAACCTATGGGGTCACACACATTAGAGGTTGTAATCTGATCAGATGGTTAATCGATGATTGAGAATCGTTCTAAGGTCAATCCATCAATACGATTGATGTTTGACCAAATGCAAGTATTATAGGAGCATTGATTAGCAATTGGATTGCTAATTAGCTCAATTTGATTGAGCAATTAGGCTATGATCAAGTTTAATTGAATTAAATTTAATTAAAATTAGTTTAAATTTAATTATATTAAGTCTAATTGATTTATTGGATAAACTAATTGCAAGAAAGAACAATTCCATTTTTGACTAGGACTTGGGTGCACCTAATTAACTTAGAATTTAAATATTGATTTAGTCTAATTTAATTAAGCTTTTAGTTGGACTAGGATTACCCTTATTTGGGTTGTATTTAATCTAATTTAAATAGTATTTAAATTAGGTTCAAACCAATTTTGACCTAGTCAAACAAGAGGCGTCCCAGTTGGACTGGAACTCTTTCTCTTTCTCTTGTGCCTTAGAAAGCCCCCACCCACCTTTTATTTTTTATGTTTTACATGAATTTCCATGCCTAAGAAAGAGTCTCCATGTCCCACTTCTCATTGATTTAGGAATTTGTTTTGACTTGGTCGAAACTAGAAAGTGGTTAGGATTAGTTTCCTATTTGATAGAGTCCCCTTTGACCAAAACTTCTTCCCTCCTTCTTTTAGATTTTTTCTCCATGCCACCCAACCTTTCCTCCACCTTTTTTCTTAGGTTTTTGTGCATTGGCTTTCTAGTTCTCACACGTAAAACCAAGGAAGGGGCATCCAAGAGTTGGATGCCCATAGGAGTCCATAAAAGACTAGGTTTGACGTAGTCATCCTTCTATTATTGGGGTGCCTTCTATGAGATGGTTTGAGGATGTGATAAATCTCAAAAAATTCATGAAAAACTAAAGAAAAATGAGGAGAAGGCATGATGGTTTTGGGACACCATGATTCTTGGAGAAGAGCCTTCAATTAAGACATCAAAGGTTGATGTCTTGAAGAGACAACGTAAGAGAAGATTGTCTTCTCTTTATTTTTCTTTTATATATTTTTTCTCTTATTTATTCTTTATAATTTTTATGTAATAAAAATTTGAGAGAGAGAGGAATAGGGCATGTGGATAAGTGCTACAAGTTGTTGGGGCATGATGTTCTTTTTGGACATGATTTGATTATATCCTAATGGGAGAAGAAGAAGAAGAGAAGAACGTCTTCTCTTAGGGTTTCTTTGAGAACCCTTCTTCTCCAATTTTTGTGAAAATTTTTTGAGAGTAAAAATCAAAGATGTTAGATCTAGAAACATAGAAAAAACCTAGAGGAGAAGGTCTCCTCTAGCCCTAGCATAGAGATATTTTTAGGACATCAACCATTGATGTCCTGAAGGAGAAGATTTGTCTTCTCTTAGGATTTATTTTTTCTTGATTTTATTTTTTGATTTATGGAAGATGCAAGGTTTGGATTCCCCCCTTAATCCTTCTCATATTCTTCATCTTGTAGAGTGTCCAAGAGATTTAGAGAATACGTTCTGGATTGACCATCAGGAGGGATCCGCAAGAAGCTAGTACTTCAAGTGGATCTTCGTTCGACGAACCTCCGATCTATGTTGTAGGTTCGTGTGGATCACTTGTAGAGGTCAGATGCATGTGCAGCTCTATAAGCAACAACAAAAATCAATCGTAGAGTTCTCGACCTATGCAAAGGTAAGAGATTTGGTCTCTTGGTAACCTAGATATGATCTAGGATTAGATCTAGAATTATTCTAGATCCAAGTATTGATATGATCAATATCACTTATGATTAATTTAATTTTAGATTTATATTTGCATCATAACATATTATAGATCCTTGATGTAAGATTTTATAATTTGATTACAAGCATATTGTAGATTAAACTATTTAATCTATGTCTTCCACTACATTAATTTTGAAAAAGTTTTGAAATCTCTGCATGAAACCCTGCATGTTTTTCTTCACTGGCATCTCTAGATAACTGGCCTCAGTCTCGAACATACTTCCTCACTGAGGTGATAACTTGAATCAATCACATTAACTCCTTTCTGATTAATGATTGTGCCTCTGTCAGATCTTATCTTATCTACTTTGCCTATGAAGTATACCTTTAAATTTTTGCACAAACAGAAGGAATGATTTTAGTAGAAATTTTATCAATAAATGCATTCTCATTCAGTATACCAAATAATCAATCTGAGCTCTCTAGATGATCGGTCTATGGAGATGGAGCTAGTCTTATCTATACTATTGGATCCTCAATCCTAACATCAATTATAGCATGAGTGCTGGTATGTAAAGTAAAATCTTCTGAAGAATGTGATGCATGACTAATAAGAACATCTTACTAGCCATAGTAGTCATATTTCTATACTCAACTGACTAGCACTGATATCCTCAATACTCTTGGTATTATTTCAAACCAATATAAATTTCAAATATATCACTGCCTGAAACAATCTAAGGTGCTCCTAGTACGTATCCAATATTATCAACATCCATCTCAATCTGCATGTCTTTTACTTTGAAAACTAGACTTTCAACTCTTACTTTTATGCTACCATAAAATTCTCTCACTGATCTAGGGTAGGTGGGAAATCCAAGGGTCAGATGAATTTTTATCCCATCCATAGATTCTTAGTATCGGAGTTAATCTTATATCATCCAACACAATATGGATTCTTTAAACTTCTAAGTCTAAATTTTCAACCCTGAGCTTTATGTTTCCTAAGAATTCTTGAATCGAGTTTGGATAGATCAAACGAAAATGAAATTTCTTAACCCAATCTCTTAATTTAAAATTCTTTCTTTTTCTAGAAACTTAAAGATTATTTTGATGCTTGGTTCTTCTTTCTTGCATAGGAGAGCAAGTTGGAAAAGTCCTAAATTTTTAAAATTTTTGCATTGGACTTTCTTTTTCTTTGTGCCAATTACTTTCAAGGTGCCATTGGAGAACAAAAACCACAAGAATAAGATGAAAATGGAGAGGAAAGGTTTAATTTTGGTGGAAGAGGGGTTTAAAAGAAATTATGGCTCGAGAAACATGAAAATACAATGATAAAGCCTTGAAACATTTTTAACTAAGAAACCCATCTCAGACACTAGGGTCAACTCCTTACTAAATAGTTTTTCTTCAAGAAACCATAAGTTGACTTCTCTAGTCCAAGAGTGACTCCTCAATGTAGAAAATAGTTTAAGGAGTTTTGATTCAAAGAGAATATAGTCAAATTGAATTGGAATCAGTAGTAAATCAATTCAATGATCAAGAATGATATTTTACTTAGAATTTATAAATCAATTTAGAGAATCAAAAATTAATCAAATTGGATGAGATAAAATCAAAGAGGATACTAGATAAAAGCTCTATTGATTTTGGTTCAACTAGGAGATTTTGTAAATCCTTAGGAGTCAATCTATCAATCATATAGTCTTTTATAAATGGATATCTTAACTTGATGTTCTTTGAATCAAGCAACTTTTGAAATATTTCAATAATTACAAGTCTAATGAGAATGTTAAATTTTGATTTGTATGATTTGCATCCATATAGTTTCATATGCGATCAAACTCATTTTAATTTAAGTTTCATAAGTGATAGCATGTTATGAGGAGTCAAGAACATGAATAAATTAGAATAAAACTTATACTTATAGCAACCAATACAATATTAGAATTAAGAGAGCAAATTTACCAATCTATTCAAACAAGCAATGAGAAATCCTCACAATA
Source organism: Cocos nucifera (assembly GCA_006176705.1). Lineage (NCBI taxonomy): Eukaryota > Viridiplantae > Streptophyta > Magnoliopsida > Arecales > Arecaceae > Cocos > Cocos nucifera. The sequence goes on from QRFJ01003231.1 coordinate 134,166, forward strand.
TCGTACATATGTAGGAAGCATCAAAATCAATCATTCAAACAAAATAATATCATAAATTAGTAATGGTATGATGTGAGAAAAGTTTAGATTTTATCAAACATCATCACCCATCCAATTTTATTTCTAAGGCATTCATCCATAATATTTTTCTCTTTTCATTCCATTAGATCCTTGGTGTACCTACAAAATTATTTTCTAAACTTTGGTATCCAAGTCTTCTTGGATCCATGGAGGCTAGCACATATAATTTCTTTTGGAACCCAAATTTGCTTTATCAAAGTATGACCATTTTTCTTGATATTATATTCTAAAATTTTGTGGCCTACTTTGTTATATTTAAAATAAATAATAAAATAATTTTTAGATAAATCTTTTCCAAACATATTCTTAATAAATTTTTATTTTTCTAAGTGATTAAAATCAATTTTGGCTTTGTGAAAAATAGATTTTTGATTTTTCAACATTAATTAAAGCTTTTCATAATTAAATGTAAATATTTCAGCAATTAGCTTCAATATTTCAATCTCTTTTCTAAGTTTGCCATTTTCATCTACTAGATATTTTTTAAATTTTAAAAGAATTTCTTTTCTTCATCTAACATTTTCTTTTCTTTCAAAAGAACACTTTTTTCTATCAAAATCTTATTATTTTCTTCATATAAAGATAAATTTAAATTTTCAAGCTCTTTATTTAGCTTAACGTGTTCTTCAACTAAAGACTTTTTATATTTGAGTTACATTTCTTTATCCTTAGCCAAAGTATCCTTTTCTCTTAAAATATCTTCTTTTTCTAATAAAAGTTTACTCCTTTTGTTAGCTAAAAGAAGATTAGACTTTTTGAGCTTCTTGTTTTTCAGTCTAAATTTTTTAAATTTATCCATTATGTCATTAAAGGATTCATATAATTTATCAAATATAAAGTAAGAAGAATTTTCAAGATTTATCTCATTTTTATCAGCCATGAGGCAAAGATTGGAGATACTTTCTTCCTCTTTCTCATTTTTCTCTTTTTTGTCTTGCTTACCCTTAATCAAAGCATTCCTTTTTTGGTGTTTTTTTTGCTTCTTCTTCTTCTTTTCATCCTTATGAGCCATGAAGCATAGATTGGCGTGAGTTTCATTCTCTTCATGGGAGCTTGATGTTTTTTTTTGACTTCTCTCCTATAAGTTATTTTTAATTTCTCCCAAACTTCTTTTGTTGAAATACAAGAAGAAATTAGATTGAACTCATTTACATCTAATAAACAATAAAGCATATTTAAGGCCTTAGCATTTAGTTGGATTATTTCTTCATCACAAATCAATGCATTGGATGTGTGTGGGCCATTGATTATAATCTTTCATAAATTATAATCATATGATTGTATGAAGATTTTAATTCTAGCTTTCTAATATATATAATTTAGTCTATTTAACAGTGGAGATCTATCTATAGAATATCCTTTATTAAATAAAAATTCTATTTGGATTGTTATGATCTTTAACTCAAGATCGCTAGGTTAATAAACAATATTAGAGCACCTGCTCTGATACCACTTGTTATCCAAAAATGTAGCAACTTAAAAGGAGAGGTGAATTGGGATGCTTAAAAAATTTTAAGCCAAATCAAACTTTAAGCAAGTATGTGCTTCTATTTAAGCTAAGCTATGTATTTAAGATGTATATAAGATAAGTAATAGTGGAATCAAGATATAATTGCTAGATATGTGTGCCCTAGTGCTAGAACTGGCTGACACTTGTAATACACTTCTAGGGGCAAAGTTATAATTTTGACTATAAATAATAAAATTAATTATTTTCTATCACATAAGTATATTTAGTGTCTATGATACATCCTTTGAGTTAATGGTAATGATAATTCTTATTTTCAAGAGTTAAAAATTTAAGACAGGAATTTTCATTATTAACTCATAAAATGCTCCTGACCGTAGGATCATCATGGGGATGGGGATTGATCCAGAAGGTTAGTGTACAATCGCTTCTTTGTAGTAGATGAGTCTGAAGTCTACGGTGTAAAGACACCGGAGCAAGAGTATAGGTACTCATTAGAGAATGAGGGCACTGAGCGTGACCATCTCGAGTAATCATAAAGAAGTCTACCTTCTCATCGATGACTGACTCGATGCTACAGTGGTGTGTTTGATTCTTTGACCTGAGGTGCATCGGCAGTTCACCTTGAGGGTATTATAGTTTGACTACACCATGACTCGGTCTCCTAGCCATTCAAAATCCTGAGGTGTATGTTGGCTATAACATGTTCATTGTAGGAATTGGATTACACCAAGATGAAATCGATCTACCTCGGTGGATGAGGAGCAGCCCTATGATGGTCATGAGAATCAAGTCCATAAGCCCATGGCCATGGCAGAGACTGGGAAATAATAGAAAAAGTTTCTATTAAGATTTTCATATCGAACTTGAATCGAATGATTAAATCATATGATAGAAATTAGGGTTTGACGAGTTCACCTTAACCCTAATCTGATCGGGGCTCAAGATAGAAGAACTTAATCACACAAGGTAGCTGCACCAAGAGGTTCGCATTTTCAGCTCTGATGGGTTGCCACCATATACTGCTAGGTGTCACTGGTGGATTTTGGGAGCAATTAGAATGATTTAGATGATCGATCATTCTAGCTGTCTCGAATCAGAAGAGTTCTGATCCATCGAAAGGAGTTTCGATGATGTCGATGATAGAGATCATGACATATCCCATTACCATACAGAACTGAACCTAACTGGGTCACACAAACAAGGGTTTGAATCTGGATGATCATCAATTGAACTGATCTAGTTCAATTGATCTGAATGAGATTCAATTAGGTTCAAGGAAATCGTGCTAGCACTCGATTGAACCTAACGTTCTTCTTTTACTATCATAAATAAGTTGTCTCGACTGAGCCAAAGGAGTTTGTGCTCAATCAGGTACCTTTACATATGGTCTGACTGGAGGTTGTCCAAGTCAGAATAGGTTGTCTTATTTGTAAGACATTACCTGCCATAAATTTTGAAGACAACTGCCTTTCTTGTTCTTTCGTCACTTTGGTCAAAATTCTTGTACCTTTGACTTGGTCAAACATTGACCATTGACCCTTTGGACTTTCTGACCACATGTCATGCACCTTATTGGAGAGCTGGTGGGGGCCTTGTCCCCTCTGCCTAGAACCTGGCAAGGAGAAGGGGGCGCACGCCAAGGGATGGCGTGAGCCCAAGTATGGATAGGGCGCTAGGAGTCCCTTGTTGGACAATGGGACTCCACCTCCCTTCTTGGATTCTACTTAGGTGGCCCTTGGGTATCTACTTTGAGAATCTTAGGCACCATCTAAGAGACTGGAACCTTATGGGTCTCTCATCTAAGGATTGGAATCCAGGGATGTCTCTATTCCAACCAATCAGATTTAGATCTGATTTCACAAAGGGTTGTGATTGGTTGAGAGGAAGAGGACTGCATGGATCACAAGAGGTCTATAAATAAGACCCTGCGCCCAACCCTAACTTTTGAGATGAATCCTCTTTCAAGCCCACACCCCAAGGCTGCCTCTCCCCTCCTTCTCCATGCCATAGTCTCTTCTCCCCTTGCTCTCCACGTCCAAAAAAGTTTTGGGACTTCAGAGGTTGGTGCGATTCAGATCAAGGAAAGGCGATCGAAAAAGCAAGAAGGCTGCGCTGCTGCAAAAGGACGACTGCAGATCTTCAAAAGAAGTTTTGAAGATCCTCCAGATCAGATCCAGATCTAATTTTTGGAGGTGTGATAGAGAAGAAGAGGATCTCCAGATCCAACCCGAGTGGATACCGGTAGAGGCCAGGCGCTTGCGTGGCTAAGATCCAGAACCTTCAGGGCTGCAATCAGGATCATCTACAGGGTAATAGGATTACCCAAAATTAAGGTAAAATTAAATTTGATTTAATTTAATCTTATTTTATTTTATTTATTAAAATAATAAGAATCAGATCTGAAAAATATCAAGATCTGATTGAGATCAAGAGAAAAATTTTTGAAATATATCTCTTGATCTAATCAGATCTGGACGAACCTGGACCGGGAAATCAGGATTTCCCTTCAACTGGTATCAGAGCCATGGTTCTAAATTTATTTAGATCTGATTTTAATTTTATTTTAATTAGAAAATTTAAAGTGATTTCAGATGTCACATGAGATGTGATCAGATCTGAAATCAAAAAAATTTAAAATTAAATGATTTGGATCTAAGAATCATGAAGATATGCATGACTAGTTCTAGAATAGAATAGTTCTATAGAATAGTTTTTGCTGTATGTCTTTAGATTTAATCTGATTAAATCATATTTTAGATCTTTCTTATTTACTATTTTCTGATATTATAAGTGTTATAATAACATCTGAAAAACAGCAAATAAAAATTATTTAATTTTAAATATCATATGAGATATGATAGATGCATGACTAGACTAGTTGTAGAATAGTTCTACATAATTAGGTCTAGATTAGAATTTATTTTGATTAGATCAATTTAAATCTAATTTTTTAGATTATTATGAGATAATTTAGATCTGAAAACATGCATGATTGATACATGTGAGATGTATGCAAAATATGCCATGATTAGATCTACTTTATATATGAGATATATGATATAGATCTGATATTATTTTGTAGTATTGAATGTTCCTGATTAAGGCGTTCCTCTTGGCCGTCCGGTCATAAGAACGAAGAAGGGTTTAAAGGCCCTCTCTTCCATTCGATGGGGTGTTCTTATGACGTGTAGGGGTGCTGCGTGTTCGTCCTTAATCAGAAACCCAAAACTTACTTTCTGCAAAACCCTAGATCCTGAAACCCTAGGATTTATTGTGCATATTTTGTTTATGAACCCAACTTAATTAAGAATTAAGTTTATGGAATATTAATTAGGTCTAAAATTGAGAATTTTCAGATCTAAGACATATTCATAATACTGGGTTCGGGCTTGGGTAGCTCAATTAGGTCTAAGCGGTTGATCAAACCGAATCAAGAGTTGGTTAGATGGGATCAACAATGCTTAAATTGACCAGCCTAATAGGATTAAGTCTGGGTCAAGATCGAGTCACGATCAAGCAAGACCTAATTAGGCTCAGAGGTTAGAGTCTGGATTGTAGGCTAACCCAATTGGTTCTGACTCAACAATTTGGTGTCTAAGGTAAGTTTGGCACAGACGACCGACTGGTTTTTAATTGGAAGCTACTCGACCTGAATGCGTTCTTGTGCGAGTTAATGGCATATTCCTTCCACCGGTCTCACTTACCTGGCCATATCTGTTGACACAGTTCTGATCTGAGGTGGTCAATAATCCGAGCTAACCCATGCCACTAGGTTAGTCATAATTGTTATGACTAAGCCAAGTCTAGTTTAATGAGACCTGAATCAATTCTCCCTAAGAAAAGATTAAGTCTGAGGTCTTCCACCATTGTAGATGTGCGGGCCCTTCCCGGGGTTGATTGTTCTCGGCTGGATACAGTGGCTCAGTTGCACCGGGAAGATGCAACCATGTCTATTAGGCATTGGATGCTATGGGCTGGAGGATGAGTTGGGCTCAATATTTTTGGATACGGTGAGAGACCCAATTAGGAACCCAGTCTATGCAAATGGTGGGTCTGACTTAACTAAGGAGTGGATCAATATTTTCGGATACGGTGAGATTCATGAATTAGAGACCAAGTTTGGGTGCACCATGATTAGAGAATCATTGAACAAGAGTTGTTCACTCATTGGCTAACCCATCACCAATAACTGTTAGGTGAGGTGATGAGTCAGTTGGTGAGACCGCACCACCCACTAGAAATCAGTCAATCATGGAGATTTTCGCATCTCTACAGAGGGAGTGTAGGGATCCGAGAAAATAGTGGGAGCTAATTTGTTTAAAAATAAAATCCCTAAACAAATTGGTCAAGTCAAAATTACAGTATCTAACTAGAATCTTTGACTCTCTACAGGAAAATGTCTGCGTCCAACCCACTGGCACGTATCCTAGACACACATAGACTGACTGGACCCAATTATAAAGATTGGCTCAGGAACTACAAAATTATTTTGGGTTCAGAGAAGTTAACACATGTTTTGGACCAGGACCTCTCCCACCTTACCAGCTCGTCCATCCACTGAACAGAGAGCGTCTCTGGAAAAATGGATTGACGAAGATAATAAGGCCAGATACTACATGTTGGGCTCGATGTCTGATGAGCTCCAGCGCCAACATGAAGATATCGGGACTGCTCGCCAAATGTTGGCTCACCTACAGGAGATGTTTGGTGAACAGAGTCGCGCAGCCAAATATCAAGTCACAAAATGACTTTTTAAGGCTAAGATGCGTGATGGGCAGTCAGTCCAAGATCACTGTCTGACAATGATCAAGGACATGGAAGAGCTTGAGAAGCTCGGTGTGAAGTTGGACTTGGATCTATGCAGAATGATATTAATTCTGCAATCCTTGACTGATGCATATGGGCAATTCATCATGAATTACCACATGCATAAACTTCAAAATTCCTTGGCCGAGTTGATGAATATGCTGGTTACCGCTGAGCTTTCTATGAAAGGTTCTAAAGGCTCAGTTCTTGCTATGGAACGGACTTCTTCCAAAAGAAAGTCTTATGGAAAGAAAAAGAAGTCTGTGAAAAAGCAAAAGAAGAAGTCTGAAGGAAAAAGTAAAAGATGGAAGGCAGAAAGAAGAAAAAGGCAGAGCCGAAGAAGAAGGCCGCTGATAAAGGAAAGTGTTTCCATTGCAACAGCGACGGCCATTGGAAGCGGAACTGCCCTACTTACCTGGCCACCCTGAAGAACAAGAAGGAAGGTCCTTCTGGAGGTATGCTCGTTATTGAGTCTAACCTTACGGTTTCTTCTGCATCCAGTTGGGTGCTTGACTCTGGTTCTAGTGCTCATCTTGTGCACTTCTATGCAGGGTCTTGAGGATAGCAGGAGGCTGAGGGATGGAGACATGATCCTACGCATCGGTAATGGAGCAAGAGTTGCTGCAGTAGCCGTGGGAACATACCCTCTTCGATTACCATCTGGTTTAGACTTAGTTTTAAAAGACTGTTATTATGTGCCTGCAGCTAGCAGGAATTTGATTTCTGTTTCATGCTTAGCACAAGAAGGTTATGTGATCACCTTCTTTAAGGACCATTGTAACATTCTTTATGAAAGAAATAAAATTGCAAATGATTTCCTTGTTAATGGTCTTTATCAGTTGCATATTGATGTACCTGTTTTAACTATCGAGCAAAACGTGAATGCCAAACGACCTAGGGATAGTCCAAACGACAGATATCTATGGCACCTGAGATTAGGTCATATAGCAGAAGATAGGATTAACAAATTGGAGAAAAATGGGCTATTGAGTCCATTGACTTTTGAGTCATATCCAACTTGTGAATCTTGTCTTCAAGGCAAAATGACTAAACTCCCTTTTGTTGGACATGGGGAGAGGGCCACAGATCTCCTTGCCCTAGTACATACTGATGTGTGCGGCCCATTTGATGTGCCGGCTAGAGGCAATTTTGTCTACTTCATTACCTTTACCGATGATCTGTCTAGGTATGGGTATGTGTATCTTATGAGACACAAGTCTGAAGCCTTTTGAAAAGTTCAAAGAATTCAGACATGAAGTAGAAAAACAAACTGGAAAACCCATTAAGGTTCTTCGATCAGATCGAGGAGGTGAATACCTTAGCCGGGAATTCCTAGACTATCTTAAGGAAAATGGCATAGTCTCTCAATGGACTCCACCAGGAACACCTCAACTCAACGGGGTTTCAGAACGGAGAAATCGGACTCTATTGGATATGGTTCGATCCATGATGAGCTTCACAGACCTCCCTGATTTTCTTTGGGGACATTCATTATTAACTTCAATCTATTTACTGAATAGGGTTCCCTCTAAAACCGTTCCTACCACACCGTATGAGATATGGCACGGTAAGAAACCAAGTCTGAGTCATCTCAGAATTTGGGGTTGTCCGGCTCATGTCAAAAGACAACAAGCGGACAAGTTAGAGTTTAGGTCCTTTAGAGCTCGATTCATAGGATATCCTAAAGAGTCATTAGGATACTATTTCTACATTCCAGAAGACCACAATGTGATTGTGAGTCGACATGCCATCTTTCTTGAAAAATAGTTTATTCAAGATAGCGGCATTGGAAAGCAGATTAAGCTTGATGAGAAAGTCTCACAAGCAGAACGAGCTAAGGACCAAGTGGAACCAAATCAGGTTGAGCCAATAAGAACACTACCTCCTCCACCTCGTAGATCGGAAAGAGTTTCCCGTCCCCCTGAAAGATACTTAGGTATTATTTCAGAGGACGTAGAGGAAATGTTCCTCATAGGTAATGGTGCTCATGGTGATGATCCCAAAACCTACAACGAGGCGATATCAGATATCGACTCCGAGAAATGGCTTGAGGCAATGAAGTCAGAGATCGACTCGATGCACTCAAACCAAGTCTGGACCTTGGTAGATCCACCAGAAGGTATAGTACCTATTGGGTGTAAATGGATCTTCAAGAGAAAGATTGGTGCAGATGGGAATGTGGAGACATTCAAGGCTAGACTGGTGGCAAAAGGTTATAGTCAACGCGAAGGCATTGACTATCAGGATACCTTTTCCCCGGTAGCTATGCTAAAATCCATCCGCACATTGCTTGCCTGTTGCAGCCTATTTCGATTATGAAATATGGCAAATGGACGTGAAAACGGCATTCCTAAATGGATATCTTGAGGAAGATATCTATATGGAACAGCCGCTAGGTTTCACATCCAGTGATACTGATCACAAGGTTTGCAAGCTGCAAAGGTCCATATATGGACTTAAGCAAGCATCTCGGAGCTGGAACACTCATTTTCAATGATGTGATCAAAATGTTTGGTTTCATCAAAAATGAGGAGGAGCTATGTGTCTTCAAAAAGGTCAGTGGGAGCGCTGTTGTCTTCCTCGTATTATACGTGGATGACATCCTCCCTATCGAGAATGATATTCCCATGTTGACCATATTAGATATGTGTGCCCTAGAAGCCAGAATTGACTGATACTTGTAATACACTTCTAAGGGCAAAATAATAATTTTGATTATAAATAATAAAATGGGTTATTTTCTTTCACATAAGTTTATTTAGTGTCTGTGATACATCCCTTGAGTTAATGGTAATGATAATTCATATTTTCAAGAGTTGAAAATTTAAGACATGAATTTTCATTTATTAACTCATAAAATACTCCCGACCGTAGGATCATCATGAGGATGGTGATTGATCCAAAAAGTTAGTGTATAATCGCTTCTTTATAGTAGATGAGTCTTGAGTCTATGGTGTAGAGACACTGGAGCGAGAGTACAGATACTCGTTAGAGAACAAGGGCACTAAGTGTGACCACCTCGAGTAGTCATAAGGAAGTCTACCTTCTCATCGATGACTGACTCGATGCTGCAGTGGTGTGTCTAGTTCTCTGATCTGAGGTGCATCAGCCATTCACCTTGAGGATGTTATAGTTTGACTACACCATGACTCGGTCTCCTAGCCATTCAGAATCCTGAGGTGTATGTTGGCTATAGCATGTTCATTGTAGGAATTGGATTGCACCAAGATGGAATCTATCTACCTCGGTGGATGAGGAGCAGCCCTATGATGATCATGAGAATCAAGTCTATAAGCCCATGGCCATGGTAGAGAGTGTGAAATAATAGAAAGAATTTCTATTAAGGTTTTCACATCGGATTTGAATCGAATGATTAAATCATATGATAGAAATTAGGGTTTGACGAGTTCACCTTAACCCTAATCTGATCGAAGCTCAAGATAGAAGAACTTAATTACACAAGTAGCTGCACTGAGAGATTCATTTTCAGTTTTGATGGTTTGCCACCATATGCTGCTAGGTATCATTGGTGGATTTTGGGAGCAATTAGAATGATTTAGAAGATCGATCATTCTAAGTTATCTAAATTAGAAGAGTTCTGATCCATCGAAAGGAGTTTCAATGATGTCGATGATGGAGATCATGACATATCCCATTACCATACAGAACTGAATCTAA
>QRFJ01003231.1:144226-179098 GCA_006176705.1 Cocos nucifera
TGGAATCATACAAATTAAGAATTTTGGATTCTGGATATCATCAATTAGACTAATCCAAGTTCAATTTGATTGAATAAGACTTCAATAGGTTCAATGAAATCATGCTAGCATCGGACGATGAGCATTAGACGTTCTCTTTGTGATTCTTAAAAGTTATTTCGACTCTTAGGCCAAATGATGTTGTGCTCATCAGGTTATTGTTACGATTACTGTGGAGCCATGTCAAGTAGAAAAGGATTGTTCTTTAATTTATGAGATAAATTTAAAGATGATACCATATCATTTTTCATACCTACTATTCTTTATTTAACTTGGTCAAACATTACCTTGTGAAGCCCCTTGACATTTGCCATGTGTGTCATTGCACTATATTGGATGAGCAGATTAGGTGCGATTTTCTGCCCTAGTCTCTAGAAATTGGAAAGAAGGGGCAATGTTAGGATGGCACTGCCCCATGGACTAGGCACCTGGAGTCTATGACGAGTAGAGACTCAGGTTTGTTGATTCAAACAGGTGACAATCCACTACAGACTTTGGCCAGTCTTTAGGCGCCCTTAGGATGAATCCGTGGGTCTCTCATAACACCACATCAGATAGATTGATTGAATGAAGCATTATGATTGGCTAGGGTGATGCAGGCATTGCAATGGTTTGCAGCAGAGTCTATTAAATACGACCTAGTCGTGTGCCCCATTTTTTTTTAGAAAAAAGCGGATTAATTCAAGCCATGCCCAAGGTGTCCCTCTCCTCTCCTCCATGCCACCATCTGGCCCTCTCCCTCCTTCCTGGCCCAGAAATTGGGTTCTTTCTGTATTAGTAAATACAAGCAAAGCTGACGAAAAGGAAGAAGGGAGCACTGCAGAGACGACGGAGTGATCTGAGAAGGATTTTGAGATCCTCCAAATTAGATCGTAGACTAATTTTTGGGAAAGAAGAGAAGGAGAAATCTTCAAGATCAGTTCTGAGTGGATACGATAGAGGCCAGGGCTGCTTTGGCCTATGCTAGATTCCAGAATCTTCATTTGCTGGTCTGACAGGGATCAATTAATGGGGTAATCTATACCTAGATCAAGATACAAATTAATTCAAAATTGTAATTTAGTATTATTTTCTTATTATTACAATTTATAAATTAGATCTAAAAGAGTGTTAGATTGATTTTGGATATGAGAGAAGATTTTTCTCACAAACAACCAACCAACATCCTGCATTGACCTAAGCCTTTAATTTTAAAATCAATTAGACATCAACCCTAGGAACTCGAGCTCAATAGGATAAGGAAATCCTAAGAGTTGAACCTGGGTTAGGATAAGTCAATTTGACTGGTGTCTAGGAAAGTGGTTCAGGGATGACTTGGGCCCGAAGGAAGGTGGTTTCTAATTGGTTCCGTTCGCTTACCTGGCCAAGCACAATTGGTGTCTAAGGCAAGCAACGGGGGGACTCCCACCGAACCTTACACTTACCTGGCTAGTTGATTGGCTAATCCTACACTTGGAGGGCTTGAAGGTGACCTTGGCAGTTAGGAGCTGTCTAGATCTAGGATAACCCTTAGTCAGGATTGATTGACCAACTTGATTGCTAACCAACATCAAACCTAATTAAACTTAATTCTTCTCTTTCTTCTTAGTTCTAGGACTCCTTAGGACCTCTTCTTTAGAACTCTTCTTTCTTTCTTCTTCTTACTCCTCTAAAAATAAAATAAAAATAAAATAAAATAAAAATTAAATTTAACTAAAAATAAAATTAAATAAATTAAATTAAATTAAAATTAATTAAAAATAATTAAAAAAATTAATTTTTAATAAATAATATAATAAAATAATAATAAAATATAAAAAAATTTTTTTTTAAAATTTTTTTTTTTTTGAACCATCACATTAGGGTTACACTAATACATGCACGGTAGAAAATCACTTTACCTGATCTAGTTGAACCCAACCATAAAATTAAAAGGCTGAATTATATTAAATTCGATAACCAAATGGTTGAAATTTTAGAGAACACATGCAGATGAAAGAATACTTTATTCTTCTACTATAACCCATCGACTTGTATCCATTACTGAAATTCATGCTACCCACTATGAGATGAGCCGACTATAATCCAGATGCTCCATCTTTTTAGGGAACACCAATTAAGATCCTTATAAACATCTAGATGAATTCTTAGAATTTGCTCTACGGTGAAAATTAAAAAATTTAACTAATGTTGCCTTAGATAATTTATTTTCTTTATCATTAAAAGACAAAGCCAAGTACTGGCTTGGGACAATAGGGAGATTAATTAAAACTTGGGCTGACTACAAAGTGAATTTCTTAAAAAATTTTACCCCATTGGTCGAACCAATACTATGAAGCGAGCTATCACTGGATTTGCTCAGCTTCCAGGAGAACAGATTCATGATCACGGGAGAGACTTAAGAAACTTTTTAAAAAATGCCCACACCATGGTTTGCCTAAGTGGCAAATAGTTCAAGCTTTCTATGAGGGTTTAGGAGACAAATATAGATAGATAGTAGATGCATCCTATGGAGGTGCTTCTGAACAAGAGTGAGGAAGAAGCCTATACCTTATTTGAAATCTTGAGTGAAAACTCAATTAACCATGCTTCGTTGTCTTTCCACCAAACTGGGTAGGGATCATGAATTTAAACATCTAGAATCTAGTCATAAGACTGATTTAAATTTGATAAATAAAGTGACTTTCTTGCTCAGAAATTAGATCAAGTCCTAACCCTAGGTCACAATCTCCTGCATAATTCACATCATCTTCTAATTATCAGGAGATTTGTTCAATCTGTGCTAGCCCAATCCATCATGTGAGTGAATGCCCTATGATTGCACAGTTTTCCATATTTTATCCAAGAACAAGTTCAAGCTGCTCAAGGATACTCCAAATTGATTAATGATCCATTTTCAAATTCATATAATTCAGATTGGAGTAACTTTAATTTTTCTTGGACATCCCAACAGACTCAGGCTCAGACCCAAATTTCACTTGAGCAAAATTATCAAAATTAATATCAAAACTATGCCTATAATAATGGTCAGCCTAGTCAGTTTAACCAGCCATCATATTATAATCAGCCTTCATACCCACCTCCTCAACAGACCAATCTAGCTGATGATAGATTTAACCAACTTCAACAATTAATTCTAACTCAACAGCAATCTATCGCTAGACTAGAAGCTCAAATAGGATAATTAGTTGAGTCTAACATGAGGAGAGAACTAGATCAACTACCGAACCTACCAATTTCAAACAACCCACCTAATGACCACCAACCACCTGGATTAAATTATCAATCTAATGTTTCATCTAAGAATCCTCCAATTTGAGAATACCAAAGTAATTCCTGAACTTAAAAGCTATAGGATTCTTATGGACCCATACCAAGACCAGGTGAGAGAGGCTAGTACTGATGCTAGCCAAAATAAAAATTTAGAGAAAACTGGTTAGTACTGAGACTAACCACATAGAAGAACCCGAAGCCAGGAATTAGTACTGATGCTAGTTCCAGTTTAAATGAGATAGAAATAAGGAAAAAAGAGAATAGATGATTTACCCGAGACTTATAAACCTAATGTCCTATTTCCTTCAACCCTAGAAGCTGGTTCTTCTTATAAAAATCAAGAGGCATGTAATGAAATGTCAATGGAGTTGTTTAAGCAAGATCACATTAATTTACCTCCAGAATTAAAACCGCCTTTAGTCACCATTCCAGCACCCATTGAATCAAACTTAACTCCTAATACAAAAACTCCATTCATGAGCATTTTAGAAAAACAAATAGGAGAAATTCTTAATAAACATGGGTCTGAGAATGGAATCATAAATTATATCCCTAAAATTAACAATGAATATATCAATAATGGGATTATAAATCAACTTTCTGAGATTGGCAATCCAAAACCATTGAAATTTGTCAATCCAATATTCGACACAGGATAGTGAGCTGCATTGTGTCTGGCTGAAGACGGTAAACTTAGCGCTTGTTGGGAGGCAACCCAATATTTAGTTTTTATCTAATTTATCTTTTTAGTTTATTCTCTTTTTAGGATAATTTGAATAAGTTGGAGGGAGAGCTCAAATTTTCAAAGGCATGTGCTGGACCAAAAATATACTGAGTTAGGTGTATTCTTCCATGTTCTTTATTATACCCTTTATTTTTTTTTTCTCCATTGAGGATAATGTTGATTAAGTTGGGAGGAGAGAAAAATAAAAAAATTGAAAATTTTAAGTCCTCAAAAAAGTTAGTATTTAGTATTTAGACACCTAATTATGCTTAAGAATCGAATTAAACTAAGCATTTTTAAAAGAAAATTGATGCATAGATCAGAGAATCTATGAGATATTGAGGAATCAAGTATTAAGAAAATTCAATAAAGAGTTAAGTCTAGAATATAAAAAGTTTTTCCTTGGAGCATTTCTAATTATTTCTATTAGCATCAAAGAAAAGTCTACTTTTTATAGGCTTGTGTAGGGTAACTATACGTTTCTTCATATAAAAATTTATTTTAATAAAATAGTTTTCAAGTACTTCCCACTGAGTAACCAGGCCTCTTTGCCTAAGCAAGCATTGAGTTTCATGTCAAAAGGTGGAAAGGGCAAAGAAGCTCGTTGTAAAGCTAGTCTTAACTCGTAGCCTATTTGATTCGAGCTAGTAAGCCCGAGGGGTATTCTAAACCTAGTGCCCTAAAGCCAACTGGTTTGGGAGTCATTGGCCCAAGACTCGCTAGATGGATCAAATAGAAAGCTTAAGGAGTTAAGACACTCAATAGTGGTACAATGTTAAAAATAAATAAAAAATAAAAAAATAAAAAATAAAAAAATAAATAAAAAAAATATTAGTTTTCCACCAAGTAACCAGGTCCCGTTGCCTAAGTAAACAATGATATTCGCATCAAAAAATGGGCAATGTGAAAATAAAAATTAATAAATGAAGGATGGAAGTAGCAATACACCTGCCTATATGAAAGTTTAGAACAAATCAGAGATAAAGGTAGGATAATTTAGAAAAAGTTCTAAAAAATTTAATGTTCTTTACTTAATTTTTCTATTGATAAGTATTAATACCCCAATGATATATCTCATTTAAGCTCTACTGAATATCAATGGCTATTTTGAAAATTGCTTAGGTAAAATTCGAAACTCTAAAGTTAAAAGATATTTAAAACTAAATTCTTTCTTTACTCGAGGACGAGCAAAGCTTAAGTTGGGGGGTGTGATAAGCATCATAAATTTACCAATAAAAGTATTAATTTATTAATTAATTTATATTAATTTTTAAAAATTATTAATCAATTTATATATAATTTTTGAAAAATTCATATTTTTATTAATTAAAAAATTAATTAAAAAATAATAAAAATTAAAAAATAAAATTTTATTATCAATAGAAAGAGCTCATTTTTTTGATCACAACGAAATAAATTTCAAGTAAAACGGAGCTAAAATGGAAAAGATATGAATTTTTAAAGAATATAAAATAAATAAAAATTAAATAAAAAAAGAAAATGGCTCAGCCGGCTCCGCAAGCCGAGCCACCAAGCCAAGCCAAGCCAAGCCATCAAAGCCGACTCAGCCATTGAAGCCATCAGTCGGTCCACGATCTACGCGTGGACCGCCAGCTCAGCAAAATTCGGCGAATCAGAGCTTGCCACGTGGTGGACCAAGACTCCTAAAGGGTCTACAAAAATTTATCGCGGCTCACAAGGATAATTTAGTCTTTTTGCTTGACAACAGAGGTGCTGATTGGTTGCGGTGTGCGGTGTGGCCAGTCCACGTGGTCCATGGGAATAGTGATTGCACGATCGGATGGCTGTAGTTGCTTCCGAATTTGATTTAGCTGCATACATCATGCGGATCGCCATCGATGGCAGCGCTCGATCCAGACGATAATTCGATGGTCCAAAAAGCTCCTGATGGCGATCAAACTCTCAGGCGCATGATTTGTGGCCAGATTTCCTCCATCAACGTGCGATCGGATGATCAGAATTTAATCCGACCCGATCTGAGCTGATCCGCATCCAATTTTGATGATTTTTGGACCGTTGGATTCTTGTTGCACAACTGGATTTTATCAGATTTATCAGAGATGTATCAGAGCTATTTTGATTCAAATTTTACTCAATTTTTTTTATATTTTGATGATTACAAAGGCCATTAGTCCCATACTGCCTTTAGAAAAAATATCCAGCCCTCCTAGCACTATAAAAAGGACCCTAAGCCTCCAAAAATCAACATCTTCGATCAAGGTAAAGCTTTGGTATAGGGCAAAGCTAGACTATGGGTTGAAGGCTGCTTCGAAGCAATGGGTGCTGAGAAGAAGAGCGAGCTTCTACACCATCTTTCTGCCAATATCGATCCAAGATCAGAGATCAGGCTATTTTATTTTTTTTTAAATTCTATGTATTTAAATTCTAAAATTTTAATTAATAAAAATTTTATTTTTGCATTTTAATTTCTTGCTTTTAATTTTTATTGCAATTTAATTTCTATACTTTAATTATTATTTTTTTTATTTTATTACAAGTAGATGCTAAGATCTAATTAGTAGATCTTAGTACCAAGTTTAAATTTCTGCATTTTTTAATTTTTATTTTCAATCTTCCAACTTCAGTTTTTATTTTAAAATTCAAATCATTTTCTTTTTCTTCTCAAAAAATCAAAGATTTTAAATCTAAAATACTACCTTCCCTATGGATTCGACTCGACTCACTGCTATCTATGCATTTTTAATGATTTTAAGAAGTCGGATTAAATTGATAAACACGGTGTCTTAACGACAACATCACGTTCCTATCACCTTTATTTCAGGAATTAAGGTCTATAGAGATAGACCGAATAGGATGCTAGGACTTTCACAGAAGATGTACATAGAGGAAGTACTACAGAGGTTTAATATGGAAAACTCTAAGAGGGGTTTAGTACCCTTCAGGCATGGCATTCATCTTTCCAAGAAGATGTGCCCTAGCACACCTAAGGAAATAGAACGCATGAGCAAGATCCCTTATGCTTCAGCAATAGGGAGCCTCATGTATGCCATGTTATGTACACGACCTGATATAGCCCATGCCATGAGTGTCATGAGCAGATATCTGTCGAATCCAGGTGAAGAACACTAGACTTCTATGAAATGTATCCTTAAGTACTTGAGAAGAACTGAGGATATGTTACTGATCTTTGGTAATGAAGAACTCCAGGTCCAGGGGTATACAAACTCAGACTTTATGTCCGATGTAGATGATCGAAAGTCAACATCTGAAAGTCTGTTTGTGTGCAATGATGGAGCTGTTAGTTGAAAAAGTTCCAAACAGACAGTGATAGCAGATTCCACCATGGAAGCAGAATATATCACTGCGTCAGAAGCTACGACGGAGGCATTCTGGTACAAAATGTTTGCCATGAAGATCGGAGTGATGCCATCAGATGCCATTCCTCTGTACTATGACAGTAATGGCGCCATAGCACTTGCTAAGGAGTCGAGGTCTCACCAAAAATCTAAGCACATCGAGTAGTGATACCACCTTATCTGCGATTATCTCGAGAAGGGTTATATCGAGGTCAAGAGAGTCTATCCCGCAGACAATGTGGTGGACCCACTTACAAAGTCATTGGGCTAGCAGAAGATCGAAGCCCATCTTGAGAAGATGGGGCTTAGATTTGTAGCCAATTGGCTTTAGGTCAAGTGGGAGTTTGTTAGATATATGTGCCCTAGAAGCCATAATTGGCTGACACTTGTAATACACTTCTAAGGGCAAAATTATAATTTTGACTATAAATGATAAAATCGGTTATTTTCTATCACATAAGTTTATTTAGTGTCTGTGATACATTCCTTGAGTTAATGGTAATGATAATTCATTTTTTCAAGAGTTAAAAGTTTAAGACATGAATTTTCATTTATTAACTCATAAAATGCTCCTGACCGTAGGATCATCATGAGGATGGTGATTGATCTGGAAGGTTAGTGTACAGTCACTTCTTTATAGTAGATGAGTCTTAAGTCTACGATGTAGAGACACCAGAGCGAGAGTATATGTACATATTAGAGAATGAGGGCACTGAGCATGACCACCTCGAGTAGTCATAAGGAAGTCTACTTTCTCGTCGATGACTGACTCGATGCTGGAGTGGTGTGTCAGGTTCTTTGACCTGAGGTGCATCGGTAGTTCTCCTTGAGGCTGTTATAGTTTGACTACACCATGACTCGGTCTCCTAGACATTTGGAACCATGAGGTGTATGTTGGCTACAACATGTTCATTGTAGGAATTGGATTGCACCAAGATGAAATCTGTCTACCTCGATGGATGAGGAGCAGTCCTATGATGATCATGAGAATCAAGTCCATAAGCCCATGGCCATGGCAGAGAGTGTGAAATAATAGAAAGAGTTTCTATTAAGATTTTCATATCGGACTTGAATCGAATGTTTAAATCATATGATAGAAATTAGGGTTTGACAAGTTCACCTTAACCCTAATCTGATCGGGGCTCAAGATTGAAGAACTTAATCACACAAGTAGCTGCACTGAGAGATTCATTTTTAGTTTTGATAGGTTGCCACCATATGCTGCTAGGTGTCATTGATAGATTTTGGGAGCAATTAGAATGATTTAGATGATCGATCATTCTAAGTTGTCTGAATCAGAAGAGTTCTAATCCATCGAAAGGAGTTTTGTTGATGTCGATGATGGAGATCATGATATATCCCATTACCATATAGAACTAAACCTAATTGGATCACACAAACAAGGGTTTGGATCTGGATATCATCATTTGGACTAACCCAATTCAATTGATTTGAATAAGATTCAATTAGGCTTAAGGAAATCATGCTAGCACATGATTGAGCCTAACGTTCTCCTTTTTCTATCTTAAAAGTTATCTCGACTAAGCCAAATGAGTTTGTGCTCACTCAGGTACCTTTACCTAGTCTGACTAGAGCTTGTCCAAGTCAAAAAAGGATTATCTTAATTTATGAGATAAATTTGAGACAACACATGCCATTTTACGTCACCTGCTAATTCTTGTACTTTGACTAGGTCAAACATTGACCTTTGACTCTTGGACATCTACCCATGTGTCATGCACTTATTGAAGAGTAGATAGGGGCTTGTCCCTTCTCTAGAAATGGAGAAGAAGGGGGCGCATGCCTAGGATGGCGTGCGCCCATGGATAGGGACACTGGAGTCCCATACGGATGGGACTCCAGGTTGCTTCTTGGTTTCTACTTAGGTGGCCCTTGGTTATCTACTTTGACCAATCTTAGGTGCCATCTAAGAATGAACCTATGGGTCTCTTATATGATTGGATCAGGTGATGTCATCCCACCAATCGATTTAGATCTGATTGCACGAAGCAACATGATTGGCCGGGGTGATGCAACACTGCATGGCGCAGCAGAGTCTATAAAAAGACCCTGTCTGTGCCCACTTTTGAGAACTCCTCTTCCAAGCCATGCCCTAAGGCTGCCCCTCTCTCCTCTCCATGCCACCATCTGGCCCTCTCCCTCCTCTCCACGCCCAAGGATGTTGGGCCTTCAAATTAGTGCAAGTCAGACAAGGAAAGACTGACGAAAAAGGAAGAAGGCAGCACCGCTATAGAAACGATGGGTGATCTTCAGAAGAAATTTTGAAGATTCTCCATATCAGATCTAGATCTAATTTTTGGAGAAAAGAAAGAGAAGGAGAAGATCTCCAGATCCAGCTTGAGTGGATATCGGTAGAGGCTAGGTGCTTGCATGGCTAGATCCAGAACCTCAGGGCTTCGGCAGGATCATCAACGAATAATCAGATTACCCAGAATTAAGGTAAAATTAATGCAAAATTAATTTAATTTTATTTTCTTATTTATCAGATCATAAAATTAGATCTAAAAAGTGCTAGATTTAATCTAGATCTAAGAGAAAAATTTTGAAATATACCTCTCGATCCAATCAGATCTGAATGAACCTGATCTAGGAAATCAGGATTTTTCTTCAATAATTAGGACTATGCAAGAATTAAATCAAAATAAGCAAAAATTAAAAGTAAGCAAGGAAAAAGAGAAAAGAAATAATACAAACATAAAATAATTTATAGCGGTTTGGTGCACCCTCGCACCTACATCCACTCCCCAAGACCCTCTTAGGAATTCTACTATAATCTCCTAACTACAGTATATTTGTTTTAAATCGGGATCATAAATAAACTTAGTTGATTTTCTAGGATCACCAACCATAAACTTACATCGATTATTTTTTCGCTCATAATCAACCGAGAAGGTTTTATGGGTTTACCAACCAAAATCTATACACCAATTATATTTCGAACTCACAATCAATCCAGTTGATTTTACAGGCTCACCAACCGAAACCTACATAATATGCAATTCTTGGCTTGGAGGAGCCTTCACCCCAAGTTTCTTTCCTCCAAAAAAACTTATAAGAAAAATAAGATTACAAGTATGAAATTTTAGAATAAATTAAAATACAAAAGATGAATTCTTTGAATCCCATAGTAGAAGATGTAGGATTACTCTTTGAGGCTTGACTTCACTTCAAATGATGTTTGAGAGGATGTGAAAAATGTTGGAGTAGATTGCACTTGAATACTTGCTGAAATTTGTGCATCTTTTTTTTTCTTATCTTTTTTTAATGGTATTCAATGATCCGCATATAAACTAATGTATTTTTCTTTTTGATCCTCTTCTCTTCTCTTATCATCAAGTTTGGAAGCTTATATATCCTTTTTAGAAGCCAAACTAGACATTTCTAGCTGTTAGAAAGCAAAAACTAGCTATTAGAAATAATTCTTTATACTTCTAAAATTCTATAAAACTAGCCATTAGAGCTCGAGTCGACTCGTCCCTCTACACGAGCTCGAGTCGAAGCTTGAGTCGACTCAACCCTCAACTCGAGACCATTTTACACTTCATCTCGAAAATCATGTTCTCTGTATTTTTTTTGAGACTTCGACTCGAGGAGCTTGAGTCGACTCGTTCTTCTACTCGAGAGCATACCAGCTAAAACTCTTGCATGCTAGACTTTCTTTTCATTCAATTTTAGCTTGAGTCAACTTGAAAAAAACTCAAGTCGACTCAAGATGATAGCCCACTGAGAATTCTGCATATCTTTTTATTTGAGGGGCTTTTTGTCTTGAACATTTGAGGACTTCTTTCATCCTAATTTTTATGGTCTTCCCTACCATTAAGGCTTCTAAAAACTTCTTGTTTAGGCTCTATTTGACTATTAATTATCATTCTTTTGAAAGAATTCTTCTATGAATATTTTTTTCATTTTAAACATCTAGAAAATCCTACATTCACTTATGAACATATGATTAGTACCATAATCACTCAATATTTTATAACCATCAAAATCAATCATAGATTCAATAATAATAAATTATTTATAATTATAAAATAGTACAACCATCAACGAGCTGACGATTGACTTTGGGACATAATTTCCAATAACTTCAACTTGTCCTAAAGCCACCCAGTACAATATCTAACATCCATCTTAAACTTGTGATTGTCGAACTCCTTTACCAGCAAGGCTTTAGTGAAGGGATTGGCCAGGATTTTTTTCTCATCAATCTTCTGAAAGTCAACATCATCTTGATCCAAGATCTCTCAGACTATGTGGTAGTGGTGCAGTATGTGCTTCGTTCGCTGGTGTGCCCTTAGTTTTATTATTGCAGAATCTGGTTAAAGTCAGAACTAGGCTCGAGCTGGAGAGGATGAGGTCACCACTGGTGACGTGCAAGACAAGTCTTGACTAGAGTGGGGGATGGCTCTAGCAGGACCCTCCGACGATCATGTAAGCTCATCTAGCCAACAAAAATGGAGCACTCAAAAAATTAAAGCAGAGTTTAGAGCTTAGAGAAAAAACATATATGGAGGATCCCTTATATAATCAGAGCTCGTAAAAAATTGATGGCGACAGTCATAACTGCTTGGTAGTGGGCCATTTGGGGCCATGTGGAGTTTCTTATGGGAGATGGTTTATGTTGTCATGACGTGCTAGTCTGTTGAGATTTAATAGCTGAAGGTTAGATGGAATAGACATTGGCAGTGAAGAGCTTCAAATCATGATAGTTCTAGAGAAGTACAGACTCCTCTGAGATCGTCTGTATGTAGGTTGGTTTGTGTTGAGTGGGGAGCTCAATGTTTGTAGATGACGAGGTCCTTCAGGTTGACCATAAGGAGTTCGATCGAAAGAAGCCTGTTTGGTGACTGAGAGGAAGTTCGATCGGCGGGGGCCATTTGGATGATTGGAAGGAGTTCGACTAGAAGGAGCCCATTTTGCGACTGAGAGGAAATTCAATTGGAGACTTCAAGATGGCCTGAATGAATAATTTGGAGATAAGGTCCTTTCATCTATTCTGACTTGCATGCCCAAAATTCTAGATTCATTGGGGTCGAGATTTACTACTCCCAGTAAGGCGTAGGAGTTTGTCTATGGGGAAGCTCTGCCAGTCTATGATTCCTACCATATGATTTTGTCTATGCTGGTGAGACTTGGCTTGAAGGAGATCTGATTGGAAAGGAGTTTGGCTATCTTCAAGATTGGCCAAATTAGACTGCACAGGGATTGAATGCTTAGTCACTTACTTAGATGACTGCTTTCACTATTCAAGCTCATCCGAAAAGAGTTCGATTGGAGCTAGTTGCTTATGATGGAGGAATTCAGCTACCTTCATAGCTTGTCATTGAATAGAGTCAGACTGATTGGGTTTTGTTACTCAAGCTTTACTGTTAAGCAAAAAATAATCACTTTTACTATTCAAGCTCATCCAAATAAGGACTGCAATGCTTTGCAGGCTCTGGAATTTACTTGTGCAATCTAGAGGATCAGCTAGCATGTTGATGATTGACTATCGTGGGACTACCTTGGGACTAGGTACTAGGTCAAACTTCAGTAGGAGCAGGTTTAACTCCAACAGTAGTCTCCCTACTCTCGAGTTCGAAGTTCAAAGGAAGGGAGTATAATGAATGACAAGTGCCAAAGTCCTTTTCTAATTTCTCATGCTCGTTGAATGGAATGTTTTGGCATTTAGTACGCTAGCGCCAAAGCTTCTTCAACACAAAGTGACCCAAAAAGATAATTTATTGAAACTCTCATCAAAGCTCTACCCAAGGTATGGTACAATTAAAGATCTGTCAGATGTTAGTCCACCATCATGGTGAGTGGGACATGCATCAATCTAAGATCGATTGGAGGAGACCTGCAATCATAACTGCCTCAGGCTCTTCGAGATATTTAAGCTCATCTTCTTCCAGGGTTTCATTTCAATCGAGATCTTCTTCCTTTTCCTCTGATTTTTATTTTCCTCCTGCTCAAGAGTTTTGACTTCTTCCACCATTTTCTCCAACCCCAAGCATCCTCTTCTTTGATTTTCATGATGCTCGTCATCCCTCAACTCTTCCCAATCAATTTAGGTTAGTTCCGAAATTCTTCTTTTGATTATTCCTGCGTCCTTTGTGTCTTCGTCCATTTGATTTTTTCAAAGAAGTCTTGCATCTTATTTTTTTGATTTTTGGGGCTTTTTCAAAGCCTTGTTTGATTCATATGTCTGTCGAAGAATCCTGATCAACCTTTTCTGGGAGTTCATCCCATCTAGCCCTGATGGATCCATTCCATAAGGACACCAAACCTATAGAAGCATTCCGACCTCCATTCATTCCTGACACCATCCCTTGTAAACTTCGGCATGAAGACTTTTCTTTAATTAGAATCTAGTTTGGGATCCCTTTTGAATGTGAGCTTAAACTCTCGGGTCCTAGTGATCGAGCTTGGTCCCCTCCTCTAAGCCACATTTGCTTGTATGTTGAGGCCCTTCGAGCCAGACTTAGGTCATCAATTTCTCCTTTTATGGTTGCCCTTTTTAGATTCTTGAATATCTCCTTCGCTTATATGGTGCTGAACTTGTTTAGGTACATTATCAGATTTCTTTCCTTGTGTATCATGGCTGATGTCCAACCTACCATTTCTCTATTCTACAACTTCTTCACTTTCAAACATCATCCCACCACTAAAGATTGGTGGTATGTCTCTCTTCAATTCGATAAGAAGGGGCTACTTAAGGATGCTCCTTCTTCCATTCATAACTAGAAGAAGAAATTCTTCTTTGTTTTATGCCCCTCCTTAGAGTTTGGGCTTTCTTCTTGGGGGGATACGAGAGAGTCGATCTACCAAGCCCCCAGAATAGAGAAAGAATATCAAGACCTAGTTGATAAACTAAAGAACTACTGAGCTGCTCTAATTTCTGGACTCCTAGATGATCAGACTTTATTTAACCTCGATCTTAGTCCTCTAGATCCGGCAGGTAGTGCCCTATAATTAGTCAATCATGCCTTGTTTGTTCTTTTGACTTTAACTATTTCTATTATAGAGATGACACCGAAAGAACGAAATCACTTATCTAAAGAGATTAAGTCCCTCAAGAGAAAGGACAGTTCTATCAAAAAATCATCGAATAAGGCTCGCATTGAAGAGCTGAGCCCAGCCGTGCCGATCCAAGCCACACCTGCCCTAAAAACCATTGCAACAGCACCGAACCCAACCATGCTCGACGAAGTTGCTCCCCCTATGCCTCTTGAGCAGGGAAAAGTTATGGAAAAGAGGAAGAAGAAGGAGGAAAATGCCATTGCCAAGAAGATCAAGAGGAAGGTCGGGCACTCTAGCGATGAGAGCTTTGATCAGAGGCAGGATTCTTTAGACAATCGAGAGGTCGTCTACTCTTTGATGGAGGGCAGCATCCTCTCACACATCATCAACAGGATGAGTCGGATGGAGAATGTAGAGAGGTTCGATGGGTCCTTTACTACTTATCTCAAGGTAATTGATTTTTCTTGATCTTGATTAAATATTGAATTTGCCTTTGAAGTTCTAACATGGTCTCCATTCTATAGTTGGGGCACTATTTATTCTCTCACTCAAAGGCAACAAATCTCTATTAGGTTGAGACTTCCAGAGCCCTCCAGGAGGCTTGGGCAGAGATCGAGAAGGTTTGGGTCGAGGTCGATTGTTTGAAGGTGGCTTCAGAGGTTCAGTCTACAGAAATTTGAGTACCTTCGGTAGGCGCTGTGGAAGGAAGAAGCAGCGGCAAGGCTGAAGGCTACTTTGACTCTTGTGGAAGAGAAGAAGAAGAAGATTAAAGAGGAGGTCGATGTCGAGTGGATGCGGGCTGTTGAAGCCTTCAAGTCCTCCAAGGCTATGGAGGACATCAAGATCACCTTTGCTCGAGAGGCCTTTCTGGAAGGGTTTGAGATCTGCATAAGGAGGGTCACAGAAAACTTTCTTGATGTGGACCTCGACCTTCTAACTGAAGGAAAAACCTATTTTTCCTGACACAAGATCGTTCAGATCTGATTGGATCTGAAGAAATATTTCAAAATTTTTTTTCTAAAATTCTAATTAGATCTGAGACTTATCAAATCTAATCATAGAGATCTAATATTAAAAATTAAAAATAAAATTAAATCATATTTAATTTTAAGTACGTAATTTGGTAATCTAATTATCCTACGATGATTCTATTGATTTTTGAGGTTCTGGAAGGAGCCACGCACGTGCCTAGCCTCTACCAAAATCCACTTAGACAGAATCTAAATGTCCTCTCCTCGTGAATCTCTCCTCCAAAAATTAGATCTTGATCTGATTTGAAAAGCCTTCAAAATGACTTCTGAGGGTAGTCTGTTCGTCTTAAGAACACCATCGCGTAGATGCTGAATCTTATGCCAAAAACCATGGACCTTCAACTCAGATTTATGCCTAACTTTTTAGCCATGTACAAGAGAGGGAGAGGGAGGATAGCGGTGTCATGGATATCAAAGGGAAGGCTCCTTTGGATGTGGAAAAAATAAATTATATTAAGGCAATTTTGGGAGAAGAGTTCTTATACAAGACATAGCGCCATAAAGAGTCTCTTTTTGATCAAAAATCTTATTAATTCGACCATTGGGACTCTTAGACCTGATCCTCATGAAAAACCTCAGATCCCATTTAGTTTTAACACCAAAAATCCATCTAAAAGGTGGCAGCATGAAAGGATAAGGAATAGTCTATGTGCATCTAGGACTCTTCCCTTAAGAGTTTGATCCAAATCAAACTCTATCAAAACCTGATTTAGGAACCTCCAAAAATCACAAAATTTTGCACACATAAAGTGTAAGTCGTTCCCTATCACATATCTAAAAATTAAAGTAAAATAATTTCTAAAAAAATTTCTAAAATTCTCTAATCATGTGACCCTTAATTCTCTCAATTGGGTCAACTATTGACCCTAGTCCAATTGCACTAGAAATTAATTTAATTTTCATAATTAATCTAACCTGGACTTATTCTAGTTAGATGAAAATAAACTCATTCAAGATACAAAAAAAAGTCAAATCAAATCTAACTTAGTTGCGATGAATCAGAAAGATTACAGAAGGAGAAAGTCAGGCTCAATCATGTGCTAGCACAATTGCCTTGAACTTATTTGGATCTAATCCAAATCAATCAAACTCGGTTAGCTCAATTGATGACATCCAGACCCAAACCCTTATTTGTGTGATCTAGTTAGATTCAGTTCCATTTAATAATGAGACATGTCATGATCTTCATCATCAACATCATCGAAACATCTTTCGATGGATCAGAACTTTTTTGATTCATACAATTAGAATGATCGATCATCAAAATTATTCTAATTGCTCTCAAAATCCACCAGTAATATTTAGCAGTATATGATGCCAACCCATCAAAACTAAAAGTGAACCTCTCGGTGCAGCTACCTATGTGATTGGGTTCTTCTATCTTGAGCCCCGATAGGATTAGGGTTAAGATAAACTCATCAAACCCAATATCCGTCATATGAATTAATCATTTGATTCGAGTCCTATGTGAAACCCTTATAGAAAGTCTTTCTATCATCTTCACTCTACCATGGCCATAGGCTTATGGACTCGATTCTCATGATCATCATAGGGCTACTCCTCATTTATCGAGGAAGATAGATTCCTTAGTGGTGCAATCCAATTCCTACAATGAACATACTATAGCCAACATACATCTCAGGGTTCTGAATGGCTAGAAGACTGAGTTATGGTTTAGTCAAACTACAATACTCTCAAGATGAATTATTGATGCACCTCAAATCAAAGAACCAAACATACTACTGCAACATCGAGCCAATCATCGACGGGAAGGTAGACTTCCTTATGAATGTTCGAGGTTATCGCGCTCAGTATCCTCATTCTCTAATGAGTACCTATACTCCCGCTCCAGTGTCTCCACATCGTAGACTCAAGACACATCTACTCAAACAAAGTGATCATACACCAACCTTCTGAATCAATTACCATCCTCGTGATGATCCTACAGTCTAGAGCAGTTTATGAGTTAATTATGAAAATTCATGTCTTAAATTTTCAACTCTTTGAAAATATGAATTGTTATTATCATTAACTCAAAAAATATATCACATACACTTTAAATACATACTATAATAGAAAATAATT
Organism: Cocos nucifera; assembly: GCA_006176705.1. Classification (NCBI taxonomy): domain Eukaryota; kingdom Viridiplantae; phylum Streptophyta; class Magnoliopsida; order Arecales; family Arecaceae; genus Cocos; species Cocos nucifera. Next base: position 161,719 of record QRFJ01003231.1, read on the forward strand.
TTTTTATTAATTTATAATCAAAATTATAAAATTGCCCTTAGAAGTGTATTACAAGTATTAGCTAATCCGCACACATCTAACAAACTCCCACTTGACCTAAAAGCCAATTGGCTACAAATCTAAATCCCATCTTCTCAAGGTGGGCTTCGATCTTCTGCGGGCCTAAAGACTTCGTCAGTAGATCTGCCGCATTATCCATGGAGTCAACTCTCTTGACCTCAACATAACCCTTCTTGAGGTAATCATGGAAGAGGTGGAATCACTGCTCAATGTACTTGGATTTTTGGTGAGACCTCGGCTCTTTATCTATGGCTATGATGCCATTGTTGTCATAGTACAAAGGGACGACATCTGATGGCATCAGTCCAAGTTTGGTGGTGAACTTCTTATACCAAAATACCTTTTTTGCAGCTTTCGATGTAGTGATGTACTCTTCTTTCATGATGGAATCTACTATCATAGTTTGCTTGAAACTCTTCTAGCTGACAGCACCACCATTACACACAAATAGACTACTAGATGTCAACTTATGATAATCTATATCAGACATAAAATCTGAGTCTATATAATCCTGGACCTGGAGTTCTCTATTATCAAAAATCAAGAACATATCCTTAGTCCTTCTCAAGTACTTAAGAATATATTTCATAGAAGTCCAGTACTCTTCACCTGGTTCGATTGATATCTACTCGTGACACTCACAGCATGGGCGATATCAGGTCATGTATATAGTATGGCATACATGAGGCTCCCTATTGCCGAAGCATAAGGGATCTTGCACATGTGTTCAATCTTCTCAAATGTGTTGGGACACATCTTCTTAGAGAGATGAATAATATGTCTGAAGGGCACCAATCTCCTCTTGAAGTTTTACATGCTAAACCTCTTTAGTACCTCCTCTATGTACATCTTCTATGAGAGACCCAACATCCTATTCAGTCTATCCCTATAGACCTTAATTTCTAGAATAAAGGATGCCTCTCCTAGGTCTTTCATAGAGAACTCTTTTGATAACCATATTTTAACTATGGTCAACATGGAAGTATCATTCTTAATAAGGAGGATGTCATCCATGTACAGTATGAGGAAGACAACAGCGCTTCCACTGACCTTTTTGAATACACACGATTCCTCTTCATTCTTGATGAATCTAAGTGATTTGATCACATCATTGAAACAAGCATTCCAGCTTTGAGATGCTTGCTTAAGTCCATAGATGGACCTTTGCAGCTTGCAGACCTTATGATCAGCATCACCGGTTGTGAAACCTAGCGGCTGTTCCATATTGATATCTTCCTCAAAATATCAATTTAAGAAGGCCATTTTCATGTCCATCTGCCATATTTCATAATCAAAATAGGCTACAATAGCAAGCAATATATGGATGAATTTTAGCATGGCTATTGATGAGAAGGTATCCTAATAGTCAATGCTTTTGCACTAACTATATCCTTTCGCCACTAACCTAGCCTTGAGTGTCTCCACATTTTCATCTGCACCTATCTTTCTCTTATAGATCTATTTACACCCAATAGGTACTATACCTTTAGGTGGATCTACCAAGGTCCAGACTTGGTTCGAGCGTATTGAGTCAATCTCTGACTTCATTGCCTCTAACCATTTCTTAAAGTCGATATCTAATATCATCTCATCATAGGTTTTAAGATCATCACCATGAATCTCATTTTCCATGAGAAATATTTTCTCTATGTCCTCTAAAATAGTACCTAAGTACCTTTCAGGAGGATGGAAAATCTTTCTGATCTACGAGGTGGAGGAGGTAGTGATTGGACTGGCTCAATCTGATTGGGTTTCATAGGATCCTTAACTCGTTGCTCTTGGAAGACTTTCTCCTCGAGTCTAATCTATCTTTCGATGCCTCCATCTTGAATAAACTACTTTTCAAGGAAGATGACATGTTGACCCACAATCACATTGTGATCTTTCAGAATGTAGAAACAATATCCTAATGACTTTTTAGGATATCCTATGAACCGAGCTCTAAAGGACCTATACTCTAATTTGTCCGTCTGTCGTCTCTTGACATGAGCCAAATAATCCTAAATTCTGAGGTAACTCAGACTTGGTTTCTTACCATGCCATATCTCATATGGTGTGGTAGGAACGGTTTTAGAGAAAATCCTATTCAATAAATATATAATAGTCATTAGACTATATCCCCAAAGAAACTCAGCAAGGTCCATGAAGCTCATCATAGATTAGACCATATCAAATAAGGTCCGATTTCTCCATTCTGAAACCCAATTGAGTTGAGGTGTTCCAGATGGAGTTCATTGAGGGACTATGCCATTTTGCTTAAAATATTCTAGAAATTCTCAACTAAGATATTCACCTCCTCGATCTGATCGAAGAACCTTAATGATTTTTTTGATTTACTTTTCTACTTAATGTCTGAATTTTTTGAACTTTTTAAAAGCTTTAGATTTATGTCACATCAAATACACATACTCATACCGAGATAAATCATCGATAAAGGTGATGAAGTAGACATAATTGCCTCTAGTCGGTACATTAAATGAGCTTCACATATCAGTATGTACTAGAATAAGTAGTTCTATGGTCCTTTTCCCATGTCCTATAAAAGGGAGCTTGGTCATTTTACCATGAAGGCATGATCTATAAATCGGATATGACTCAAAAGTCAACGGACTCAATAGCCCAGATTTCTCCAATTTGTTAACTCTATCTTCCGCTATATGACTTAGCCTAAGGTGCCATAGATACCTATCATTTAGGCCATCCCTAGGTCATTTTGATGCCATAGATACCTATCATTTAGGCCATCCCTAGGTCATTTTGATCCTATGGTATTCATGTTTTGCTCAATATTGAAAATAGAAACATCAATATGTAACTGACAGAGACCATTTATAAGAAAAGTACTTATAATTTTATTTCTTTCATAAAGAATATTATAATGGTCCTTAAGAAAACTAATTACATAGCCTTCTTGTGCTAAACATGAAATAGAAATAAATTTTTGCTTGCTGCAGGCACAAAAGAATAGTCTCTAAGAACTAAAACTAATCCTAATGGTAATCACAAAGGATAGGTTCCCACGGCCACTACAGAAACTCTTGCTCCATTCTCGATGCGTAGGATCATCTCACCATCCCTCAGTCTCCTGCTATCCTCAAGACCCTATAAAGAAGTGCAAAAATGAGGACTAGAACCAGAGTTAAGCACTCGACTAGATGTAGAAGAAATTGTAAGGTTATATTCTATAACGAGCATAACTCTAGAAGGACCTGCATTCTTCTTGTTCTACAGGCTGGCCAGATACAAGGGGCAGTTCCGCTTTCAATGACCGTCTGTGTTGCAATGAAAATATTTTTCTTTGTCAGTGGCCTTCTTCTTCAGCTCTGCCTTCTTCTTCCCACCATCCACCTTCTGCTTCTTTATGGACTTCTTTTCAAAAGACTTTATCTTGGAAGAAGTCTGCTCTACAGTAAGTACTGAGCCTTTAGAACCTTTCATAGAAAGCTCAGTAGTAACCATCATATTCATAAGTTTTGCTAGAGTATTCTGTAGTTTATGCATATGGTAGTTCATGATGAACTGCCCATATGCATCAGTCAAGGATTGTAGAATTATATCAATCTGCAAATCCTTATCCAACTTGACGCTGAGCTTCTCAAGCTCTTCTAAGTCCTTGATCATCATCTAGCAATGATCTTGGACCGACTGCCCATCACGCATTTGAGCCTTAGAAAGTCTTTTAGTGACTCGATATTTGGCTGCATGATTTTGTTCACCAAACAACTCTTGTAAGTAAGCCAACATTTGATGGCTAGTCTTAATATCTTCATGTTGGTGCTAGAGCTCATCAAATATGAAGCCCAACATATAATACCTGAGTTTGTTATCATCATCCATCCACTTCTCAGGAGACACTCTTTAATCAATGGATGGATGGACTGGTAAAGTGGGAGGATCCTATTTCAACACATAAGTTAACTTCTTAGAACCCAAAAAAATTTTGTAGTTCTGGAGCCAATCCTTAAATTTGGGTCCAATCAGTCTATGGGTGTTCTGGATATGGGCTAGTGGGTTGGATGCAGACATTTTTCTATAGAGAGTCAAAGTTTCTAGTTAGATTTTTTAATTAGACTTAATCAATTTATTTAGAAATTTTATTTTTTAAAATAAATTTAGCTTCCATTATTTTCTCGGATTCCTACACTCCTTGGGCGGAGATGCGAAAATCTTTGCAATCAATTGATTTCTAGTGGATGGTGCGATCCCACTAACTGGCTCACCACCTCACCTAATAGTTATTAGTGACGGGTCAATCGATGAGTGAAAACTCTTATCCAATGATTCTCTAATCTTGGTGCACCTAATTCTGATCTCTAATTCATGAATCTCACCATATCCGAAATATTGATCCACTTCTTAGTTATGTCAGATCCGCCATTTGCATGAATTGGATTTCTAATTGGGTCCCTCACCATATCTGAAATATTGAGCCCAACCCATAGCATCTAATGCCTAATAGACATAGTTGTATCTTTCCAGTGCAACTGAACCACTGTAACCAGCCAAGAACAATCAATCTCAGGAAGGGCCCATATTGTTAGATATATGTGCCCTAGAAGCCAGAATTGACTAACACTTGTAATACACTTCTAGGGGCAAAATTATAATTTTGACTATAATCAATAAAAAGGATTATATTCTATCACATATGTGTATTTAGTGTCTGTGATACATCCTTTGATTTAATGGTAATAATAATTTACATTTTCAAGAGTTAAAAATTTAAGACATGAATAATCATTATTAACTCATAAAATACTTCCGACCATAGGATCATCACGAGGATGGTGATTGATCCGAAAGGTTGGTGTACAATCGCTTCTCTTTAGTAGATGAGTCTTGAGTCTATGGTGTAGAGACACCAGAGTGAGAGTACAGATAGTCGTTAGAGAATGAGGGCACTGAGCGTGACCACCTCGAGTAGTCATTAGGAAGTCTACCTTCTCATCAATGACTGACTCGATGCTGCAGTAGTGTGTCAGGTTCTTTGATCTGAGATGCATCGATAGTTCACCTTGAGGGTGTTATAGTTTGACTACACCATAACTCAGTCTCCTAGCCATACGAAACCCTGAGGTGTATGTTGGCTATAGCATGTTCATTGTAGGAACTGAATTGCATCAAGATGGAATCTATCTATCTTGACAGTAGAGGAGCAGCCCTTGATGATCATGAGAATCAAGTCTAGAAGCCCATGGCTATGGTAGAGTGAAATAATAGAAAGAGTTTCTATTTAGATTTTCACATTGGACTTGAATCGAATGATTACATCATATGACAGAAACTAGGGTTTGATGAGTTCACCTTAACCCTAATCTGATCGAGGCTCAAGATAGAAGAACTTAATCACACGGATAGCTGCACCAAGAGGTTCGCATTCATCTCTGATGGGTTGCCACTATATACTGCTAGGTGTCACTGGTGGATTTTGGGAGCAATTAGAATGATTTAGATGATCGATCATTCTAGCTGTTCGAATCAGAAGAGTTCTGAATCCATCGAAAGGAGTTTCGATGATGTCGATGATAGAGATCATGACATATCCCATTACCATACAGAACTGAACCTAACTAGGGTCACACAAACAAGGGTTTGAATCTGGTGATCATCAATTGAACTAATCCAGTTCAATTGATCTGAATGAGATTCAATTAGGTTCAAGAAAATCGTGCTAGCACTCGATTGAACCTAACGTTCTTCTTTTACTATCATAAATAGTTGTCCTTACTGAGCCAAAGGAGTTTGTGCTCATTCAGAGGCCTTCACTTGGTCTGACTGGAGCCTTGTCCAAGATTAGAAAAGGGTTGTCTTATTTTGTAAGACAATTACCTGCCATTTTTGGTCACCTGCCATTTCTCGTCCTTTGACTTTGGTCAAAAGTTGACCTTTGACTGGTCAAATATTGACCATTGACCATTGATACTTTGACTTCTTGTCCACGTGTTACATGCACCTATTGGAGAGCTGGTGGGGGCTTATCCCCCTACCAGAACCTGGCAAGGAGGAGGGTGCACGCCACCCTTGGCGTGTGCCCAAGCAGGAGGCGCCCAGGAGTCCCTATTGGATAGGGACTCCATCTCCTTTTTGGATTTCGATTAGACTTCTCCTAAGAACCAAGTTTGACTGGTCTTAGGCACCATCTAAGGAGGAATCCAGGGGACTCTATTTCCATCAATCAGATTTAGATATGATTTGATAAAGGATTGTGATTGGTTGGGAAGAAGAGGAGTTGGATCATGCAAGTCTATAAATAAGACTCTGCGCCCAACTCAAGGAGTATCTGAAATCAATTGAAAAATCTCATGCCCCAAGGCTGCCTCCCTCCTCCTCCTCCATGCCATGTCCATCTTCTCCCTCTCCTCTCCATGCCCAAAGGAGTTTGGGATCCAAGTTGGTGTAATTCAGACGAGAGAAAGGTGACAGAAAGCAAGAAGGCTGCGCTGCTGCAAAGGACAACTACTGATCTTCGAAAGGTATTTTTGAAGATCCTCCAGATCAAATCTAGATCTAATTTTTGGAGATGTGATAGAGAAGAAGAGGATCTTCAGATCTAACCCAAGTGGATACTGGTAGAGGCCAGACACTTGTCTGGCTAGATCCAGAACCTTCCGCTGCTTATAGGATCATCAACGGGTAATAGAATTACCCTACATCAAGGTAAATTAAATTTGATTTAATTTATTTAGATTTTATTTTTATTATAAAAATAATAAGAATAAAATCTAAAATATTTTAGATCTAATTAGAATTAAAGAAAAAATTTTTTAAAATATATCTCTTAATCTGATCAGATCTGAACGAATCTGATCCAGAAAATCAAGATTTCTATTCAATTGGTATCAGAGCAATGGTTCTAAAATATTTAGATTTGATTTTAAATTTATTATAATTAGAAAATAAGTGATTTCAAATGTTACATAAGATGTGATCAGATCTAAAATTAGAAAAAATTAAAATTAAATGATTTGAATCTAAGATTAGAAAATATGCATGATTAGTTCTAAAATAGAATAGTTCTATAGAATAGTCTTGCATATTTTTAATTTAATTTGATTAAATCATATTTTAGAACTATTTATTTACTATTTTTGATATTATAATTATTATAATAATATCTAAAAAATAGCAATAAAATTATTTAATTTTAAACATCATATGAGATATGATTGATGCATGTCTAGACTAGTTGTAGAATAGTTCTACATAGTTATCTAAATTAGAGTTTATTTTGATAAAATTAATTTAAATCTAATTTTTTAGATTATTATGAGATAATTTAGATTTGAAAATATGCATGATTCAATACATGAGATGTATGCAAAATATGCCATGATTAGATCTAATTTGTATATGAGATATATGATATAGATCTAAAACTATTTTGTAGTATTACATGTTCCTGATTAAGATGTTTCTCTTGGCCGTCTGGTCATAAGAATGAAGAAGGGTTTAAAGGCACTCTCCTTCCATCCGATGGGGTGTTCTTATGATGTGTAAGGATGCTGCGCATTCGTCCTTAATCAGAAATCCAAAAACTTACTTTCTGCAAAACCCTAGTGTTAGATATATGTGCCCTAGAAGCCAGAATTGGCTGACACTTGTAATACACTTCTAGGGGCAAAATTGTAATTTTAACTATAATTTATAAAATGGGTTATTTTCTATCACACATGTGTATTTAGTGTCTGTGATACATCCTTTGAGTTAATGGTAATGATAATTCATATTTTCAAGAGTTGAAAATTTAAGACATGAATAATCATTATTAACTCATAAACAGCTCCCGACCATAGGATCATCACGAGGATGGTGATTGATCCGGAAGGTTGGTGTACGATCACTTCTCTTTAGTAGATGAGTCTTGAGTCTACGGTGTGGAGACACCGAAGCGAGAGTACAGGTACTCGTTAGAGAATGAGGGCACTGAGCGTGACCACCTCGAGTAGTCATTAGGAAGTCTACCTTCTCATCAATGACTGACTCGATGCTGCAGTAGTGTGTCTGGTTCTTTGACCTAAGATGCATCGGTAGTTCACCTTGAGGGTGTTATAGTTTGACTACACCATTACTCGGTCTCCTAGCCATATGGAACCCTGAGGTGTATGTTGGCTATAGCATGTTCATTGTAGGAACTGGATTGCATCAAGATGGAATCTATCTACCTCGGTGGTAGAGGAGCAGCCCTATGATGATCATGAGAATCAAGTCCAAAAATCCATGGCCATGGTAGAGTGAAATAATAGAAAGAGTTTCTATTTAGATTTTCACATTGGACTCGAATCGAATGATTACATCATATGACAGAGACTAGGGTTTGACGAGTTCACCTTAACCCTAATCTGATCGGGGCTCAAGATAGAAGAACTTAATCACACAGGTAGCTGCACCAAGAGGTTCGCATTCAGCTCTGATGGGTTGCCACCATATACTGCTAGGTGTCACTGGTGGATTTTGGGAGCAATTAGAATGATTTAGATGATCGATCATTCTAGCTGTTCGAATCAGAAGAGTTCTGATCCATCGAAAGGAGTTTCGATGATGTCGATGATAGAGATCATGACATATCCCATTACCATACAGAACTGAATCCTAACTGGGTCACACAAACAAGGGTTTGAATCTGGTGATCATCAATTGAACTGATCTAGTTCAATTGATCTGAATGAGATTCAATTAGGTTCAAGGAAATCGTGCTAGCACTCGATTGAACCTAACGTTCTTCTTTTACTATCATAAATAAGTTGTCCTGACTGAGCCAAAGGAGTTTGTGCTCAATCAGAGGCCTTCATATGGTCTGACTGGAGGTTGTCCAAGTCAGAAAAGGGTTGTCTTATTTTGTAAGACATTACCTGCCATTTTTGGTCACCTGCCATTTCTTGTTCTTTGACTTTGGTCAAAAGTCTACCTTTGACTGGTCAAACGTTGACCATTGACCCTTTGACTTTTGACCACATGTCATGCACCTATTGGAGAGCTGGTGGGGGCCTTGTCCCCCTACCAGAACCTGGCAAGGAGAAGGGCGCACACGCCAAGGGTTGGCGTGTGCCCAAGTTGGAGGCGCCTAGGAGTCCTTGTTGGACATAGGGACTCCATCTCCCTTTTTGGATTCCAATTAGAGTTCTACTAAGAATCCAGTTTGACTGGTCTTAGGTGCCCTCTAAGGTGGAATCCAGGGGTCTCTATTCCAACCAATCAGATTTAGATCTGATTTCACAAAGGGTTGTGATTAGTTGAGGGAAGAGGAGTTGGATCACAAGCTTAGTCTATAAATAAGACCCTGCGCCCAACCCTAATTCTAATGCAATTCAATAGTGATTTCCCATGCCCCAAGGCTGCCTCTCCCCTCTTCCTCCATGCCTAAACTTCTCCTCCTTCTCCTCTCCACGTCCAAAAGGGTTTTGGATTTAGATTGGTGCGATTCAGATCAAGGAAAGGCGATCAAAATCAAGAAGGCTGCGCTGCTGCAAAGGACGAACTGCAGATCTTCAAAAGAAGTTTTGAAGATCCTCCAGATTAGATCCAGATCTGATTTTTGGAGGTGTGATAGAGAAGAAGAGGATCTCTAGATCCAACCCAAGTGGATACCGGTAGAGGCCAGGCGCTTGCGTGGCTAAGATTCAGAACCTTCCGCTGCAATCAGGATCATCTACAGGGTAATAGGATTACCCAAATCAGGTAAATTAAATTTGATTTAATTTATCTTATTTTATTTTATTTATTAAAATAATAATAATTAGATCTAAAACTTATCAAGATCTGATTGAGATCAAGAGAAAATTTTTGAAATATATCTCTTGATCTAATCAGATCTGGACGAACCTGGACCGGGAAATCAGGATTTCCCTTCAACTGGTATCAGAGCCAGGTTTCGATCCTAGGACCTGTGGGCTAATCAGATCTAAAATATATCAAGATCTGATTGAGATCAAGAGAAAATTTTTAAAATATATCTCTTGATCTAATCAGATCTGAACGAACCTGGACCGGGAAATCAGGATTTCCCTTCAACTGGTATCAGAGCCAGGGTTCTAAAATTGTTTAGATCTGATTTTAATTTTATTTTAATTAGAAAATAAAGTGATTTTAGATGTCACATGAGATGTGATCAGATCTAAAATCAGAAAAATTAAAATTAAATGATTTGGATCTAAGTAGTGTGAAGAATATGCATGACTAGTTCTAGGTATAGAATAGTTCTATAGAATAGTCTAGAGTAATGCATGTTTTAATTTAATTTAATTAAATCATATTTTAGATCTATTTTATTTACTATTTTTTTGATATTATAAATGGTTATAATAAGATCTAAAAAGCAAATAAAAATTATTTAATTTTTAAAGTTTATTCATATGAAATATGATAAGATGCATGTTTAGACTAGTTGTAGAATAGTTCTACATAATTATCTAGATTAGAATTTATTTTGATTAGATCAATTTAAATTCTAATTTTTTAGATTATTATGAGATAATTTAGATCTAAAAGAATGTATGTTTTATTAAATTATGATACATGAGATGTATGCAAAATATGCCTTGATTAGATCTAAATTATATATGAGATATATGATATAGATCTAAAACTGTTTTTAGTAGTAGAGAATATATGTTTTGATTAAGGCATTCCCCTTGGCCGTCCAGTCATAAGAACGAAGAAGTAGGTTTAAAGGCCCTCTCCTCCATTCGATGGAGGTATTCTTATGGTGTGTAGGGTGCTGCGTGTTCGTCCTTAATCAAAAACCCAAAATTTAACTTACTTTCTGCAAAACCCTAGATCCTGAAATCCTTAGGATTTATTGATGCATATTTTTGTTTATGAACCCAAACTTAATTAAGAAATTAAGATTATGAAATATTAATTAGATCTAAAATTGAGAAATTTTTAGATCTAAGACATATTCATAATACTGGGTTTGGGCTTGGGTAGCTCAATTAGGTCTAAGCGGTTGATCAAACCGAATCAAGAGTTGGTTAGATGGGATCAACAATGCTTAAATTGACCAGTCCTAATAGGATTAAGTCTGGGTCAAGATCGAGTCACGATCAAATATGGTTGATCAAGACCTAATTAGGCTCAGAGGTTAGAGTCTGGATTATAGGCTAACCCAATTGATTCTGACTCAACAATTTGGTGTCTAAGGTAAGTTTGGCACATACGATCGACTGATTTTTAATTGAAAGCTACTCGACCTGAATGCATTCTTGTACGAGTTAATGGCATATTCCTTCCACTGATCTCACTTACCTGGCCATATCTGTTGACACAGTTCTGATCTGAGGTGGTCAATAATCCGAGCTAACCCATGCCACTAGGTTAGTCATAATTGTTATGACTAAGATAAGTCTAGTTTAATGAGACCTGAATCAATTCTCCCTAAGAAAAGATTAAGTCTGAGGTCTTCCACCATTGTAGATGTGCGGGCCCTTCCGGGGTTGATTGTTCTCGACTGGATACAGTGGCTCAGTTGCACCAGAAAGATGCAACCATGTCTATTAGGCATTGGATGCTATGGGCTGGAGGATGAGTTGGGCTCAATATTTTGGATACGGTGAGAGACTCAATTAGAAATTCAGTCTATGCAAATGGTGGGTCTGACTTAACTAAGGAGTGGATCAATATTCTGGATACGGTGAGATTCATGAATTAGAGACCAAGTTTGGGTGCACCATGATTAGAGAATCATTGAACAAGAGTTGTTCACTCATTGGCTAACCCATCACCAATAACTGTTAGGTGAGGTGATGAGTCAGTTGGTGAGACCGCACCACCCACTAGAAATCATTAATCATGGAGATTTTTGCATCTCTACAAGAGGAGTGTAGGGATCCGAGAAAATAGTGGAAGCTAATTTATTTAAAAATAAAATCTCTAAATAAATTGGTTAAGTCATAATTACAGTATCTAACTAGAATCTTTGACTCTCTACAAGAAAAATGTCTGCATCCAATCCCATTAGCACGTATCCTGGACACACATAGACTGACCGGACCCAATTATAAAGATTGGCTCAGGAAACTATAAAAATTATTTTGGGTTCCAAGAAGTTAACCCATGTATTGGATCAGGATCCTCCCACCTTACCAGCCCATCCGTCCATCCATGAACAGAGAGCGTCTCTGGAAAAAATGGATAGACGAAGATAATAAGGCCAGATATTACATGTTGGGCTCGATGTCTGATGAGCTCCAGCACCAACATGAAGATATCGGGAGACTGCTCGCCAAATGTTGGCTCACCTACAGGAGATGTTTGGTGAACAGAGTCGCACAGCCAAGTATCAAGTCACTGAAATGACTTTTTAAGGCTAAGATGCATGATGGGCAGTCAGTCCAAGATCACTGTCTGATGATGATCAAGGACATGGAAGAGCTTGAGAAGCTCGGTGTGAAGTTAGACTTGGATCTGCAGAACGATATTATTCTGCAATCCTTGACTGATGCATATGGGCAATTCATCATGAATTACCATATGCATAAACTTCAAAATTTCTTGGCCGAATTAATGAATATGCTGGTCACCACTGAGCTTTCTATGAAAGGTTCTAAAGGCTCAGTTCTTGCTATGGAATGGACTTCTTCCAAAAGAAAGTCTTATGGAAAGAAAAAGAAGTCTGTGAAAAAGCAGAAGGTGGAAGGAGCAAAGAAGAAGAAGGCAGAGCTAAAGATGAAAGCCGCTGCCAAAGGAAAAGTATTTCCATTGCAACAGCGACGGCCATTGGAAGCGGAACTGCCCTACTTACCTGGCCACCCTGAAGAACAAGAAGGAAGGTCCTTCTGGAGGTATGCTCGTTATTGAGTCTAACCTTACGGTTTCTTCTGCATCCAGTTGGGTGCTTGACTCTGGTTCTAGTGCTCATCTGTGCACTTCTATGCAGGGTCTTGAGGATAGCAGGAGGCTGAGGGATGGAGACATGATCCTACGCATTAGTAATGGAGCAAGAGTTGCTGCAGTAGCCGTGGGAACATACCCTCTTCGATTACCATCTGGTTTAGACTTAGTTTTGAAAGACTGTTATTATGTGCCTACAGCTAGCAGGAATTTGATTTCTATTTCATGCTTAGCACTAGAAGGCTATGTGATTACCTTCTTTAAGGACCATTGTAATATTCTTTATGAAAGAAATAAAATTGCAAATGGTTTTCTTATTAACGGTCTTTATCAGCTACATATTGATGTACCTATTCTAACTATCGAGCAAAACGTGAATGCCAAACGACCTAGGGATAGTCCAAACGATAGATATCTATGGCACCTAAGATTAGGTCATATAGCAGAAGATAGGATCAACAAATTGGAGAAAAATGGGCTATTGAGTCCATTGACTTTCGAGTCATATCCAACTTGTGAATCTTGTCTTCAAGGCAAAATGACCAAACTCCCTTTTGTAGGACATGGGAGAAGGGCCACAGATCTCCTTGCCCTAGTACATACTGATGTGTGCGGCCCATTTGATGTGCCGGCTAGAGGCAATTTTATCTACTTCATTATCTTTATCGATGATCTGTCTAGGTATGGGTATGTGTATCTTATGAGACACAAGTCTGAAGCTTTTGAAAAGTTCAAAGAATTCAGACATGAAGTAGAAAAACAAACTAGGAAAACCCATTAAGATTCTTCGATCAGATCGAGGAGGTGAATACCTTAGCCAAAAATTCCTAGACTATCTCAAGGATAATGGCATAGTCTCTCAATGGACTCCACCAGGAATACCTCAACTCAATGGGGTTTCAGAACGGAGAAATCGGACTCTATTGGATATGGTCCGATCCATGATGAGCTTCACAGACCTCCCTGATTTTCTTTAGGGACATTCATTGTTAACTTCAATTTATCTACTGAATAGGGTTTCCCTCTAAGACCGTTCCTACCACACCGTATGAGATATGGCATGGTAAGAAACCAAGTCTGAGTCATCTCAGAATTTGGGGTTGTCCGAGCTCATGTCAAAAGACAACAAGCGGATAAGTTAGAGTTTAGGTCCTTCAGAGCTCGATTCATAGGATATCCTAAAGAGTCATTAGGATACTATTTCTATATTTCAGAAGACCATAATGTGATTGTGAGTCGACATGCCATCTTTCTTGAAAAATAGTTTATTCAAGATAGCGGCATTGGAAAGTAGATTAAGCTTGATGAGAAAGTCTCACAAGTATAATGAGCTAAGGACCAATTGGAACCAAATCAGGTTGAGCCAATAAGAACACTACCTCCTCCACCTCATAGATCAGAAAGAGTTTTCCATCCCCCTGAAAGATACTTAGGTATTATTTCAGAGGAAGTAGAGGAAAATGTTCCTCGTAGGTAATGGTGCTCATGGTGATGATCCCAAAACCTACAACGAGGCGATATCAGATATCGACTCCGAGAAATGGCTAGAGGCAATGCAGTCAGAAATTGACTCGATGCACTCAAACCAAGTCTGGACCTTGGTAGATCCACCAGAAGGTATAGTACCTATTGGGTGTAAATGGATCTTCAAGAGAAAGATTGGTGCAGATGGGAAATGTGGAGACATTCAAGGCTAGACTAGTGGCAAAAGATTATAGTCAACGCGAAGGCATTGACTATCAGGATACCTTTTCTCCAGTGGCTATGCTAAAATCCATCCGCACATTGCTTGCCGTTGCAGCCTATTTCAATTATGAAATATGATAAATGGACGTGAAAATGGCGTTCTTGAATGGATATCTTGAGGAAGATATCTATATGGAACAGCTGCTAGGTTTCACATCCAGTGATACTGATCACAAGGTTTGCAAGCTGCAAAGGTCCATATATAGACTTAAGTAAGCATCTCGGAGCTGGAACACTTGTTTCAATGATGTGATCAAAATATTTGGTTTCATAAAAAATGAAGAGGAACCATGTGTCTTCAAAAAGGTCAGTGGGAGCACTGTTGTCTTTCTCGTATTGTACGTGGATGACATCCTCCTTATTGGGAATGATATTCCCATGTTGACAAGTCAAATGTGGTTGTCCAAGGAATTCTCCATGAAAGACCTAGGTGAAGCATCCTTTATTCTAGGAATTAAGGTCTATAGGGATAGACCGAATAGGATGCTAGGACTTTCACAGAAGATGTACATAGAGGAAGTACTAAAGAGGTTTAGTATGAAAAACTCTAAGAGGGGATTAATACCCTTCAGACATGGTATTCATCTTTCCAAGAAGATGTGCCCTAGCACACCTGAGGAAATAGAATGCATGAGCAAGATCCCTTATGCTTCTGCAATAGGGAGCCTCATGTATGCCATGCTATGTACACGACCTGATATAGCCCATGCTGTGAGTGTCACAAGCAGATATCAATCAAATCTAGGTGAAGAACACTGGACTTCTATGAAATGTATCCTTAAGTACTTGAGAAGAACTAAGGATATGATGTTGGTCTTTGGTAATGGAGAACTCCAAGTCTAGGGATACACAGACTCAAATTTCATGTCCGATATAGATGATCGAAAGTCGACATCTGGGAGTCTGTTTGTGTGCAATGGTGGTGCTGTCAGCTGGAAGAGTTCCAAGCAAACCATGATAGCAGATTCCACCATGGAAGCAGAATATATCGCTACATCAGAGGCTGTGAAGGAAGCATTCTGGTACAAGAAGTTTGCTGCAGAAATTGGAGTAATGCCATCAGATGCCATTCCTCTATACTGCGACAATAATGGTGCCATAGCCCTTGCTAAGGAGCCGAGGTCTTACCAGAAATCCAAGCACATTGAGCGGCGATACCACCTCATCCGCGATTACCTCGAGAAGGGTTACGTCGAGGTCAAGAGAGTTGACTCCACAGATAATGTGGCAGACCCTTACAAAGCCATTGGGCCAGCAGAAGATCGAAGCCCACCTTGAGAAGATGGGACTTAGACTTGTAGCCAATTGGCTTTAGGATAAGTGGGAGATTGTTAGATATATGTGCCCTAGAAGCCATAATTGGCTGACACTTGTAATACACTTCTAGGGGCAAAATTATAATTTTGACTATAATCAATAAAATGGGTTATTTTCTATCACATATGTGTATTTAGTGTCTGTGATACATCCTTTGAGTTAATGGTAATGATAATTCATATTTTCAAGAGTTGAAATTTAAGACATGAATAATCATTATTAACTCATAAAATGCTCCCGACCATAGGATCATCACGAGGATGGTGATTGATCTAGAAGGTTGGTGTACAATCGCTTCTCTTTAGTAGATGAGTCTTGAGTCTACGATGTGGAGACACCAGAGCGAGAGTACAGGTACTCGTTAGAGAACGAGGGCACTGAGCGTGACCACCTCGAGTAGTCATTAGGAAGTCTACCTTCTCTTCAATGACTGACTCGATGCTGCAGTAGTGTGTCTGGTTCTTTGACTGATGCATCGGCAGTTCACCTTGAGGGTGTTATAGTTTGACTACACCATTACTCGGTCTCCTAGCCATACAGATCCTTGAGGTGTATGTTGGCTATAGCATGTTCATTGTAGGAACTGGATAGCATCAAGATGGAATCTATCTACCTCGGTGGTAGAGGAGCAGCCCTATGATGATCATGAGAATCAAGTCCAGAAGTCCATGGCCATGGCAGAGTGAAATAATAGAAAGAGTTTCTATTTAGGTTTTCACATCGGACTTGAATCGAATGATTACATCATATGACAGAGACTAGGGTTTGACGAGTTCACCTTAACCCTAATCTGATCGGGGCTCAAGATAGAAGAACTTAATCACACAGGTAGCTGCACCAAGAGGTTCGCATTCAGCTCTGATGGGTTGCCACCATATACTGCTAGGTGTCACTGGTGGATTTTGGGAGCAATTAGAATGATTTAGATGATCGATCATTCTAGCTGTTCGAATCAGAAGAGTTCTGATCCATCGAAAGGAGTTTCGATGATGTCGATGATAGAGATCATGACATATCCCATTACCATACAGAACTGAACCTAACTGGGTCACACAAACAAGGGTTTGAATCTGGTGATCATCAATTGAACTGATCCAGTTCAATTGATCTGAATGAGATTCAATTAGGTTCAAGAAAATCGTGCTAGCACTCGATTGAACCTAACGTTCTTCTTTTACTATCATAAATAGTTGTCCTGACTGAGCCAAAGGAGTTTGTGCTCATTTAGAGGCCTTCACTTTGTCTGACTGAAGCTTGTCCAAGTTAGAAAAGGTTGTCTTATTTTGTAAGACATTACCTGCCATTTTTGGTCACCTGCCATTTCTCGTCCTTTGACTTTGGTCAAAAGTTGACCTTTGACTGGTCAAACATTGACCATTGATACTTTGACTTTTGTCCATATGTCATACACCTATTGGAGAGCTGGTGG
>QRFJ01003232.1:0-110010 GCA_006176705.1 Cocos nucifera
TTAGTAGATGATCTTGAGTCTACGGTGTGGAGACAGAGCGAGAGTATAGGACTCGTAGAGAAGATGCACTGACGTCCCCTCGAGTAGTCATTAGGAGTCACCTTCTCGTCAATGACTGACTCGATGCTGCAGTAGTGTGTCTGTTTCTTTGACCTGAATGCATCGGCAGTTCACTTTGAGGGTTGTTATAGTTTGACTACACCATTACTCGGTCTCCTAGCCATATGGAACCCTGAGGTGTATGTGCTATACATGTTCATTGTAGGAATGATTGCATCAAGATGGAATCTATCTACCTCGTGGTAGAGGAGTAGCCCTATGATGATCATGAGAATCAAGTCCAAATCATGGCCATGGCAGAGTGAAATAATAGAAAGAGTTTCTATTTAGATTTTCACATTGGACTTGAATCGAATGATTACATCATATGACAGAGACTAGGGTTTGACGAGTTCACCTTAACCCTAATCTGATCGGGGCTCAAGATAGAAGAACTTAATCACACAGGTAGCTGCACCAAGAGGTTCGATTCAGCTCTGATGGGTTGCCACCATATACTGCTAGGTGTCACTGGTGGATTTTGGGAGCAATTAGAATGATTTAGATGATCGATCATTCTAGCTGTTCGAATCAGAAAGTTCTGATCCATCGAAAGGAGTTTCGATGATGTCGATGATAGAGATCATGACATATCCATTACCATACAGAACGAACCTAACTGGGTCACACAAAAAGGATTTGAATCGGTGATCATCAATTGAACTGATCTAGTTCAATGATCTGAATGAGATTCAATTAGGTTCAAGGAAATCGTGCTAGCACCGATTGAACCTAACGTTCTTCTTTTACTATCATAAATAAGTTGTCCTGTCTGAGCCAAAGGAGTTTGTGCTCAATCAGAGGCCTTCATATAGTCTGACTGGAGGTTGTCCAAGTCAGAAAAGGTTGTCTTATTTTGTAAGACATTACCTGCCATTTTTGGTCACCTGCCATTTCTTGTTCTTTGACTTTGGTCAAAAGTTACCTTGACTGGTCAAACATTGACCATTGACACTTTGACTTTGACCACATGTCATGCACTATGGAGAGCTGGGGCCTGTCCCCTGCCCAACCTGCAAGGAAAGGCACACGCCACCTTGGCGTGAGCCCAAGTTGGAGCGCCTAGGAGTCCTTGTTGGATAGGACTCCATCTCCTTTTTGGATTCCAATTAGAGTTCTCCTAAGAACCAACTTTGACTGGTCTTAGGCACCCTCTAAGGAGGAATCCAGGGGACTCTATTCCCACCAATCAGATTTAGATCTGATTTCACAAAGGATTGTGATTGGTTGGGAAGAAGAGGAGTTGGAACAGAAGTCTATAAATAAGACCCTGCGCCCAACTAAACATGAAATTTCTACCTCCACGCGCTTCTCCCCTCTCCTCCATGCCAAAGCTTCTTCTCCCTCTCCTCTCCACGTCCAAAATAGTTTTGGAGCTTGGTTGGTGCGATCCAGATCAAAGAAAGGCGTTCAAAAGCAAGAAGGCTGCATTGCTGCAAAGGACGACTGCTGATCTTCAAAAGGAGTTTTGAAGATCCTCCAGATCAGATCCAGATCTAATTTTTGGAGACGTGATAGAGAAGAAGATGATCTCCAGATCTAGCTTGAGTGGATACCGGTAGAGGCTAGGTACTTGCATGGCTAGATCCAGAACCTTTCACTGCATACAGGATCATCAACGGGTAATTGGATTACCCAAATCAGATAAATTAAATTTGATTTAATTTATTCTTATTTTATTTTATTTATTAAAGTAATAAAAATCAGATCTAAAACATCCCAGATCTGATATAGATCAAAGAGAAAAAATTTTGAAATATATCTCTTGATCTGATCAGATCTGAACGAACCTGGACCGGGAAATCAGGATTTCTCTTCACTCGGAACCTACAAGATCCTACAAATTTTACCTAGATGAGCTCGAATGGTGATGGTAGTCTTATAAGCAATCAAGTGTTCGAACTCGACACAACCTGGCTTGATGATAGAGCCTCTCCCTGGATGAACTTTGGCAACCTGTGAAGAGTAGAAAACCTCTAAATTCTTGCAATCGAGAATTTTGGATATGCTGGCAAAAGGGCCTTGTCCCTCTTTTATTAGCCCTCGGATGATCCTAAGAATGGCTGAGCTTCAGAGGAATGAATGAGTGGCAAAAGATCCTAATTGTCCACCCCTAGTGACTGCGGACCGAGTTCTCTCATCAGTCGAATTCCTCTTAATTTCCAGATGACCATCTGGAAGCGAAACTTCCTCCGACCTCCAGTCTACCAAATGCTTCTAGCATACATCTACTGGACTTTTCCACCAGTCTCCTCCCAGACAATCTCCTCCAGTCACATCCCTTTCGGATGACCTCCTCCAGTCGCATTCCTTTCGGATGATTTTCTCTAGCTAAACTCATTATAAATGAATTCCATCTGATCAACAGGCAAACTCCTTTCGACCAACCTCCTTCCATTTGACGTTCTTTCAGTCGATCCCTTCCCAAGATGGCCTTGCACCAATAGAACTCCTTCCAGTCAAACCCCTTTTAGTCACCCAAGTAGGCTTCCTTTAGCCGAATTCCTTACTATCGCCCAGAAGGACCTCGTCCTCAACGTAGATTCAACTCCTAGCTCAAGACAAATCGATCAATATGCGGATAACCTCGAAGAAGTCCAAACTTCTTCAAAGCTATTATGGTATGAAGCTCTTCGTTGCCACTAGATGCTCCATCTAAACTCTAGGTATTGCTCTCCAATAGGCTAGCACATCGCGATAATGGACACTACCCTCTATAATAAACTCCACGTGGCCTCGAATGGCCCACTACCAAATGGTTATGACCGTCACCATTAGATTATTACAAACTTTGTCTGTAAAAAGGATGCTCTAGATACATTTTCTCTAAGCTCTCATTCTCTTTCTCATTACTCTGCTCCTTAATTTTTTAAGCACTCTATTTTTATTGGCCAGAAGAGATGACTTAATCGTCAGAGGATCCTGTTGGAGCCACCACCCCTGACTTTGGATGGAACTTTATTTTGTAGGTCACCAATGGCGACTTCTTCTTCTCCAACTCCAGCTTAATCTGGCATCAACCAGATTATGCATCAATAGGATTAGTACTAAAGGAAGAGCCCCTGAGCCCTTATTCTAAAAAAAGTGTTCAATTAATTTTGTTTACCTTCTCCTTTTTTATCCTTCAAAATTCATCTCTGTTTGATCTCTTTTGCACCAGAAATACCTCCAAAAAATATGACCACTCGGAGATTCACCACCTCTGCCACCAGATCTGAGCCAAATCCACCTACTTCAACACCATCACTAGCACTGCAACCTCCTCCATCGGCAGCAATGGTGGATCCAGAGCAGTTCAACTTACTAGTGCAGTGGGTTTGAAGCCTTATCGAAATGGTGCAAGCCATGTAGCAACCCCTGATGATAGTTCGATTGAAAAACCCTCCGTTGGGATGTCAAGAGCTAGTCCCAAGGAGGCATACTTGGGTCAGTGGACCCATCACCTTTGAGAAGAGAAAGTTGAGAGCAGAGAGCTTCTATTCCAATCACGATTCTTCTCAAGAGGAGACCTTTCCTATCTACAGCCAAAAATCTTTCGAGATCGACGATCGAGATGGAGCCCTCGATTAAAAACTTTAAGAGATGGATTAGTGGATTAAGGAGCTCTGCCATGCTACCTCGGCCAACCACGACAACATCTGCACTGACCCTCCTTTCTCCTAAAAAATCATACAGGAGTCGATCCCACCAAACTTCAACCTCCCCTAATTCAAGAGCTATGACAGGACCAATGATTCGGTTGACCACTTGGAGACCTTTCAGACTATGATGCTGTTCCATGGCACACCAGATGCCATCTTATATCGAGCTTTTCTATCCACTCTAAAGGGAGCAGCGAGAAACTGGTACTCGATGCTGAAGTCAGATATGATCTTCTCCTTTGACTAAATGAGCCATCAATTTGTAGCTCATTTTGTCAGTAGCCGACGTCCAAGATGAGACTCGGACTCCCTCATCAACATCAAGCAGTAGGAAGGAGAGTCTATCCGAGCTTATGTCAACCGCTTTAATATTACTGCACTGGAGGTCTAAAATTTGAACTAGTCCATTGCCATGGCAGCAATAAAGGGTAGCCTTCAGAAGAATGACTTGCTATTCTTTCTGAAAAAGTACCCTAGGGGTTTTGCTGATCTACTAGCTCGGGCTGAAGGTTATGCCCGAGCTGAAAAGGTCTTCAAATCAAAGGATGAGGAAGTCGCAAGGGAGCGGTAGGCAGGCGAGTCTAGCAAGCCCGCAGTCGAAGAGAAGTCGAATGAAGTTTGGCCGTGCTCTTGAACTCTCTTTGAGCACAAGCAAGCTCGAACTCCTTCTCGAGCTCGTCGTCAAAGAAGTTCTGACAGAAGGGCACGAAGGAGCTCTCTCCCTAGGAGGTTCCACAACTATGCCTCCCTCAATGCTGTGAAGACTCAAGTGCTGATGGAGATGAAGAAGCAGCTACTACGATCGAAAAGGATGCATGCTCATCCTGGCAAGTGCAATATTAATAAGTATTATCTCTACCATCATGACTACGATCATGATACTGAAGAATGCATTCAGCTCCAAGATGAGATCAAAGAGCTCATTAGACGAGGCTGACTTGATTGATTCCCACGATGTCAGCCCGAGATAAGAGAAGATTGATCGAGGGTACTACCACAACCAAAACCACCAAGAAGGGAGGTGCAGCAAGGAGATCGGCCACCCCTTGGCATCATCAAAACCATCTTTGGGGGACTTCGACGAGAGGAGGCCAATGGATCCGAGAGGTCGGCTAAGTGACGAAGGGCTGAGGAACCCATCACTTTCACTGAAGAAGATGCTCAAGGGGTTCAATTTTTGCACAATAACATGGTTGTAATAACTTTAAATATAGCAGATTATGATGTACGCCACATTCTTATGGATAATGAAAGTTTGGCCGATGTCATGTTTTATATTGCTTTCTATAAAATGTCTATACCTAATAATCACCTAGGACCAATGAATTCCTCATTAGTGGACTTCACTAATGACAGTGTACCAATTGAAGGAATAATAACTTTAACTATGACTATAGGACATTGTCCAAGGCAGTCCAAGATGCAAGTGAATTTTTTGGTAGTAAGAGCTCCATCCGCTTACAACGTAATCCTTGGCCAACCTAGCCTAAATGCACTTTAGGCAGTAGTGTCGACCTACTATTTAAAGATGAAGTTTCTAATAAATTATAAAATTGGTGAAGTTAGGGGAGACCAAGCTTTGGTGAGACATTCTACTCAATTATCCTGTTAAGGGGTAAGCAGTCTGACCCTTGCTCAGTTGATGGGTTGGACATCCGGAATGATCTTATAGAAGAATGGGGAGAACCCATGGAAAACCTTGTCTCAGTCTCTTTGAATGATGAAAATAAGGACCACATGGTGTAGATTAGCTCCAATTTGGGAAAGGAGGTGTGAGAGCAACTCGTCAAATTCTTATGGAGAAATATAGATGTTTTTGCTTGGATCCCCGCGGACATACCAGAAATTGATACCAAAGTTATGGAGGATCATCTAGTTGTCGATCCCAAGCATAGGCCAGGGAAAGAAAAGGTATGCAGTAATGCCTTAGAGAGACAAAAGGTAATTGCTAAAGAAGTCGACAAGCTCCTCAAGGTTGTATTCATCCGAGAAGTCTCCTATCCAAACTGGGTTTCTAATGTGGTCCTTGTCAAGAAGATGAATGGCAAGTGGAGGATGTGTATAGACCTTAAAAAGTTGAACAAGTCCTGTCCTAAAGACAACTACCCCTACTCAGAATTGATCAATTGATGGATGCGACCTCGGGCCATGAGCTCTTCACTTTCATGGATGCCTTCTCCGCTACAACCAAATCCGGATGGCACCAGAGGATGAGGAGAAAACCACTTTTATTATTAATCATAGTCTTTATTGTTATAGGATTATGTTCTTTGGGCTCAAAAATATAGGAGCAACATACCAGCACCTCGTCAATAAGATTTTCAAGGAGTAGATCGATCGTAATATGGAGGTTTACGTAGATGACATGCTTGTCAAGAGCCGAACTTTGACAAATCACATAGCTAATCCCGAGGAGACCTTTGGCATCCTCTAAAAGTATAAAATAAAATTAAATCCAATCAAGTGTGCCTTTGGTGTGACTTCAAAAAGGTTCTTGGGGTTCATGGTGTCGAGGCATGGAATTAAGGCAAATTTAGAGAAGATTTGGGCCATCCAGGAGATGACTGCTCCAAAATCAGTAAAAGAAGTTCAGTGCCTAACCAGAAAGATGATGGTCCTAAACTGCTTTATCTCGAGATCGATGGAGCGATGTATGCCCTTCTTTCGAGTTCTCAAACAACCAAAGAACTTCTGCTAGACAGCAGAGTGTCAGCAAGCATTCGAAGAGCTCAAAAGCTACCTTGGCTCGCCTCCCCTGCTAGCTAAATCTGAGCCTAGAGAAGAGTTGTTCTTATATTTGGTGGTCTTTCTAGCAGCCCTTTTAACAGTCCTAGTCAAGGAAGAGGTAAAAGTGCAGCAGTCGATCTACTACATAAGTCGAGTTTTGAGGGACGCCGAGATCAGGTACACTAAGTTAGAAAAACTAACTTATGCTCTACTGATTGCAGTTCGGAGATTCCGACCTTATTTCTAAGGGCACATCATAACTCTTCTCACTGATTAACCAATTAAGGTAGTTCTTGACTGAACAGATACCTCCAAAATAATTGTAAAATATTCAATTGAAGTCATAGAGTTTGACATCAATTTTCAGCCTTGATCGTTAATTAAGGCTCAAATACTGGTGGATTTTATAGTAGAATGCACTATCCCGAATGAGGCTAAACTAGAATAGAATGAGGTCATATTCCATGGTTGTAGCCAAGCTCCTCTAAAGAAAAGGCCAAGCTTCCTGAAGGCTTTTAAGCCCTGTATGTTGATGGCTCATCCAATGCTTTGAGCGCAGGCACTGGATTGATCCTGGTGAACCCGGAGGGAGTCATTATCGAATACGCGCTATGCTTTGAATTTCTTGCAACAAATAATGGAGCCAAATATGAAGCTCTGATAGCAGGACTAAGATAGCCAAGGAGTTGGAAGTAGACTGGTGCCAAGTGTAGAGTAATTCCTAACTAGTGGTCGAACAAGTTAGTGGCAATTATGAAGCTCAAAAGAAAAGTATGATAAAGTATCTCGAGAAAGTGAAGAATTTGACTCCGATCTTCAAAAGATTCAGCATTCGATAGATTTCGAGAGAAGAAAATACTAGAGCCGATCTTCTCTCTAAATTGGCCACACTAGCTCCAGCCAAACTGCCTAAGAAAGTCTTCTTTGAAGTCCTGAAATGCACGAGTTCGGAAGAACCGCAGTTTGTGATGCAGGTTGAGCATGAGCCAAGCTGGATTGATCCACTAGTTACCTTTCTCAAAGATGGGGTTCTACCTCATGATCCGAAAGAAGATCTAAAAATAAGGAATCAGGCCTCCTGGTATGTTCTCTACGAAGGCAAATTATACAAAAGATTTTATTCACTACCACTTTTAAGATGCCTTCGATCCTTTGAGGTGAATTTTGCATTGTAGGAGGTGCATGAAGAAATTTATGGAAGCCATCTAGGTACCAGATCTTTATCTCACAAGCTGCTTTGGCAAGGTTATTACTAGCCAAACTTATATCGAGATTCTTTGGACTATGTTAGAAAGTATGACCATTGTCAGAGAAATACTAGTATTCAGAGACAGCCAGACTCTGAGCTTATCCGCTTGAGCACCCCTTGGCAATTTGCACAGTGGGGGATGGATATACTTAGGCCCTTTTCCATGGCATCCGGACAACAGAAGTCTCTTCTAGTGGCAATTGATTACTTCATAAAATAGGTTGAGGCTGAGCCCCTGGCAAAAATTACTGAAACAAAAGTATAAAACTTCATTTGGAAGTTAATTATTTGTAGGTTCGGCTTACCCTAGACCCTCATAATAAATAATGAGCATCAGTTTATGAGAGCAAAATTTGCCAAGTTCTATGAAGATCTGAATATTTCTCATAATTTTACTTCAGTAGCTCATCCACAGACAAATAGCGAGGTTGAGGTAACCAACGGAATCCTATTGCAAGAAATCAGAGCAAGACTTAAGAAGGCAAAAGAAACTTGGATTGATGAGCTCTATCATGTACTCTAGACATACCGAACTACCTAAAGATCACTAACTAGGGTGACTCCATTCGTCTTGACCTTCGGGATAGAAGCTGTCATCCCAATAGAGCTTAAACTCCCGTCAGCAAGAGTTGTGGCATTTATTGAGCAGCAGAACTCATAAGATCTTAGGGCTAACCTCAACTTGTTGAAAGAAAAAAGGGAAGAAGCTTGAGTTTAGATGGCGGCTTACAGGTAGAAAGTAGCTCGCTACTATAACTCAAGGGTCAAAGGCAAAGTATTCAAAGTGGGAGATCTGATACTTCGGCAAGTGGCTATTTCGCAACCTCAGAATCAAGAAAAGCTTGCTCCGAATTGGAAAGGCCCGTATGAAGTTAAGGTGGTTATTTGGCTTGCAACTTATTACTTAAAGGAGCTCGGAGGAGCAACACTCCTGGGACCCTAAAATTTGGAGAATTTATGGATGTATTACCAATAATTTTATTTTAATAAAATTTTCTCTTTTCAATGTCTCTATCTTTTGGTGCAAAATTATATAATGATAGAAAACAACTCAACCAAACTTCATTCTTAAACGAAGATATAGACCTCATTGTCTAAGACGAGATGAGGGGAGAGGCTCTTCCAATGGCCCTTCTATCCCCTACTGTCCTGTTAGGAACAGGAGGAAAATCTTGACCTAACTTGAGCAAGGCGAAGACCTCATTGTCTAAGATGGGATGAGGGGAGAGGCCCTTTCAACGGTTCTTCTATGCCCCTACTATACTATAGGAACTGGAGGAGAACCTCAAAAAACTTGAGCAAGATGAAGATCCCATTGTCTAAGATGGGATGAGGCGAGAGCCCTTTCCAACGGTCCTTTCTATGCCCCTACTGCCCTATTAGAAGCAGGAGGAGAACCTCGTCCTAACTTGAGCAAGACAAAGACCCCATTGTCTATGATAGGATGAGGGAAGAGGTCCTTTCAACGGTCCTTCTGTGCTCCTACTGTTCTATTAGGAATAAGAGGAGAACCTCGTCCTAACTTGAGTAAGACGAAGACCCCATTGTCTAAGACGGGATGAGGAGAGAGGCCCTTCCAATGGCCCATCTATTCCTCTACTATCCTATTAGGAATAGGAGAAGAACCTCATCCTAACTTGAGCATGGCAAAGACCCTATTGTCTAAGATGGGATGAGAGAAGAGGCCCTTTCAATGGCCCTTCTATGCTCCTACCATCTTGTTAGGAATAGGAGAAGAACCTCGTCCTAACTTGAGCAAGGCAAAGAACCCATTATCTAAGATGGGATGAGGGGAGAGGCCCTTCCAATGGCCCTATTGTGCCCCTACCATTTGTTGCCATCCATAATGTTCTAGGCATCACCTAGGTCTGATACCATATTGTAGACCCATGATATTGCTCGAATGCCAATCATCCTTGACATCACAAGCACCAATATCATGTTGCAGAAGCTCTTGATCTCTAGCATGGACCTGAAGGAACTAGTGACGTTCTTTATGGGCAGCAAACCATCGATCCTCCACTTGGATCTGTGATGAGGCGCCTCCCTCCTTAGGCTTGAGGGAGATGCCCCCATTTCTAGGACTTCTTCAAGAACCTAGGGCGGCAACTCTAGAGAGAAGAAAGGAAGAGAGTTGAGGGTGAAAAGATTTGCATTCCACACTCTATTTGAAACCTTAATACAACCTATGTATTTGTACATAGCCATTAGGCCCGACCAAAAAACTCTCCGACTAACCCAATACATGAAAGCACTCACCGAGCCCATGTACACCCATGTCTTCCATGCTCTCATCCTCCGGATTTAGACCCAACCCATACATGAATTAGCCGCCTTAAGACCTCTCAAACCAAGCCTTAAGACCCCTAGGATCAACTCGGATCCTAGCCCAAAATAGATCCTCGCGTAACTCTGCCCGTGCACTGAGCTGGCTTAGTCTCAGCACTGAGCCGACTAAGTTTCACTGGGTTGGCCCAGTCTAAAATTGAGCCAGCCCAGTCCTGTGCCATGCCAGTAGTTTCGAACGTGCAGCTCTCTATTTTTTCTATGCTTTAAGACTTAGCCAACCCAGTTTTGGACTGAGCCGGCTAACTTGCAGAAAATTCTTTTTCTGCAATCTTGATTCCTCGACTTTGGTTCCTTGCTTCATCTTATGTCCCAGATCTACAAAGCACCAACCAAGCTCCTAGAATCTTCGGAGCCAACACCTTGACTCCTCCCATGGCCTCCTAAGGCTTGGGAGCACCACAAATCCTCACAATCTTCACCTTGGTGCCCCAAGCCTTGGCAAACCCCTCGATAATGACCTCTTGCAAGATTCCGCTATCCCTACGCACTTGACAACCCCTATACAAACATCGTCTCTACCAATCCTCTTCAGTTATTGTGCACCCTTGAGGCCTTTGGGATGACCGCCTTCACCGCTAAAGACCTATGCTTGCTTCTTTGCACCATTCTAAAATTATAGGATCTCTTCTACTTAGCAGCTGCATCACTTTCTCTGAACTTTTCTGAAGAACCTACAGCATTTCTGCACCAGCACATGCTATACCATCTGACACGATCTCCTCAGAACTACATCTATCCACCTGCACACACCGCTCCACATGGAATTGTGCATCACCGGTGCTCTGAAGTCATGTCAAATTTTCTCTCCAATTGTGAACTCACCACTACGGAGCTCCACCTATATCCAAAGTCCATCTGATGCTGCAGAAGCCGACTCTATCACCGAGTCACTCAAGGCCAACCACCCAATGCTGTATTGCTGGACCTACCACTGTACCTTAAACACCATCGCTGCCTCTTCGAACTGTCCGCACTCTACGGCCCTCTTCGAAGCCATCTCAGATACCTCCGCAACCCACGGGCACCTTCGAAACCCAAGAGCTCATCCATTTCTTCTAAATCCAGTGACTAAACCCTAGGAAATTTCACCCTAGTCCTTCTCTTCTGCCCCTACACCAGCCATCGCTTTAGTTGCATCCGGAGAACCATCCTCCACCTGAACCATGACTCTCCTTAGTGCTCCTATAGAAGAAACCTGATCCATGATACTCTCGACTGCCTAAGACCTCCTGGCACTCTCTGAGACCTCCTGACTCTCCCTGAGACCTGCATCTGATTTCTCTGAGATACCATTGACACTCTCTACTGAGATACACTCCTCGATTGTTGCACCACTGAGCCTCTCTCAACCCCATGCCTCAAGGATAGCACTCCAGCGCTCCCTGACTCGTCTCTATGCCGCTCTATAGCCATCTAGTCCTAACCTACTGGACCTCCATGGATGATCCATCTCCATCACTCCCAAGATTTTGCAAATCCATGCTCTGGTTAAACCACTGAATACATCTCCAACTACTTTCCTACCTTCCAACATCGAAGGACGTATAGTCGCTTCTTCAGCCTTCCTTCAACCATTATCCCTTAGAAAACCTTTCTTCAATAGTCCTACACTATCTATCTTTCTAGAGAACCCTGATGCTCTCCGCTGAGATACCTTCCTCATCTGCTGCATCACCGAGCCTTTCTCAGCCCTGCATCTCTAGGGAAGTGCTACTACAATACTCCAGTGCTCCCTGCCTGTCACATCCCAGCCTTTCCACCAAGATCGATCAGCAAATCATGCACCAAGTCCTTCCATCTTGGGAAAATCTCTTCCCATTAATCCTCTCAACCTCCACCTTCAACTCACTGCTCCTGGTTGGCCAAACCACAGCAACAACAAGGTAGATTTGAGACATACCATAGAATCCTTGTGCAGATTTTTGATTTCACCTTGTATGACTTCTCCTTCACTTCCATGCACCATCAGGCTTTGAAATCTTGCTCTTTTCATGCACCATCAGGCTCTGAAACTTGGCTCTTTCCATGCACCATCAGGCTCTGAAACTTGACTCTTTTCATGCACCATCAGGCTCTAAAACTTGGCTCTGATACCATGTTGCTATCCATAATATTTCAGGCATCACCTAGCTCTGATACCATATTGTAGATCCATGATATTGCTTGAACGCCAATCATCCTTGACATCATAAGCATCGATATTATGTTGCGGAAGCTCTTGATCTCTAGCATGGACCTAAAAGAACCAATGACATTCTCTATGGGCAGCAAACCACCGATTCTCCACTTGGATCTATAATGGGGCACCTCCCTTCTTTGGCTTAAGGGAGATGCCCCTTTTTCTAGGGCTTCTTCAAGAACCTAGGGTGGCAACTCTAGAGAGAAGAGAAGAAGAGAGTTGAGGAAGAAAAGATCTATATTCCACACTCTATTTGAAACCCTAATACAACCTATGTATTTATACATAGCCATTAGGCCCGACCAAAAAACTTCTCAGCTAATCCAATACATGAAAGCACTCATCGAGCCCATGTACACCCATGTCTCCCATGCTCTCATCCTCTGGATCTAGATCCAATCCATACATGAATTAGCCACCTTAAGATCTCTCAAATCAAGCCTTAAGATTCCTAGGATCAAAATGGATCCTAGCCTAAAATAGACCCTCGCATAACTCTGCCCATGCACTGAGCCGGTTCAGTCTCAGCACTGAGCTGGCTAAGTTTCACTAGGTCGGCTCAGTCTGAAACTGAGCCGGCCTAGTCCTATACCATGCAGTAGTCCTAAACATGCAGCTCTCTATTTTTTCTGTGCTCTAAGACTTAGCCGATCCAATTTTGGACTGAGCCGGCTAACCTATAGAAAATCCCTTTTCTATAGTCTTGATTCTTCGGCTTTGGTTTCTTGCTTCACCTTGTGTCCCAGGTCTACGAAGCACTAACCAAGCCCCTAAAATCTTCAGAGCCAACACCCTGACTCCTCCCATGGCCTCCCAAGGCTTGGGAGCACCACAAATCCTCACACCGTCCTATTAGGGATAAGAGGAGAACCTCGTCCTAACATAAGTGAATACTAACCATGTCAGAAATAAGAGGAGAACCTCATCCTAACATCCGAGATAGAAGAAAGACCTCATCCTAACATGAATAAGGATCTCCGATTGCCTAAGATAGGAGAAAAACCTCAACCTGACAGAAGTAAAAACCTACCTCATCAGGAATAGGAGGAAGACCTCATCTTGATAGGAGAACAAAGTAAAGACCGACCCCATCAAAAAAAAATAATAGAGCTATCAACAGATATTCGATTCACATAGGATGAAAATGAGGAAATATATCATTTTATTAAAGTCAAAGTCAAGTATAAAATAAAGGTCTACAAGATCGATTACAAAAGAAAGAAAGAAAAAGTCGAAGATCTAAGAGGGATCTGATTCCTCAGACTTCGAAATGCTGGCCATCACCAAGGATTCTTTCAGGCTAATGATCTCTTTCTCGAGCTCCATTCTCCTTATCAAGTTATCGTAGAACATCCTGTCAGTCCTTTGGTAGTTCTCTTCTGACATTCATAGTCTTTTCCTCAGAACCTCAGATTCAGCCTCGACATCTTTGATGGCCTATTGTTTGCAAATCAATTGAAGCTGCAATTGCTGAACTTCGACTTTCTCAATCCTAATTGATTCTGAAAGTTTGCCCATGATCCTCTTCAAAAAGAAAATCTCTTTCGACTTCCTACTTGTGCTACATCTATAACTGTCAATAAGCTGCTATTGAAGTCGAGCTACCTCGCTATTAGTAGATCGAAGTAGTTGCTCAAGCTTAGATATTCTTCTACACCAGTCCAATCGATAAGTCTCATAGATAGACTCGACATCAAATAGCTACTTCTAGATCATAGAGAACCTTTGAGTCCAATCTCATTTGTACCGAGCTTTATCGGAAGACCATGGCAAACTCCCCTTCAATAGTTGAATCTTCTCTTTTGCCACCTTGAGCTCAACTTCGAGGGAGCCAATCTTCGCAGTCAACGTCCAGGACTTATCACTGACATTTTTTCTTAGCTCAACCAGCTCTTTCTAAAAATTATCTTTCTTAATATTGAAGCTCATGGAATCTTCATGTGTAGCTTGCGAAGGTGAGTGACCTCAATCATCGCCTCTGAAGCATTCTTTCTAGATCTCTAAAGTTCATCTTCCATCTTCTTCAACTTTTTCTTTAGGTGATGAATCTTTCTCTTTAAACTTTTGATTATAGGTTTTAGAGGGATGCCTTGAGGTAATGGCTTGACGTTATTTGTGTGAGCTCAGAAGTGGCACTCCCAAGTCTTGAAAACTTGAGAAGATAGGTCATGGAAAGATGGGAGTGAGCCAAAAGAAGAATCAACCTCAATAGCAAAGTTCAAAAACTGGGCCAGCTCATCTTGAGACTGAGCCGGCTCAGTTAAGAATTGGGTTAGCTCAGTTCAAGACTGGATTGACTCAGTCTCAAAGAAAAATCTAGATAGAAAGCAGCATTTTTGGACTATTAGCATGGTACACAATTGGGTCGGATCGGCTCAGTCTAGACTGAGCCGACCAGTCTAAGGTTAGCCGGCTTAGTCTGAAATTGGGTCGGCTCAGTTTTTGTGGGTTATTATTTTATGTACGTAGGTTATTTAGATTTGGAGAGTTTTTCTATGAGTTTGAACTTGACCCTTTGTAAAGTATATATACTGAAAATAGATCAAGATTATAATAGTACTAAAATATACTGAATAAAAGCTTTTTTCTCTCAAAAATCTCTTCTTCTCTATTTCTTGAATTGTTTGATCATGCTTTTGCATTAATCTCTAAGAAGTACATCCTTTTTGCTTGGCTAATCATCAGTGACCACGTCGATCAATGTTGGAAGAGCGCGCATTCTCGATATTTGGTATCAGAGGGGTGTTGCATGGAAGGAAGAAAGACACTTAGAATTTACTACATCCAGGATCTATTGCACTAGATTTTATCCTAAAACTTCTAGTTTGCTTCGTGGTTATCTCTAGATTAAGGAGGAGATTATTTACATAGAGGAATTATGATATAGAAATTTAGAAAGATGATCTAGGACTAGTTAGATCTTCTTTGAGGGATAGTTTTGCTGGTGTGTGAGATTGTGAAGGGTGTTAGGGATCTATTCTTGATTTGTTTGAAGTCATGGGATCAAGTGGATTCAAGGTGGATTTTGAGAAGTTCGATGGCAAGAAAAATTTTACTCTATGACAACAAAGAGTAAAGGACTTATTGGTTTGGCGAAGGATCTATAAGATCTTAACAAAAGAAAGACTAGAAAAGATCAGTACTGAGGATTGGGAAGAGTTGGAGGAAATTACTTTTAGCACAATCCAAATGTGCTTGGTCGATCAGGTTTTGCCCGAGGTTTGTACAAAAACTATGGCAAAGGGGCTATGGGAGAGATTGGAGAACACATACATGGGGAAGAACATGATGAACAAGCTATAGTTAAAGAAATAACTGTATAGTCTGAGGATGCCCGAAGGTGGAGATCTTGTTGCACATATCCAAAGGTTCAATCAGGTGTGTTCTGAGATGGTGAGCTTGGATGTGAAGATCGACGAGGAGGATCGGATATTGCTACTATTATGTTCTCTTTCAGGTTCGTATGATGGTCTCATAACAACTTTAGTTTATGGAAAGAAGATCCTAAACTATGAAGAGGTTGTTGGTATGCTCAAATCAAAAGAGCAAAGAAAAAAGATCTATAAGGAAGACCCTAAGTCTGAGATCTTGGCTGTGAACGAAAGATAGAAAAGATCAAAGGAGAAGATAAGAAAAAAATCCAAAGGCAAGTCAAAGTCTCATGATCCGAGGAAGATGATATTAAAATATTATAAATATCATCAGCTTGGACACCTGAGGAGAGATTATCCCCTTTTGAGATCAGAAAAAGGGAAGGCCAGCAAGGAAGATGATTCAGCTTTAGTGAGCAGTGGAGAAGATCTGCTAGTTGTATTAGATGGATCGACAGAGTATGATACTATATGGATATTAGATTCAACATGCTCGCACCACTATACTTCTCATCGAGAGTGGTTTGCTACCTACTAGAAGGTCGATGGTGGAAGTGTCAGCCTTAGAGATGATCACCCATGCAAAGTAGCTAGAATTGGCTTTATCAAGATGAGGATATATGACGGGATCATTCGTATATTATCAAATGTCAGGCATGTACCAGAGCTGAAAAAGAATTTAATTTTTTTGGACTACTTGGAGGAGCAGGGTTATGCTTTTAGTAGGTAGATTGGGAGTAGATGTCTGAAAATTTTCAAGGAAGCTTTGGTGGTGATGAGAGGTAGAAGACTAAGCAACAATCTTTACAGAATAGAAGGCTCAGTGATAAATGATAGTGCAGAGGTACTAGCAGTAGCACAGGAGGAGCAGATTAAATATCAGTTATGGGACTATCGGATGGGTCATATGAGTGACCGTGGGCTTACTGAACTAAGTAGAAGAGGTATGATCTTAGCCCTGAAGAAGAAGGACATAGATCTTTATGAGCCATCATCTTTGGCAAATAGCATAGGATGAAGTTTGCCAGAAGTATCAAGCACAGCGAGGGAGTGCTGGATTTAGTGCACTTAGATGTGTGGGGATCAGCTCCTGTATCAGCTAGAGATGGGGCAAAATACTTTGTCACTTTCATTGATGATTTCTCAAGAAAGGTATGGATTTATCTAATCAGAGAAAAATCAGAGGTGTTTGCTCAGTTCAGAGCCTGGAGAGCTGAAGTAGAGAAGGAGTCAGGAAGACAGATGAAGTGTCTGAGGTCGGAAATGGAGGAGAGTATACTAGTCTGGAGTTTAGGAGGTACTGTGAGAAAAATGGCATCAAACGCCATTACATGGTAAAGATAACTCCCTAGTAGAATGGTGTCACAGAAAGGATGAACCGAACACTGACCGAGAAGGTATGGAGTTTGTGGCTGCAGACATCACTCCCAAAGTTCTTTTAGGATGATGCTTTAACTTTTTCTTACTTTCTTGTGAATAAGTCCCCTTATTATAAGCTGAATGGAGGCATTCCAGGGGA
Source organism: Cocos nucifera (assembly GCA_006176705.1). Taxonomy (NCBI): domain Eukaryota; kingdom Viridiplantae; phylum Streptophyta; class Magnoliopsida; order Arecales; family Arecaceae; genus Cocos; species Cocos nucifera. The sequence continues at coordinate 17,135 of QRFJ01003232.1, forward strand.
GGTCTAGAGTGGGAAGAAGGTAAAGCTTGGCCACTTGAAAGTCTTCAGTTGCACAGCCTATGCACATGTGGAGGCAACCGATAGGAGCATATTGGATTCGAAATCTCAAAAGATGACATTCATAGGATATCCACAAGGAGTCAAAGGGTACCTACTGTGGGACTCTCAGGCATAAAAATTAGTGATCAACAGGGATGTTATCTTTGATGAGAAGAGTATCTTGAGGAGGTCTGGGATAGATGAAACTGAAAAAATAAAGATGAACAGCGGTGGCCAGTCAGACAATGATGGCATGTAGGTTACATCCACTTACAGAAGTATTCTTATTGAGGTGGAGTTGGGTACAAAAGTATTATCTCAGATTGAAAATCAGCATGAAGGGCCGGTAGTTCAGACAGATGTATAGGAGCAGCCACAGACATCAGGCAGAGATGTGCCAGTGGAAGTGGCTTTGCATAAGTCCCAGCATACTACTAGGAGATCGATCAGATATGGTATTGATGAGGTTATCTCCTATGCACTCATCACTACTAATCAAGATCCAGAGAATTAAGCAGAGGCCATAGAGAGTGAGGATCATGATTCATGGATAGAGGCCATGATGGAGGAGATGGAATCACTTGAGAAGAATCAGACATGACAGCTGGTGGATCTTCCAAAGGGTGCTTGACCTATTGGCTCAAAGTGGGTGTTCACAAAGAAAGAAGCACCTTCAGAACAAAGTGGAGTCAGATTCAAAGCAAGGCTGGTAGCAAAGGGATACTCACAAAGGGAAGGGATTGACTACACAAAAGTTTTCTCTCCTATGGTGCGTCAGACATCTATTTGAATTTTGTTGTCACTGATGGCATAGCATAACATGAAATTAGAATAGATGGACGTGAAGACAGCCTTTCTTCATGAGACTTTGGAGGAAAGAATCTACATGAAGCAGTCAGATGGTTTCATGGGGATGGGGTAGGAAGAAAAGGTGTGTTTACTTAGGAAGTCTTTGTATGGCTTGAAATAATCCCCTCGTCAGTGGTATCGAAGGTTTGATAGCTTTGTCTTGAGCCTGAGTTTCAGCAGATGTGAACATGATTATTGTGTCTACGTCAAGGATGTAGATGAGGAGGATGCCTTGTACTTATTATTATATGTAGATGATATGTTCATAGCCAGTAGAAGCATGGATGCTATGAAAAGATTGAAAAGGGCATTATCATCTGAGTTTGAGATGAAGGATTTGGGTCCAGCTGAGAAAATCCTTAGAATGAAGATTTTGAGAGATAGGTGCAAAGGAGTGCTCCTTTTGTCAAAAGAAAAGTATGTCCAGAAGATTCTGGAGAGGTTTGAAATAGAAAAAGCCAAACCTACAGAGACGCCATTACCAAACCATATGTCTCTCTCCAAGTTACAGAGCCCTCAGTCAAAAGAGGAGAGAGAGTACATGGAACATGTCGCTTATGCAAATGCTGTAGGTAGTGTCATGTGTACTATGTATGTTGTAGATCAGATATAGCACATGCAGTGAGCATAGTTAGTAGATATATGGCTAACCCTGGGATGGAACACTGGAAAGCATTGAAATGGATATTGAGATATCTGCATGGAACAAGGAATTATGGTTTGATGTTTGATGGACAGTCGGGAGGATTTGAAGAACAATCTATGAAGATGTGTGAAGGTTTAGGTTCTCTGGAAGGATTTGTTGATGCAAATTATACTGATGATCTTGATACAAGAAGGTCTACTACTGGATACCTCTTCTGCGTATATGGTGGATCGGTGTCTTGGAGATCAATCCTTCAGCCAATCATGACCTTGTCTACCATAGAGGTCGAGTACATTGGGATAACGAAGGCTGCAAAGGAAGCCCTTTGGCTTAGGAGGATGATTGATGAGTTGGAAATGGAGCAGAGCAAGGTTATACTATTCAGTGATAGTCAAAGTGCTCTGCTATTGACAAAGGACCTAGTCTATCATACACACACAAAGCATATAGACATGAGATACCATAGGATCAAAGAGCTGGTGGAGAAAAATGAAGTGGAATTGATGAAGATCCATACCAAGAAGAATCAGTTTGATGCACTCACAAAGGTACTCCCTAGTGATAGCTTTCAAAGATGTGTGTCACGGATGGGTCTGTTGAGTAATGAGTTCACAAGGACTTGGAAGCACCAAAGTGAAGAATATGAGCTCAGAAGTGGCACTCCCAAGTATTGAAAATATGAGAAGATAGATCATGAAAAGATGGAAGTGAGCCGTAAGAAGAATCAGCCTCAATAACAAAGTTCAAAAACTGGACCGGCTCATCTTGAGACTGAGTTGGCTCAGTTGAGAACTGGGTCGGCTCAATCTAGGATAGGATCGGTAGATCTCAGAGGAAAATTCAGATAGAAAGTAGTATTTTTGGATTGTTGGCATGGTACACAACTGGATCGGCTCAATCTAAGACTGAGCCAACCTAGTCTTAGGTTAGCTGGCTCAGTCTGAAATAGGGCTGGCTCAATTTTTATGGATTATTATTTTGTATACATGGGTTGTTTGGATTTGAAGAGTTTTTTTATAAGCTTGGACTTGACTCTTTATAAAGTATATATACTAAAAATAGGTCAAGATTGTATAGTGCTGAAATATACTAAATAAAAGCTTTTTTCTTCTGAAAATCTCTTCTTCTCTTTTTCTCTATTTCTTGAATTATTTGATCATGCTTCCGCATTAATCTTTGAGAATTACTTTCTTATTGCTTGGCTAATCACCAGTGACCATGCCGATCTGTGTGGGAAGAGCATGCATTCTCGATAATTCGAAGATGACTGACCTTGACTACAATCACTGGAAGGGTTCTGAACAACATCCACTACGACACAGGTATAAAGAAAAAGAAGTTCAATTTTATTTCTCAAAATGTTTAGCATACATCAGGAAAAAAAGAGGTGCAAGTTGACAAAAATTTTTAGACCTCCGTCGGATCAGAAGCTGGCAAGGTCGATGTATTCTTTGTAGCTTCAGGCTTGGGAATGGACTCGAGAGCTTTGGCTGTAGGTTTGGAAGCACCCAAGGTAGATTTGGTGGTTGGAGAGGTAGAATCGGCATTGGAGGGACCAACTTCTTCGTGGGGTTCGTCTGTTAGAAGGTCAAGGTCCACTTCAGAAAAGTTCTTTGTAGCTCTCTTCATGTAAATCTTGAACCCCTCTAAGAAAGCTTCCTGGGTGGAAGCAATCTTAGTGTCCTCCATTACTTTGAAGGACTTGAAAACCTCGATAGCCTGCTCCCTCTTGGCGTCGATCTTCTCTTCAACCTTTCTCTTCTTATCCTTAGAAAGGGTCAAGGCTGCCCTCAACCCACAGAAGCTTTCTCTTCTTTCCATAGCACCTCCTGAAGGCACTCAACTTCGATGATCTGTATCTTCAAGGCCACCTTCAAATGGTCAACCTCGGCCCGAACCCTTTCATTATCTATCTAAGCCTCCTAAAGGGCTTTGGAAGCCTCAGCCTAGTGGAGATCGACTGTCTTCGAATGGGCAAACAAGTAATGCCCCAACCATGGGTTAGAAAAAAATTAAGCCAGAACTTCGAAAGTGCATCCTTCATGTGAATAAGTTCAGGAAAGATGGTTATCTCAAGGTAGGCAGTGAAGGATTCATTGAACCTCTCTACATCCTCCATCTGAACCATCTTATCGATGATGTGTGGGAGAATATTGTCCCTCATCAAAGTTTGAATGACCTTCCGATCGTCCAAAGAAGCTTGATCCTGGTCGAAGCCTTCACCACCTGAGTTCCCGATCATCCTCCTTGTCTTCTTTCTGATGACCTTCTTCTTTTCCTTCTTCTTCTCGATGACCTCACCTTGATCAAGAGGTGCAGGGATGGCATCTTTATTGGGCAAGGTTAGGCTCAGTACTATTGCAGTAGTTTTTGGGGTGGGCGTGGCCTGGATCGGCATGGTTGGGATTGGATCTTCGGTACAAGCCTTCTTCGATGGCTCTCCGATGGCGCTGCCCTTTCTCTTCAATGATTGGATCCCCTATGATAGGCGATTTTGCTCCTTAGGAGTCATCGCGGTGGTAAAAAATGAAGTTAGAGTCAGAAAAAGAAAGAGAACCATGTACGGTTAGTAGGTCATAGAGGACTACTTGCTAGATTAAAAGGACTAAGACCGAAGTTGAATAAGGTCTAATCATCTAGCAGCCTGAAAACTAGGGGAGCTCGATAATTCTTTAGTTTATCAGTCGAGTTCCAATCCTCTTTCTCAAGTCCGAGAGCTTGGTGGATTGAATCCCTTATGTCTCCCCAGGATGGAAGTCCTAGCTCTAAAGAAGGACACGATATCAAGAAGTTCTCATTCCAGTTGTGAATGGGAGAAGGGGTGCCCTTAAGCAACCCCTTCTTGCTAAATTGAGGAGACATGTACAACCAATCTTTAGCAGTCGGATGGTGTTTGAAGGTAAAAAAGTTATAAAATAAGGAGATGGAAGGTCGGACATCGGCCATGGTATACAAAGAGAGAAATCCTATGATGAACCTAAATGAATTCGATGACATAGTGATAAAGAAAATGTTTAAGAATTTAAATAGATGGACTACAAAAGAAGGTATCGATAGTCGAAGTCCTGCATGGAGGGTTTCAATATACAAACAAGTTTGGCCAAGAGGAGGGGAGCAGGCTCAGCCGCTAGGTCCAGGTAGTTCAAGCTCATACTTAGAAGGAATTCCGAACTGGATCCTAATCAACGAAAGATCTTCAAACCAAAGTTTATATGGGATAGTATCAGGGATGAAGGATGGTCGAGGTACTTCTACAAGTTCGGGATCCTAATGGGGAAGATCCATCAATTCTAAGTGAGCCAAGTTCTCAGAACAAGTTATTCAGGATCCTTCAGAGGATATGTGGATCAAACTAAAGTAGAAAATTTTCTCCAAAAAATCAAGAAAAATAAGATTCGAGACTCTCGTGAAGAAACTAGATGGATAAAGATGCTGAAAGATAGGAATAATCAAAAAGGGGCGGGTTTAGGGACTGACCTAAGTCGATGGGAGAGAACAAAAAGATGGCAAGCTCGATGAAAATTGAACGAGGGAACCCCTTAGAGTCGAAGAAGATGGTGGTTGACACTGGTACTCTAGAGTAGAAAGAAGATGAAGATTGGAGGAAAAAGAGAAGGAACCAGGGTGAATTGGAACCCAAGAGGAAAGAGATGAGCTTAAATAACTGCAGGAGTCTGAGGGAGTTATGATTGTAGGTCTACTTTGGCCGATCTTAGCTTGACACGTGTCCCACTCATCATGGCAGAGGGTTGGCAGCAGACAAAATCTTAATTGCACTGTACCTGGGGCAGCGCTTCAGTGGAAGTTTCAAAATTTATCTTTTTGGATCATCTCGTGGTGAAGAAGTTTTGGTGCTAGTGCAGTAAATGCCAAGACCTCCTTTTCGGTGGGTGAAAAAAGAGGAAAAGGACATCGACATTTCGGTATTCACATCTCTTACTTCCTTCGAATTTTGAACTTGAGAGTAGAAAGACTTGTATTAGGGGCAAACCCTCACATGTCGAAGTCCAACGGGATGCCAAGTCTTGGGGTGACCTTGTCCGATGATGATAACCATGGCTAACTTCGATCAGTGTGGAATTTCTACTTAGTGCTAAGATTGTAGACCTCCAACTTGGACTTGTTGGCCGACCTCCCATGTTTCAATCACCAACCTTCTCAAATAATCTCGAAACCTACAAGGTCTTATGGATTTCACCTGAATGAGCTTGAATAGTGATGGCGGTCTTCCAAGCAATCAAGTATTCAAATTTGACACAACTTGGCTTGACAATAGAGCCTCTTACTAGATGAACTTCGGCAACCTATGAAGAGTAGTGGACCTCTAAATTCTTATAATCGAGAATTTTGGATATTAGCCGTGTCCCTCTTTTATTAGCCTTGTCCCTCTTTTATTAGACGTCGGATGATCCTGTGAATGGTCAAGCTTCAAAGGAATGGATGAGTGGCAAAAGTATCCTAATTGTCTACCTCTAGTGACCACCAATCGAGTTCTCTCATCAGCCGAACTTCTCTTAATTACTAGATGACCATCTAGAAGCCGAACTCCCTCCAACCTTCGGTCTATCGAACTCCTCCAACATACACCTACTGGACTTTTCCACTAGTCTCCTCCTAGAAGATCTCCTCCAATTGCATCCCCTCCAGATGATATCCTCCAATCGCATTCCTTTCGGATGATTTCCTCCAGCTAAACTCATTATAAATGAATTCCATCGGATCAACAGGAAGGCTCCTTTCGACTGACCTCCTTCCATTTGACATTCTTCCAATCAACGCCCTCCTAAGATGGCCTTGTACCAGTAGAACTCCTTCCAGTCGAACCTCTTCTAGTCGCCCAAGCAAGCTCCCTCTAGTCAAATTTCTTACAATCTCCTAAAAGGACCTCATCCTTGAAGGAACCAGATCTAGGATTTCATAGGTAGATCTTAAAATATTTTCAAGATCATGGAGCAAAAGACTTAAATAAATTAAATATTTATTTAAATAAATATGTAAACATCTAGATCTTAGATCTATTACATGATTAAGGTATGATATTAAATCAAAAATTAAAATCAAACAAGAAAGAAAAGGTTTATCAAATTAACTTCAAATGCAGGTATGAAGTTAATAGATGAGATCTATTACCTAAGCAAGTTAGATATTCTAACTTACTGATCTAGGCTTGAGGATGAAGTCATCAGCCGCACATGCATCCAGCCTCTAGGAGTCATCCACACAAGCCCACGAACACAATCAGAGATCCTAATGCAGGAAATTGGCACAGCATGCTAGTATTGTACTGATCTCTCTTCGACGGTCGATCCGATGCTTCCTTCTTTGAAACCTGGACTCTACAAAATAAGAGAAGAAAGAGGAGAGTTTTCTAATCTGAGACTCTCCCAAAAAATACTCAAAAGGAGGAGAGATGAGGAATAAAACAGCCCCAGAAGAAGACCCTCTTCTTCTTCTCTTTTCTCTCACCTAGACACCTAGTTTGGTGCCTATGGAACCCCGACGCCCAAGGACCTTCTTCCTTTGATTTTTGCATAGCCCAAATCTCTTGCAAAGCTCTATATTTATAAAAAAATTAGATCAAAATTCATCCTAAATTTATAGAAAAAGAGAGTCCTTGTCTAGGTCAAAAACTAGACAAGGTAGGACTAGATTTGGCAAGTAGTTGGGGTGCCCAACTCATGGGCGCCCCTCCTCTGATTTTTTTTGGTAAATCCAGAAAGGAGAGGTGCACAAAAAACCTCTCAATCACATGAAATTAGGGAGGAGAAATAGGAGATGGATGGCACACATGGAAGGAGATGTTTTGGTTTATAAGGATTCTATCTCATAGAATCCTAAATCAAAACTAACTTCCTCTTAGACTTGGTCAACCACCAAATAACCATATGAGAATAAGAGGGAGAGAAGGGGCATGCGTGAAGACTAGAGAGACTCTTTGTTGCACAAAAAGAGAAGGCATGGGGCGTGGAGGGCTAAGGTGGCGCAAGGTGGAATCCTAATCTCACTAGGATTTCATGTATGACTTGGTCAAACATGGTTTCTCAAATCAAATTAAATCAAAACTAAATCAACTAAATTAAATTAAGTTCTAATCCAATTAAGAACTTAATTAAATTAAATTAGATTAGATTTAATTTTAATTTAATTTTTTAGTTAAATTAAAAAATTGGATTGACCCGAGTCCTAGTTAGACTAGAACTAGTTCTTCCTTGCATTTGACTTATCCAATAAGCCAATTGGACTTGATCCAATCAAGCCCAAACCAAATCTAATTAAATCATATTTAATTAAACTTTATCTTAGCACTCTGGCTTAATCAAATTAAGCCAATCATCAATCGAATTGCTAATTGATCCTTCTGTAACACTTGCACTAGGTTAAACACCAATCATATTGATTGTTTATCTCTAAAATGATTCTAAATCGCTAATCAACCATCCGATCGGAATATGAACTCTAATGTATGTGACTCATAGATCCGAACCTAAGCTGATAGCATAGGAATAAATTTTTATGCCAATCAAAGTGACCATCTAGCAATGATATCCGATGGTCGGATAGGTCGAAAGGTATAGAACACCATCCTTAGAATCCATACGAATATAATTTTCATATAATTCATCCCCTTGACCATAATGCTCGTAGGATACCTTCGAGTTCAACTGTCATCTCTGATTAGGTTGTCCAAATTATATTTCAAAGTATCAAATCCATCTGATGGATTACCCTGGCCAAGGTTTTGCTATATTGAAATATAGTGATACATTCTTCTCCAACTCTTGGAGTGGTCAATTCCATCTTGATCACACTCCAACTTTGTAAGTACTTGACTATGCCCAAAAGCCTTCCATTACTGAACTAAAAATTTAGTTAGTCCAGTTCCAAAGTATAGTGAGTTGCTTGCAAGTCACTAAGGTGATCTCAGGTCTAAGAGATACTTATACCTATATCTCATTAGAGATATTCTCAACAGTAGAATGCTCTAGAGTTGGTCACGTTCAATGATGATGTACCCATACATCTCACCTGTATGCCATACCAGTGTCTCCACACTCTTTGGTTAAGAGGACAATCAACCTATATAGCATATAGCGACCTATGCTCGATAGATGTTGTCATCCTATTTAATAGCCTATCATTTGGTCGTGAACAAATTTAAAGACTAATCGATAAATCCTCACTTTATCGAAACTAAATAGTCCTAAGAACTTCATCACAATAATGAAATTCATTAGAAGATTTAAACTTATGATGAAAAAAATACTAAAATATTTTTTATTAATTAATAAATTAATTATAATATCTCAACCATCAATAGACTGACGATTGGCTTTGAAACATAATTTTCAACAACTCCCACTTGTCCTAAAGCCACTCGGCACAGTATCTAATATCCATCTTCGACTTATAATTGTCGAACTTCTTGATTGCTAGGGCTTAAGTGAAGGGGTCAACTAGGTTTTTCTTTCTATCGATCTTCTAAAGATCGACGTCACCATGATCCACGATCTCATGGACCAAATAGAAGCAGCGCAGAATATGCTTTGTCCACTGGTGTGCCTTCGATTTCTTTGCTTAAGCTATGTTGTCAGTACTGTCTGAGGGTGCTTTTTCAGTAGATGGCTTCACCATTTAGAGTAAAGATATATCCCGACATACTTTTACTATCATCATGGTTAAATTGAAAGCTGGAGTCTGAAAATCCCACAAGCTTCAGATCTGACTCACTATAAACCAACAATTGATCCTTAGTATTTCTTAAATACTTAAGGATGGTTTTAACCACCTTCCAGTAATTTTTTCCAAGATCAAACTGGTATCTACTCACTACTCCTAGTGAGTATGTCACGTCTGATCTCATACATATCATTGCATACATAATAGATCCCACTGTCGAAGCATATCAAATTCTACTCATATGCTCTCTCTCTTGAGGAGTTGTCGGACAGTTCTTCTTAAAGAGAGAAATTTTTTGACCTATCGAGAAATAGCCCTTTTTGGAATTCTTCATGCTGGACCTCTTCAGCACAGTTTCTATATACGTAGACCGGAATATACCAAGCATCCTTTTAGATCTATCCCTATAGATCTTCATCCCTAGGAGCGGGATGTTTCACCCAAGTCCTTCATGGAGAACTATGATGACAACTAAGCTTTTATTCCTTATAGTGTGGGGATGTCATTCCCAATTAAGAGCCATGTACAAAATAAGGAATATCACTACTGGACCATTTGCCCATTTGTAAATGTAGGGTTCTTCTTCATTCTTAACGAAGCCATACATTTTGTTCACTTTATCAAAATGCATGTTCCAACTCCGAGATGCTTGCTTTAATTCATAAATGGATCTCTGAAGCCTGCACACCTTGGACTCATCTATGGATGTGAACCCCTCAGGTTGTATCATATAAACCTCTTCGGTTAGCTCTCGATTTAGAAAAGCCATCTTCACATTCATCTGTCAGATCTCATAGTCCAGGTGGGCAGCTATTGCAAGCATTATCCAAATGGATTTGAGCATTGCCACTAGGGAGAATGTCTCATCATAGTCAATATCATAATACCCCTTGGCAACCAGATGGGCTTTATAGATCTTCACCTTTTCATCTACATCTTTTTTTCTTTTGAATATCCATTTACACCCAATGGGTTTAACTCCTTCAAGTGGGTCAACTAATGTCCATACATCATTGACCTTCATGGAATCCATTTTGGATCTGATGGCTTCTAGCCATTTTTTAGAGTCGAATCTCTGCATTACATCCATATAAGTGATCGGATCCTCATCGTTCTCATCGAGTTCAATGGGATCAGCATCCTAGATCAAGAATTCATAGTATCTGTTCGGATGATGCAGTACTCTACCAGATCGCCTTAATGGTGCGGATTCACTAGGCTTTGGATCTGATCTGATTAAATTTGACTTAGGTTCAACATTCTATGTCAGACTTTCTATCTATTGAACTTCATCAAGTTCAATCTTAGAGGCAATAGTTCCTTCACCAAGGAACTCCTTTTCCAAAAAGGTTGTCCTAAGGCTGACGAACATCTTTTGTTCATCAGCATGATAGAAATAGCATCCTTTGGTCTCTTTTGGGTACCCTATGAATGTACACTTGTCAGACCTAGGTTCAAGTTTGTCTGTAACTAACCATTTAACATAAGCCAGGCACCCCCAAATCCTAAAATATGAAAGTGCTGGTTTACACCCTGTCCATATCTCATATGGGGTTTTAACTATAGACTTACTTAGAATCCTATTTAATAGTTAACAAGCCGATTCGAGTGCATATCCCCAGAAGGATATCGACAAGCTGGTAAATTCCATCATGGATCGAACCATGTCTAATAGAGTCCGATTTCTTCTTTTAGACACACCATTATGCTATGGTGTTCCAAGAGGAGTCCATTGGGAGAGAATCCCATTCTCTCTTAGATATGTGAGAAACTCACCAAAAAGGTATTCTCCTTCTTGGTTAGACCAAAGAGTTTTAATACTTTTTCTAGTTTGTTTTTCTACTTCACTTCAGAATCATTTGAATATTTCAAAAGAATCTGACTTATGTTTCATCGGATAGATATATCCATATCTAGATAGATCATCTATGAAAATGATGAAGTAGACATATCCAGCTCTGGTACTTATGCTCATTGATCCACATACATCAGTACTAGACCTAAGAGCTCATTGGCTCTCTCACCTTTTCCAGTAAAAGGTGACTTGGTTGTTTTACCAAGAAGATAGGACTCATAGGTTAGAAGTGATTCATAATCATTGACTTCGAGGATTCCCTCTTGAGTCAACCTATTTATCCTATTCTTGTTTATATGATCTAACCTATAGTGCCATAAGTAAATATCTGATACACATCTAATCTAGGATGCTTGCCAGTAGAATAGACTACATTAACAGGTTATGATAACATATATACACCATTGTTCAATTATCCATAGAAAGCAGAAACACCATTCAAAATAACATTGTAAACTCATTTTTTTATTAAAATTTCATAATTGTTCATGGTCAAAAGGCCTACAAAAATGATATTTAAAAAAAAACTAGGACAGAAATGACAATCACTAAGAACAACGATATGAGATTCAAATATAAGTTTTAAAACTTTTAAAGCTAGAACTGGAATTGGTCTTCCATCTCCAACATTCAGGAATCTTTCGCCTTACTTGAATCTTCTACTGACCTGCAACCCCTACAATGAATTGCAAATATGGTAAGGACTGTTGATATCCAATACCCAGTCGGTAATATCATAAATAAAAAAATTGCAAGGAGTTATCATATAAATATCTTGCCCAGCAATAACTTGCTTCTTTCTCTGCTTGTTTGGATCCAGGGAGGCAATGTACTAAGAACTATTCCTCTTTCAGTGTCCTCGCTTCTTACAAAAGAAGCATTCAGCTTGACTCTTATCAAGCTTGATATTCTTGGTCTGGCCCTGCATTGATATCCCAGCCTAAACTTGTACCTTCTTTATTTTCTTCTTCTTGTTCTTCTTTCTTTTCTAAAGGATCGAGAACCAGAAGATGAACCTCCCACTAAGTTCACTGACTCTTTATGGAGCTGATGATCCTTCTCAAAGTTCTGAAGTAACCTCAGTAAGCCATGGTAGTTTACTTCAGGCTTTGTAATTCTATAATGAGTAAGGAAAGAGAGATAGGACTTTGGCAGCGAGTTCAGTATTGTATCTTTTCCAAGTTGTTCATGAAAGAAAAAGTCGAGTTTGCTCAAGCACTTTATCAGCTTGATCATGTATAGTATATGATCAGTGATAAAGGCTCCATCCCACATTCTAGCATTGAAGATGGCGTAACTAGTCTTGTGCCTCTCAACGTCATCGGGTATGCCAAAAGAATTCTTCAACACCTGAAGCATTTCATTTGGCTGAGCTATCTCAAACCTATGACTAAACTTGTTGCTCATCGCAGCTAGCATAATGCAGCGTACCGTGGTTCGATCACTGAGCCACTTTTAAAAAGTGTCTCTAACTATTCCACGTGCATTGGCAGCTGGCTCTTTAGGTGCAGGATTCATCAGCATATATAGGATCCATTTATGCTTTAGGACAATCTTCAACTTTCGGTACCAACTATCGAAGTTGGGTCCCACCAACTTATCATTGTCCAATAATGATTGGAGCGATAGGAAAGTGGCCATGTCTGCACAAAGAAAAATCAAAACCTAATTAGTAATTGATTCATTAAACCTAAAGATTTGGACTTTAATCAAAAGATTTCTTCCACTATTTTATTCGAATTGATAGCCTCTACCCCCAATTTGAGGAATGCCCTAATTTCTTAGTGGGTACTAGAATCCACATAGACTGCACATGAGCTCAACTTTGGTTGGCCAACCCATGTACATCTAAGGATAGGTTCATAACCAATTATTTTTCCAAATATTTTTTAGTAATTAAATTTTGCCCGAGCCCCTGATCAGTTGGCTTTGGCCTTCTCAAAAAAGGGTCAAGTTAGGTCCAACTATTAACATAACCATACTTAGCCCATCTAACCAATGAATGATCGGGCCCAACTTTGGTTGGCCCACCTGACCACTATTTAGAAAGATGTATCAAAGAGATCATATAATGAATGATAATTTCATCAACTGATAAGCATCAGGCCTTTGGGCCTCCAATGATTATCCAACTAATGGACCCATTATCATCCACTTTAATGGGAGGCTATGATCCAGTTATCATATAACTATTTTATTTTAGAGACCTAATAATTTAAGAGAATTTATTTATAGAAGTGAGTAGGTCAGATTAACCAGCTTATCATGATCATCCCACTGGCTTCACTAAGTCAGCTTAAGGGAGACCACTAACAGGCTGGTCTAGGAGCACCTAAATCGATCACACTGATTTACCTAGCTGACATGGGTCAACTTGAATAGTTAAGTGATTCAATCAAAACGTAATCTCACCGAAAGGCTAGATAAGTTCGATCGGTGGGAGGGTCTGCCAAAGCTTGCCTTAGACACCATCAAAAATGGTCAGGTAAGTGGGCTGCCAATTAAAAACCATCGATCTAGTTTACCTTAGACACCAACTGATTTAATTAGTTTTAATTAGATCAACTTAATAGTTCGTGCTAGACCACGTAGCTAAGAATTAAGTCCATCTTGGATCTTGTTAAAGATATGGACTTGACCAACTATAACTATTGTAATTAATCTAGAGAATCCTTGACCTAATCTAAGATAAGAATTGATTAGATTTTGTCAATTCTCTAATTAAGTCCATTCTTTAATCTAACCCTAGGTCTAACCAAATTAATGGACCTAATCTTCACTAATCCATTTAACCCAATGTGTTATGATTTGTGTCTTAGGATCTTCAATTCATAATCCTAGATCCTAATCAATCAACTTCTTAATTCTTAATTAAGTTTTAGGCTGAGAGTTGGGGTTCAGCTTTTCAAAAATGATTTTTATGTTTGTAAAATATTTTTATAACATGGTTCTATCAACCAAGTTGTATGTTTGATTCATAATCAATATGCAAGTAAAATAAATATAAAACTACTTTTGATCTAATCTAAATAGGTTCTTGTAATTGAAATATTTTCTATAATAATCAATCATAAATCTTCCTAGATCAAATCTAACACATTTATGATGATTGAAATCAGATTAAAATATTTTTAATTAGATCATAAAATTTCTTAGATCTAATCTAAAATTTTATGATCAATATTTTAGATCAGCACGTACTAGGATAACCTATTCACCGTAAGGAACAAACCTTATAGCAGGACAACCTTATGACAGTTCGTACAATCTAAAATATTTGACTTTTAAATCTAAAACTATTTTAAATCTATTAAATTATAAATAAAATTAGATTAAATCTAATAAATTTATGATTAGAGTCAGATCATCATGAACTAGGACAATCTTTTCACTGTAAGGGATAAACCTTACAATAGGACAACCTTATGGCAATTCATGAGATCTAAATTTTTTTAAAAAAAATTAGATTTAACAATTAAATTATAAATTAGATCTAATCTAAAAAATAATCTAAACATGCATAAAAATCATGTAATAAGAACCTAGGCTCTGATACCAATTGAAGGAACTAGATCTAGGGTTTCACGGATAGATCTTGAAACTTTTTCAAGATCATGCAGCGAAAGACTTAAATAAATTAAATATTTATTTAAATAAATATATAAATACTTAAATCATAGATCTATTACATGATCAAAATATGATATTAAATTAGAAACTAAAATTAAATAAGAAAGAAAAGATTGATCAAATCAACCTAGATCCACACTACATCAAATACAGGTATGAAGTTAATAGATCAGATCTATTACGTGAGCAAGTTAGACATTCTAACTTACTGATTTGAACTTGAGGATGAAGTCATAAGCTGTACATATGTCCGACCTTTAGGAGTCATCTACACGAGCCCACAAATACGATCAGAGATCCTGATGCAGAAAATCAGTACAGCATGCTAGTACTATGTTGATCTCTCTTCGATGATCAATCCGATGCTTTCTTCTTTCAAACTTGAACTCTCTAAAATATGAGAATAAAGAAGAGAGTTTTTTAATCTAAGACTCTCTTAGAAAAAAAACTCAAAAGCAAGAGAGATGAGGAATAAAATAGCCCTAGAAGAAGATCCTCTTCTTCTTCTCTTTTCTCTCACCTAGACACCTAGTTTGGTGCCTATGGAACCCCCACACCCAAGGACCCTCTTCTTCTAATTTCTACACACCCCAAATATCTCCCAAGAATCTATATTTCACAAAAAATCAAATCAAAATTCATCCTAAATTTATAGAAAAAGAAGAGTCTTTGTCTAGGTCAAAAACTAGACAAGGCAGGACTAGATTTGGCAAGTAGTTGGGGCGCCCAACTCTTGGGCACCCCTCCTCTGAATTTTTTTGATAAATCCAGCAACAAGAGGCGCACAAAAAACCTCTCACTCACATGGAATTAGGGAGGAAAAATAGGAGATGGGCGGCACACATAGAAGGAGATGTTTTGGTTTATAAGGATTCTATCTCATAGAATCCTAAATCAAAATTAACTTCCTCTTTGACTTGGTCAACCACCAAATAACCATATGAGAATAAGAGAAAGAGAAGGGGCATGCATGAAGACCAGAGAGAGACTCTCTGTCACACAAAAAGAGAGGGCATGGGCATGGAGGGCTAAGGTGGTGCAAGGTGGAATCCTAGTCTCACTAGGATTCCATCTATGACTTGGTCAAACATGATTTCTCAAACCAAATTAAATCAAAATCAAATCAACTAAATTAAATTAGATTCTAACCCAATTAAGAATTTAATTAAATTAGATTTAATTTTAATTTAATTTTTTAATTAAATTAGAAAATTGGGTTGACCCGAGTCCTAATTAGACTAGGACTAGTTCTTCGTTGCACTTGACTTATCCAATAAGCCAATTGGACTTGATCCAATCAAGCCCAAACCAAATCTAATTAAATTATATTTAATTAGACTTAATCTCAGCCCTATGGCTTAATCAAATTAAGCCAATCAGTAATCTAATTGCTAATTGATCGTCCTGCAATACTTGCACTAGGTTAAACACCAATCGTATTGATTATTTAACCCTAAAATGATTCTAAATTGCTAATCAACCATCCGATCGGAACATGATCTCTAATGTATGCAACCCCATAGGTCTAAACCTAAGTCAATAGCATAGAAATAAATTTTTTTATCAATCAAAGTGACCATCTAGCAATGATATCCGACGGTCAGATAGGTTGAAAGGTGTAGAACACCATCCTTAGAACCCATGCAAATATAGTTTTCATATAATTCATCTCCTTGACCACAATGCTCATAGGATACCTCAGAGTTCAACTATCAACATTGATCAGGTTGTCCAATTGTATTTCAAAATATCAAATCCATCTGATGGATTATCCTGGCCAAGGTTTTGCTATATTGAAATATAGTGATACATTCTTCTTCAACTCTTGGAGTGGTCAATACCATCTTGATCATACTTCAACTTCACAAGTACTTGACTGTGCTCAGAAGCCTTCCTTTGCTGAATTAAAAATTTAGTTAGTCTGGTACCAAAGCACAATGAGTTGCTTGCACATCATTAAGGTGATCTCAGGTCTAAGGGATACTTATACCTATATCCCATCAGAGACATTCTCAATAGTAGAATGCTCTGGAGTTGGTCACATTCAATGATGATGTACCCATACATCTCATCTGTATGCCATACAGTATCTTCATACTCCTTGGTTAAGACGACAACCAACCTATATGGCATATAGCGATCTATGCTCAATAGATGTTGTCATCCTATTTAACAGCCTATCATTTGGTCATGAATAAATTTAAGGACTAATCGATAAATCCTCTCTATATCGAAACTAAATAGTCTTAAGAACTTCATCACAATAATCGAGTTCATTAGAAGATGTAAATTTATGATGAAAAAAAGATGCCAAAATATTTTTTATTAATTAATAAATTAATTATAATATCTCAATCATCAACAGGCTGATGATTGGCCTTGGGACATAATTTTCAACACTCCTCTATGTAGATTCAACTCCCATCTCAAGGCAAATCAATTAATATGCGGATAACCTTGAAGAAATCTAAACTTATTCAGAGCTGTTGTGGTATGAAGCTCTTCATCGCTGATAGATACTCCATCCAAACTCCAAGTATTGCTCTCCAATAGGCTGGCACGTCGTGATAATGGACACAATCCTCCATAACAAACTCCACGTGACCCCAAACAGTCCACTACCAAATGGTTATAACTGTCACCATCAGTTTGTTACAAGCTCCGTCTATAAAAGAAACTCTTCAAATACATTTTCTCTAAGCTCTCATTATCCTTCTCATTATTTTGCTCCTTAATTTTCTGAGTACTTCATATCTATTGGCCAGAAGAGCTAACTTGATCATCGAAGGGTCTTGCCGAAGCCACCACCTCTGACTCCAGTCGAAATTTTGTTTTGTAGGTCATCAATGATGACCTCTTCTTTTCCAACTCCAACTTGATCCAACATCAACCAGATTCTACACCAACATCCAGTTTCATGTGGAATCTTATTTCACTGAGCAGATTGAATTCAAATGGCTATAGATGGGTAGCTCATGATGGAGTTTTGAAGGTCATGCATGGCAATAGGATGATATTGGATGGAAAGAAAAAGATGAGAGGATATTACTATGTGGTAGGAAGCTCAGTGCAAGTTGGAGCTTCAGAAGCCAGAGAGAGCCCAATACAAGATGGAGCTCCAAGTAGAGGTGGATCGGGCACGGGATGCGAGACTTGGGAGGAAGAGAGGCGATATCGCATAGTGAAGTTTCTATTACCATAGGATGCTACCCCGAGCAGATCTCGGGTCAGAGTGATCACAGCCATTGATAATGATGGGATCGAGCGGCTTGGGTTGACTTCCATATTTGCCCATCCATGAGATATCAGGTGTGTCCCATGGTGTGGAGGTGAGATGGATCATAGGCTCTTAGAGATAGGTGGAGTTCAAATATCGAGTCAAGATAAAGATTGTTGAGAAAAATATCTTAAGATTCAGTCCATAATAAGCCTAAAATGAGATTTAGGATAATGAATGGAGTCTAACGAGCCTAAGAATCGTCCAAATAGAGTTCAGATGGAGAAGATACGTGCAAAAGAAGATTGAAATGGGATAGCCGACCCTCAGGCCAATCAGAGGGGCCCATAAGTAGCACTAATCGATGGTAGCATGGCCTAGACTGATAGAGCATGGTGGCACTAGGCCAGCCATGTGCTGTACTAGCTAGGCGCACGAGCATGCGCAGACCACACGGTAGCAGGTGAAGGAAAAATCTAATTTTCTATCGAGGATCATCCAGATTTGATCAGATCTAAGAATTTTTAGATCTAATTATAGTGATCTGATATTAAAAAATTAAAAGTAAAATTAAATTAGATTTAATTTTAAGTATTCTGTTGGGCAATCTGATTATCCTACGATGATCCTGTTGGTTCCTGAGGTTCTGGAATGAGCCACGCACGTGCCTGGCCTCTATTGGTATCCACTTGAGTAGAATCTGAACATCTTCTCCTCATGAATCTTTTCTCTAATGATCAGATCTAAATCTAAACTGTAGATTTTTCAGAACTCTTTCTAAAGGCAGCCCATCTGTCTCATGAATACTGTCGCATAGATCCTGAATCTTGTACCAAAAATCTTCAACCTTCAACTCAGATTTATGCATAACTTTTTAGGTGTGTAGAAGAGAGGGAGAGAGAGAATCAAAGGGGCATGGAAGATGAAAGGGGTAGCACTTGGGCATGGAAAGGAGATCACAAATTAAAGTCCTTTTGGCGCAAGGGTTCTTATAGAAAAAATACTGTGCCATATAGGAGTCCCTTTTGATCAAATAACCATCTTATTTGATCTTTTGGGACTTTTAGAATTAATCTCCACATAAAACACCAGATATCTATCTAGTTTTGATGCTAAAAAACTATCAAAAATGAGGCAGCATGAGTAGAGAAGGAAGAATCCATTGCACTTGGGACTCTTCCCTCAAGATTTTAATCCAAATTAAACTCTATCATAACTCATTCTAGGCACCTTCATAAATCACAAAATTTGCCACACCAAAAGTATGACTCAAGCCCTATCACATATCTAAAAATTAGATCAAAAGAATTTCTAGAAAATTTTCTAAAAGTATCTGATTAGATGACCCTCAATTCTCTCAATTGGGTCAACTTTTGACCCTAGTCCAATTACACTAGGAATGGATTTAATTTCTATAATTAATCTGGCCTAGACTAGTTTTAGTCAGATGAAAATAAACCCATTCAAGATACAAAAATGAGTTAAATTAATTTTACTCGATTGCGATGAATCAGAAAGATTATGGAAGGAGAAATCCATGCTCAATCATGTGCTAGCATGACTACCTTAAACCTGATTGGATCTAATCCAAATCAATCGAATTAGGTTAGCTCAATTGATGACATCCAAATCCAAATCCTTATTTGTGTGAGCTAGTTAGATTCAGTTCTGTATGGTAATAAGATGTGTCACGATCACTATCATCGACATCATTGAAACACCTTTCAATGGATCAGAATTTTTTCAATTCATATAATTAGAATGATTGATCATCACGATAATTCAAATTGCTCCCAAAATCCACCACTGACACCAACAGTATACGGTTGCAACCCATTAGAACCAAAAGCAAACCTCTCGATGCAGCTATCTGTGTGATTGGCTTCTTCTATCTTGAGCCTCGATAGAATTAGGGTTAAGGTGAACTCATCAAACCTAACATCCATCATATGAATTAATCATTTGATTCGAGTTCGATGTGAAATCCTAATAGAAACTCTTTCTATCATCTTTGCTCTATCATGGCCATGAGCTTAAGAACTCAATCTCATGATTATCATAGGGTTACTCCTCATCTACCGAGGTAGATAGATCCCCTATTAGTGCAATCCAATTCCTATAATGAACATGTTATAGCCAACATAGACCTCAGGATTTGGAATAGCTAGAAGATCGAGTTATAGTGTAGTCAAACTATAACACCCTTAGGATAAACTATCGATGCACCTTAAGTTAAAAAATAGACACACCACAGCAGCATCGAGCTAATCATCGATGAGAAGATAGACTTCCTTATAACTGCTCGAGATAGTCATGCTTAGTGCCCTCATTCTCTAATGAGTACCTGTACTCTCACTCTAGTATCTCCACATCATAGACTCAAGATACATCTATCCTAAGAAAGTGATCATACACAAACCTTCTCAATCGATCGCCATCCTCGTGATGATCTTACCGTCGGAAGCAATTTATGAGTTAATTATGAGAATTCATGTCTTAAATTTTCAATTCTTGAAAATATGAATCACCATTACCATTAACTCAAAGGATGTATCACAGACACTTTAAATACACATTATGGTAGGAAATAAGTTTTTTATTAATTTATAGTCAAAATTATAAAATTATCCTTAAAAGTATATTACAAGTGTTTAGCCAATCTGGCTTCTAGGGCACATATCTAACAAACTCCCACTTGACCTAAAGCCAATTGGCTATAAATCTAAGTTCCATCTTTTCGAAGTGGGCTTCAATCTTTTGCTGGCTCAATGGCTTTTTCAGCGGGTCTGCCGCATTGTCTGTGGAGTCGACTCTCTTGACCTCGACGTATCCCTTTTGTAGATGAGGTGGTATCACCGCTCGATATGCTTAGATTTTTGATGAGACCTCGGCTCATTATCTAGGACTATGACGTCATTGTTGTCATAGTATAGAGGGATGACATCGATGGTATCATTCCAAGCTCTATGATGAACTTCTTATACTAGAATGCCTCCTTTGCAGCCTCCAACATAGCAATGTACTCTGCTTCCATGGTGGGGTCTGCTATCACCGTTTGTTTGAAACTCTTCCAACTGACAGCTCCACCATTATAAATAAATAGACTTTCAGATATCAACTTTCAATCATCTATGTCAGACATAAAATCTGAGTCTGTATACCCCTGGACCTAGAGTTCTCTATTATCAAAAATTAGAAACATATCTTTAGTCTTTCTCAAGTACTTAAGGATACTTAAGGATACATTTCACAGAAGTCCAATGCTTTTTGCTTGGATTTGATTGATACCTGCTCGTGACACTCATAACATAGGCAATATCAGGTCATGTACATAGCATGGCATACATGAGGCTCTCTATTACTGAAGCATAAGGTATCTTGCTCATGTATTTAATCTCCTTAGGTGTGCTAGGGCACATCTTCTTGAAGTGTTGAATGCCATGTCTAATGGGTACTAAACCCCTCTTGGAGTTTTTCATGCTGAACATCTTAGCACCTTTTCTATGTATATTTTTTATGAGAGACCCAGCATCCTATTCGGTCTATCCTTATAGATCTTAATTCCCATAATAAAGGATGCCACTCCTAGATCTTTCATAGAGAACTCCTTACACAACCATATTTTAACTATAGTCAACATGAAAATATTATTCTCAATTAGGAGGATATCATCTATATATAGTACGAGGAGGATAACAGCACTCCCACTGATCTTTTTGAAAATACAAGGCTTCTCCTCATTCTTGATGAATCTAAATAATTTAATTACATCATTGAAATGAGCATTCCAGCTCCAAGATGCTTGCTTAAGTCCATATATGGATCTTTGCAGCTTACTTACCTTATGATCATCATCACTAGATGTGAAATCTAGCGACTATTCCATATAGATATCTTCCTTAAGATATTATTTAAGAATACTATTTTCACGTCCATCTATCATATTTTGTAATCGAAATAGGTTACAATAGCAAGTAATATGCAGATGAACTTGAGCATGGCTACTGGCAAAAAAGTATCCTGATAGTCAATTCCTTCACGCTGACTATACCCTTTTGCTATGAGCCTTATTTTGAATGTCCCTACATTTCCATCGACATCTATCTTTCTCTTGAAGATCCATTTATACCCAATAGATACTATGCCTTCAGGTGGATCTACCAAGGTCCAGACTTGATTCAAATGCATTGAGTCAATCTCTGACTTCATTGCTTCTAACAATTTCTCAGAGTCGATATCTAATATCGTCTCATCATAGGTTTTAGGATCATCATCATGAACCCCATTTTTTGTAAGGAACATTTTCTCTACGTCTTCTGAGATAGTACCTAAGAACCTTTCAAGAGGATGAAAATTTCTACTTGATCTACGAGGTAGAGAAAGTAGTGTTTGGGTTGGCTTAATCTAATTGGATTCCATAGGTTCCTTAGCTTGTTTCTCATTGGAGACTTTTTTCTCGAGTCTAATCTATCTTCCAATGCCACCATCTTAAATAAACTATTTTTCAAGAAAGATGGCATGTCGACTCACAATCACATTATGATCTTTCTGAAGAAAGAAATAATATCCTAATGACTCTTTAGAATATCCAATAAATCAAGCTCTAAAGGACCTAGACTCTAATTTGTCCATCTGTTGTCTCTTGACATGGGCCAAACAATCTCAAATTATGAGATGACTTAGACTTGGTTTCTTACCATGCCATATCTCATACGGTATGGTAAGAATGATTTTAGAAAAAATCCTATTCAGTAAATATGTAGCAGTCATAAGACAATATCTCCTAAGAAACTTAGGAAGATCCGTGAAACTCATCATGAATTGGACCATATCTAATAAGGTCCAGTTTCTCTATTCTGAAATCCCATTGAGTTGAAGCATTCTAGGTGGAGTCCATTGAGAGAC
Source organism: Cocos nucifera (assembly GCA_006176705.1). Classification (NCBI taxonomy): domain Eukaryota; kingdom Viridiplantae; phylum Streptophyta; class Magnoliopsida; order Arecales; family Arecaceae; genus Cocos; species Cocos nucifera. Next base: position 39,953 of record QRFJ01003232.1, read on the forward strand.
TATGCCATTATCCTTAAGATAGTCTAGGAATTTTTGATTAAGGTATTCGGCTCCTTGATCTGATCGAAGAATCTTAATGGATTTTTCTGTTTGTTTTTCTACTTCAAGTCTGAATTTCTTGAACCTTTCAAAAGCTTTAGACTTATGTCGCATCAAATAAACATACCCGTACTGAGATAGATCATAAGTAAAGATGATGAAGTAGACATAATTGCCCTTGGCCAGCACATCAAATGGACTGCATATATCTGTGTGTACCAGGGCGAGTAGGTCTGTGGCCCTTTCCTCATGTCCCATGAAAAGAAGCTTGGTCATTTTGCCATGAAAGCATGATTCATAAATCAGATATGACTCAAAAGTCAATGGTCTTAATAGCCCAGATTTCTCCAATTTGTTAATCCTGTCTTCAACTATATGACCTAGTCTAAGGTGCTAAAGATACCTATTGTTTAAACTATTTCTAGGTCGCTTTGATCCTATGGCATTCACATTTTGCTCGATATTAAAATTAGAAACATCAATATGTAACTTATAGAGATCATTTATAAGAAAATCACTTGCAATTTTATTTTTTTCATAAAGAATATTACAATGGTCCTTAAGAAAACTAATTATATAGCATTCTTATGCTAAATATGAAATAGAAATCAAATTTCTACTTATTGCAAGCACATAAAAATAATCTTTAAAAATTAGATCTAATCCTGACAATAGTCGAAGAGAGTAGATTTTCATGGCCACAGCAACAACTCCTGCTCCATTCTCAATGCGTAGGATTATCTCACCATCCCTCAGTCTCCTGCTATCCTCAAAACTCTACATAGAAGTGCACAAGTGAACACTAGAACCAGAGTCAAGCATCCAACTAGATGCAGAAGAAATCGTAAGGTTAGATTCTATAATGAGCCTACCTCCAGAAGGACCTGCCTCCTTCTTATTTTTCAAGCTAGCTAGGTAAAGAGGGCAGTTCTACTTCCAATGGCCATCTATGTTGCAATGAAAATATTTTTTCTTGTCAGCTACCTTCTTCTTCTTCCCACCTTCTACCTTCTACTTCTTCACGGACTTCTTCTTCTTTCTAAAAGTTTTTCTCTTGGAAGAAGTTCACTCCACAGCAAGCACTAAGTCCTTCGAATCTTTCATAGAGAGCTTAGCAGTAACTAGCACATTCATAAGTTCAGTCAAGATATTTTGAAGTTTATGCATATGGTAGTTCATGATGAACTGCCCATATATATCAATTAAAGACTGCTGAATTATGTCAATCTACAGATTCTGATCTAACTTAACACCGAGCTTCTCAAGCTCTTCTAAGTTCTTGATTATCATTAGACAATGATCTTGGACCAGCTGCCCGTCATGCATCTGAGCCTTAAAAAGTTTTTTAGTGACTTAATATTTGGTTGCACAACTCTATTCAACAAACAACTCTTATAGGTGAGCCAACATTTTATGGCTAGTCTTAATGTCTTCATGTTGGCGCTGGAGCTCATCAGACATCGAGCCCAACATGTAATACCTAACTTTGTCATCTTCATCCATCTATTTTTTCAAAGATGCTCTCTGATTAATGGATGGATGTGCTGGTAAAGTGGGAGGATTCTATTCCAACATATGAGTCAACTTCTTAGAATCCAAAAACTATTTTGAAGTTCCAGAGCCAATCCTTATAGTTGGATCTGGTCAGTCTATAGGTGTCTAGGATACAGGCTAGTAGATTAGATGCAGATATTTTTCTATAAAGAGTCAAAGTTTCTAGTTAGATTTTGTAATTAGACTTAACTAATTTATTTAGAAGTTTCATTTTTAAATAAATTAGACTTTCACTATTTACTCAGATCGCAATACTTTCTTGGTAGAGATGTGAAAATCTTCATGATTATTAATTTCTAATGGATGGTGCGGTCCCACTAACTGGCTCACCACCTCACCTAACAGTTATTGATGATAAATCAACTGATGAGTGGACAACTCTTGCTAATGATTCTCTAATCATGATGCATCCAAACCTAGTCTCTAATTCATGAAGCTCACCATGCCCAAAATATTGCTCCACTTCTTAGTTAAGTCAGACCCATCATTTGCATGAATTGGATTCCTAATCGGATCTCTCACCATATCTAAAATATTGAGCCCAACCCATCCTCCAATCCATAGCATCCAATGCCTAATAGACATGGTTGCATCTTTCTGACGCAACTGAACCACTATATCCAACTAAGAACAATCAATCCCGAGAAGGGCCTGCACATCTACAATGATGGAAGACCTTAGACTTAATTTTTTTTAGGAAGATTTAATTTAGATCTCTTTAAACTTGACTTGACTTAGTCATAATAATAATGACTAATCTAGTGGCATGGGTTGGCTCGAATTGTTAGCCATCTCAAATCAAACTGGATCAATACAAATAGACAGATAAGTGAGACCAGTGGAAGGGATATACCATTAACTCGATAAGAATGGATTTAGGTTGAGTAGCTCTCAATTAAAAATCAGTCAATCGTATCTATCAGACTTATCTTAGACACCAAATTATCGAATCAAAATCAATCGGATTAGCCTACAATCCAAGCTCGAACCATGGAGCCAAATTAGGTCTTGACTTGATCGAGTCACATCTTAATGTGATTGAATCTTGACCCATACTTAATCCTGTTAGGTTGATCAATTTTAAGCTTTCTTTGATCTCACCTAACTAACTCTTGATTTAGTTTGATTAATCGTTAGACCTAATTAAGCTACCCAAGCCTGAACCAAATTTTATAAAGATGTATTAGATCTAAAAATTCATAATTTTTATATCTAATCAATTTTATAATCTTAATTCCTAATTAAGTTTTGGGTTCATGAATAAAATATGTAATAAAATCCTAGAATTTTAGGATCTAGGGTTTTGCAGAAAATAAATTCTGATTTCTGATTAAGGACAAACACGTAGCATCCCTACACATCATAAGAATACCCCATCGAATGAGAGGAGAGGGCCTTTAAATCCTACTTTATTCTTATGATCGAACGGCCAAGGAAAAAGCCTTAATCAAAAATATATTTTCTAAAATAAAACTAGTTAGATCTAAATCATATATCACATATACAAAAGATCTAACCTGTACATGTCTTACATACATCTCATGAATCATAACTCAATAAACTATGCATGCTTTCAGATTTAAAATATCACATATTAAATCTAAAAAATAAAATTTTAAATTTGATCACATCAAAAATAAAACTATTCTAGATATTTTATAGAACTATTCTATAACTAGTCTAAGCATACATCTTTCATATCTCATATGAATAAATTAAAAATTAAAAACTATATTTTCTATTTTTTAGATCTAGTTTTAATAATTATAATATTAAAAAAATAAAATAAAATAGATCTAAAATTATATTTAATCAAATTAACAATATGATCATACTAGACTACACATAGAACTATTCTATTCCTAGTCTAGTCATGCATCTTATACATTATAGATCTAAATCATATAATTTTTAATTTTTTTATTTTAGATCTAATCACATCTGATGTGATATTTAAAATTATATAATATCAGATCATAAATCAAAATTAAATCAGATCTAAGAAGGATATGAAGAACTGCTAACACAGCTTTGATATCAATTGAAGGAAAAATCTGATTTTCCACCGCAGGATCGTCCAGATTTGATCAGATCTGAGATAAATTCTTTTATAAAAATTTTTATAATTTGATCAGATCTAAGAGTTCTCAGATCTGATCATAGTGATATAATATTAAAAAATAAAAAATTAATTAAATTAGATTTAATTTTAAGTACCTTATTGGGTAATCTGATTACCTTAAGATGATCCTGTTGGTTCCTAAGGTTCTAGAATGAGCCATGCATGCGTTTGGCCTCTACCGATATCCACTCCAGTAGGATCTGAACATTTTCTCCTCATGAATCTCTCTTTCAAAGATTAGATCTAAATCTGATCTATAGATCCTTCAAAACTATTTCTGAAGGCAGCCCATCCATCTCATGAACACCGTCGCGTAGATCCTGAATCTTGTGCCAAAAACCGTAGACCTTCAACTTAAATTTATACCTAACTTTTTAGGCATGTAGAAGAAAGGGAGAGAGAGAATCAGAGGGGTGTGGAAGATGAAAGGGGCAGCACTTGGGCATGGAAAGGAGATCACAAATTAAAGACCCTTTGGAGCAAGGATTCTTATAGAAAAACACTATGCCATATAGGAGTCCCTTTCGACCATATAACCATCTTATTTTATCTTTGGGAATTTTGGAATTAATCTCCATGTCAAACACCAAATCTCTATCTAGTTTTGATGCCAAAAAACCATCAAAAAGAGGGCAGCATGAGTAGATAAGGAAGAGTCCATTGCGCCTAGGACTCTTTTCTCAAGAGTTTAATCCAAATTAAACTCTATCATAACTTGGCCTAGGCATCTCCATAAATCACAAAATTTGGCATACCAAAAGTATAACTCGAGCCCTATTATAAAACCAAAAATCAAAACAAAAAAATTTTTAAAAAATTTTCTAGAAGCATCTGATCAGGTGATCCTCAATTCTCTCAATTGGGTCAACTTTTGACCCTAGTCCAATTGCACTAGGAATGGATTTAATTTCTACAATTAATCTGATCTGAACTAGTTCTAGTTAGATGAAAATAAATCCATTCATGGTACAAGAATGAGTCAAATCAAATTTGACTTGATTGCGATGAGTCAGAAAGATTACAAAGGAAGAAAGCTAGGCTCAATCGTGTGCTAGCACGACTACCTTGAACCTGATTAGATCTAATCCAAATCAATCAAACTAGATTAGCTCAATTGATGACATCCAGACCCAAATCCTTATTTGTGTAATCTAGTTAGGTTTAGTTCCATATGATAATGAGATATGTCATGATCACTATTATCGATATGATCAAAATACCTTTTAATGGACTATAACTTTTTCGATTCATACAATTAGAATGATCGATCATCAAGATCATTCTAATTGCTTCTAAAATCCACCAATGACACCTAGCAGTATATGGTGGCAACCCATTAGAATCAAAAGCTAACCTCTCGGTGTAGCTACTTATGTGATTAGGTTCTTCTATCTTAAGCCCCAATAGGATTAGGGGTTAAGGTGAACTCGTCAAACCCAACATCCATCATATGAATCATTTAATTCGAGTTCGATATAAAATCCTAATAGAAACTCTTTCTATCATCTTCACTCTATCATGGCCATGAGCTTAAGAATTCAATCTCATGATTATCAAAGGGATACTCCTCATCTACCGAGGTAGATAGATCCTCTATTGGTGCAATTCAATTTCTACAATGAACATGCTATAGATAACATACACATCAGAATTCTGAATAGCTAGGAGACCAAATTATGGTGTAGTCAAACTATAACACCCTCAGGATAAACTGTTGATGCACCTCAAATAAAAAAAATAGACATACCACTGCAGCATCGAGCCAATCATCGACGAGAAGCTAGACTTTCTTATGCCTGCTCGAGATGGTCATGCTCAATGCCCTCGTTCTCTAACGAGTACTTGTACTCTTACTCTAGTATCTCCACACCATAGACTCAAGATACATCTATCCTAAGAAAGCGATCGTACACCAGCTTTTCAGATCGATCATCATCCTCGTGATGATGTTACGGTCAGAAGTAGTTTATGAGTTAATTATGAGAATTCATGTCTTAAATTTTCAACTCTTGAAAATATGAATCGTCATTACCATTAACTCAAATGATGTATCATAGATACTTTAAATACACACAATGATAGAAAATATTTTTTTTATTAATTTATAGTCAAAATTATAAAATTATCTTTACAAGTGTATTACAAGTGTTTAGCCAATCTGACTTCTAGGGCTCACATCTAACAGCAGGCTACGTGGGCGCCCAGCTCATATAGTAGAAAGTGGTCCACGATGGACCGTCAGCTCATAGGCACCTACATGGATTAATAGATCGATTTCTCTATCATTTTTCATGGTCCATGATACCGTTCCATGCACCAATCATAATTCGATGGCTCTGGTTTGAGTCGGTCGTGATTGAACAGCTAGGAGAGCTCTCGATCGCAATCCGATGGTCTAGAGTCAATTCTAGCTTGATCAGAAGGCTGTGTGCATGATCTAATGGCTTAGGAGGGAGCCGATCATGATTGAACTATCCAAAATTGATCTCGAGTATGTTTGGGACTAGGTTTCCTAGTGAAACATATTTTTTGAGTTTCTGGAGTCTATATAACTCTGATTGATGAACTATTTATTGCGTCGAAAAGATGCTGACATTTCAAAGGTGTTAAGAGACTTCTTGAGAGATTTTAGAGAGCTTTCATGAGAATTTTGGAGCTTCTTATTAGGAGACTCTTCTATAAAGGTTGAGTGGTAAGTTCTCCTTGCATTATTTGGTTTTTCTTTCTCTCATAGTGAAACTTGTGCACCCCATGGAGGTCGACCTTGGTCTAATCCATGTATACTTGATTTGTGTGCTTTCTTATCTTGGATTATTCTTTCTTTGTCTTACGGTATCCACACATGATCGAGTGCAGTGCAAGTGGTATCGAAAAGGTCTTAAGGTCGTGGTGTCTTGGCCAGTCTCCACAATAATTAGTATTAGAGTAAGTTGATACCTCCAACAAAATGCTCAACATGCTATAGATAAAATACTATGCCATACATTTGAAACATATAAAATACAAATGCTAGTTTTTTAAATTATTGCTTGTTGAACCTGGATGTTACAAGGATATGCTTTGAAATACTTCTATACCCCTAAGGTGCTGGAGTGCATGGTCCTTCTCTATCTTATTTTTCTTGAAACTATCCCATTGTTATGGTATCACCAAGCTTTGATACTAATTATTAGGGATTTGGTACCACCTTATTGTAGCAGAAAGAAAGAAGAAGAAAAGTGACACCCAATCAAGTATGTGTATTAGATCAAAGTCTACCTCCACGGGGCATGCAAGGCTTCACTTATGCAAAAGAATAATAATACAAGAAGAAATACACTCTCAACTCTTAATCCTCTCTCTCAACCTAGAAGCACTCACCCATACAATACTCTTAAAGTAATCCCAAGAAGGTCCCCTCATAGATCTACTTATCCAAGGTCCTTGACACCCTTGGACACTCTATGATGCTCTTAGCAACTACATCATGCCCCAGCCTTTGTCCCTAGATAGCCCCACTATTCTAGGACACTCTTTGAGACCCCCTGGCTCTCCCTGAGACCCACTCCCTGATCTCCCTAACATGCCCCTAGTTCTCCCTGCACCGCCCTTGCTGAGATGATCCAAGACTCTCCTATCCATAGCTGCCAGCCCTTGTTTAATATGATTAAAACCCTCTCTACATGTTCTAATCAACTCCACGGCCATCTGATCGCTCCCACTTGCTCTCCTAGCTACTAGATAGTGCAATAGGCTCCGAAACATCCCATGAACCACATGAATGGACTCAAGCCATGCGTAAGGGCCGTAGACCCCATGAAAGCCTCCCATGCATGACTGTGCATGCTCACCCATACTGGGTGCATCCCTGCATGCTGCTGCATGCTAACATTCAAACACCTGAATGCTCAAGCTAGCAAAGCCACCCCACGACCGCTTGGGCTCGGGCCGCGCCTACGGGCTTGCTTGCTTAGGCTAGGGTCGGCCATCACGCGTTTCCATGCTAGCACCCATGTTGGGCCTAGGCATGGCCCAACACCCTGCTGGCCCAACTATTGGGCCTGGGCCGCACTATTGCCGACCTACTCCGACCTGTGGGCCCCCCTCGATGGCCCATAGCCCGTACCATCTGCTCCATTGGCTTCCTCACAAGCATTTTCTTTATCCAAACTCTATTTGGAATGTTCTTGGTCTTGTTGGAGTTTGCTCATCATCGTGGATCCCATTCTAGGCTTTTTGCGAACCGAATCTCAAGGTGCCTTTTGAAAATAACGTAGTGGAACTTGTAGATTAAACCATTTAATCTACAAATACATGTAATCAAATTACTAAATCCTACAACTAGGATCTATAACATATCATAGTGCATTCTAAATCTGAAATTAAAAGAATTTTGTATTAATCAAATCAATACCCTAGATCTAGAATAATTCTAGATTTGAAACCTAGATCACATCTAGGTGAGAGGAGAGATCATATCTCTTATCTTACATGGATTGAGAACTCTATAGTTTATTTTCATTATTTTCTTTGGAGCCACATACCTGTCCAACCTCTATAGGAGATCCACATGAGGCTGTAACAAAATTGGAGGTTCATCGAATGAAAATCCGCTCGAAGCGCTAGCTTCTTGCGGATCCCTCTAGATGGTTACTCTAAATTTATTCTTCAAAACTCTTGGACATTCTAATAGATGAAGAATAAGAAGAGGATTAGGAGAGAAATCCAACCTTCGGATCTCCCATAAATTAGGAATAAAATACATTAGAAAAGGATCCTAAGAGAAGACAAATCTTTTCTTTCAGGACATCAATGATTGATGTCCTGAAAACATCCTTATGCTAGGACAAAGGGAAGACCTTCTCTCCTAGGCTTTTCTCATATTTCTAGATCTCACACACTCTAGTTTTTTTCATAGAAAAATCATACAAAAATATAGAGTAGAAGAATTCTCAAAGAAACACTAAGAGAAGATCATCTTCTCTTTTCCTTCTTTCATCAGGACATGATCAGATCATGTCTAAAATTGAACTTCATGCCCCAACATCTTGGGAAACAGATCCCTACGCCCTCTTCCTCTCTCTCTCAAATTTTTATTATATAAAAATTACATAAAATAAATAAGAGAAAAGTACTTAAAAGAAAAATAAAGAGAAGACAATCTTCTCTTACCTTTGTCCCTTCAAGACATCAACATTTGCTGTCTTGATGAAGATCATTTCTTCAAGAAACTTGGTGCCCCAAACCTCCATGCCTTATTCTTATTTTCTTCAAATTTTTTTATGATTTTTTTAGATTTTACACTTCCTAAATCTGATAGGAGGCATCCTCCCTTTTATATATGGAAGACTAGGTCAAAACCTAGTCATAAAAGAAGACCAAGGAGGAGTTTTAGGAGGCGTCCAACTCTTGGATGCCTCCCTCCTTATTTTTTGGATGTGAAGATCAGGAAACTACATACAAAACCAAAATAATTAAGTGCACAAAAGAAAAGGAGGCATGGAGAAAAAATTCCATAAGGAAAGTAGGTATTTTGGAGAATTGGGACTCTTTCAAAAGGAAACAAAATCAAACCACTTTCCAAAAAGGGTCAAATCAGATTTGATTCAAATTAAACCAGATATAGAGCATGGGAAATCAATTTTAGGTGTGAAAATCATTGAAAAAATCTGGAAATAAAATTAAATGGGCATTGGAGATAATTTTGCGCAAGGAAGGAAACAAGAAATCCTAGTCTAACTAGGATTCTCACGTATTGACTAGATCAAACTAATTTTTAATCCAATTAAAATAAGATTAATGAAAGCCTAATTATGGATGATCCTAGTCCAACTAGAAATCTAATTAAATTAAGTTTAAATCATATTTAAATTTAATTTAAATCCTAACTCAATTATGAATTAGGTGCACTCAAATCCTAGTCCAACTAGGAATTATTTTTTTCTTACAATTGGCTTATCCAATAAACTAATTAGACTTAATCTAATTAAGTCCAAACCAATTCTAATTGAATTTAATTCAATTAAACTTGATCTTATCCCAATCGCTCAATCAAATTGAGCTAATTAGCAATCCAATTGCTAATCGATCCTCCTATAATACTTGCATTAGGTCAAACATTAATCGCATTGAATGTTTGACCTTAGAATGATTCTCAATAATCGATTAACCATCTGATTAGATTACAACCTCTTATGTGTGTACCCTATAGATTCGAACCTAAGTCGATAGTATAGAAATCAATTTCTATACTAGTCAAAATAACCATCTAGCAATGGTTCTCGATATTTGGATAGGTCGAATGTATGCAAAGCAACATTCTTAGAACCTTAGGCCATGGTTACCGTATAATTTATCCAAATGACCAATAATGCTCAAAATGACTTTGAGTATGCAGTCAACACTCATACAAGTCATCTTTATTATGTCTAAAAATTTTACAAATTCCATGACTCCTTACGAGGATTATCCAAGCCTAGGTTTTGCTAAATTGAAACACAATGAGACATTCTCTTCCTGAAGCTAATCAAGAGTGGTCAATCCCATCTTGACTCACACACTGACTTCATAAATACTTGACTATACCCAAAAACATTCCAAACCTCTATTAGAAATATGGGCAGTCTGGCACCAAAGTACGGTGAGTTGTTTGCAAGTCATCATGGTGATCTTAGATCGGAGGGACACTTATATCCATTGGCCTTAGCTAGCTACACTTAACGGTAGAGTGTTACATTGATCACATTCAGTGCAGATGTACTCCTTCATTTCATCTGGATGCCATACCAGTATCTCCACACCACTTGGTTACGAGGACAATCAACGTATATGGCATACAGTGACTTACACTCGATAAGTTATCGTCCCTATTAATAACTTATTATTTGATCATGAATAATTTAAGAACCATTCGATAAATCCTTTTTCATCGATTAATTATGATTCTAAGAACTTCATAATAATTTAGGAGTTCATTTAAGGAAGATAGAATTTCTATGATAAACCAATCAAATAACTATTATTATTAGATAATTCATATACTAATTTCAATCATTTACTACTTAGATAATTGGCTTTAGGACATATTTTCCAACAACTCCCACTTGGACTAAAGCCAATTAAAGCAATATCAAATATCTATCTTCCACTTGAGTTTGTAGAACTCCTTAATTTTGAAGCCTTAGCAAATGGGTCTGTCAAGTTCTCCTTTTTCATCAATCTTCCAAAGGTCGACGTTACTCTGATCTAAAATCAAAGATGATAGCAATGTAGAATATGATAGTCTTTTGATTTTTTAGCCTAAGCTATGGCTCCAGTCCTACGATAGGACTAGACCATCGGTGGAGGGTGCCACTCTCAACCTGCTAATGAACCTCAGTAACTACACAGCTTACATGGCAGCATCATATGCGACGATGTACTCTACATCACTAACTGAATAGGCTATAATGTCCTGCTTGGAACCTTTCCAATAGTTTGCTCCTACAATTAGGGTATGATCCGATATTTTCTTATTATCATCTTGTTCTGAAATTAAAACATCCATATATTTTAAGTCAGTATTTCAATATTTAAGTCACTGGACCTTTATGTTTTTTAAATACTTAGAGATTATCCATACAATCTTCTAGTAGTTCATACTTAGATCAAACTGGTATCTACTCACTACATTAGTGAGTATACCATATCTTATTTTGATCATAGAGAAATTAGATGACGGCCAAACCTTTATTCCTTATAATGCTGAAATGCCATTCCCGATTAAGAGAACATCCATAGACAACACAAGAAATAACACTACAGAACATTTTGTCCACTTACATATGCAGGATTTACCTTTGTTAATAACAAAGACATATGTTCAAAACGTATGTTCCAAAACTAAGATAATAGCCAAATAGGCTTTATAGGTCTTTACCTTCACGTCTGCATTACTTTGATCCTTTTGAAAATCTATTCACACCCAATGGGTTTTATTCCTTCAGGTGAATCATCCAGTGTCCATGCACTATTGATTTCCATGGATTTTAATTTAGATTATATGACTCCAAGCCACTTCTCAGAGTCAGATCACTGCATTACATCTCTATAGGTGATCAAATCCTTATTATTCTTATTAAGCTCAATAAGATCACCATTTTGGACCAAGGCATTGAAGTATTTATCTGGCTAATGCAGTACTTTATCGGATCTCCTTAAAGGTGCTACTTTAATGGGCTCTGAATTTGATCTGACCAACTCTAATTTTGTTGATTTACTAGATTATGTCGGTTCATTTTTATCAGTCAAACTTTCTCAAGTTCAACTTGACAGGCATCAGTTCCTTTTTTGAGAAACTCCTTTCTAAAAGAAATGTCCTTCTACTGATGAACATCTTATGTTCTTTAGCATGGTAGAATTAATAACCCTCAAACACCTATTAGACTAGGACCCAAGTTTATCTGTATGCAAACCTTGGACATAGGCCAATCAACTCCAAACCTAAAGATGAGAGAGTCTAAGTCTATGCCCGATCCATATCCCATATGGAGTCATTACTATAGATTTACTCAATATAATTCAGAGTGAAACTTGTAGTCATAAGAGCAAAACCCTAAAATAGGTAGATAAGTAAACCCTATCGTAGATTGAACCTTGTCCAATAAAGTTCAACTTCTTCTTTTAGATATACTATGTTCTAAAAAGAAATCCATTGAGAGAAAATCCTATTCTTTCCTAGATATATCACAAACTTGCTGGATAAGTATTGGCTTCTTCGATTTGATCGAAGAGTTCCAATACCATTTTTAGTTTATTTTTTTATTTCATTATTGAATTATTTGAACATTTTAAATGATTCAAGCCAGACGCACCCATGCCAGGATAGGTCATTTGTATTGAAATATTAATATGTTCCTTTGGCACTTAAGTTCATAGGTCCATATGCATCACTATGTATGAGACATAGAACTTTATCAGCCCCATCATCTTTTTTAGTAAAAGATGATTTTATCATCTTTCCAAGAAGATAAGACTCATAGGTTATCAATGATTCATAATCATTGATGTCAAGATTTTTCTCTTAAGCTAATCCATTTATCCTATTTTTCTCAAGATGACTAAGCCTACAATGCCAAAGATAGACATCCATGACATAATCTAACTAGGATGTTTATTAAATATGTACATTACACTTAACAGGCTGTATAGATGTAAAATATTATTTTTATTATCCATGTATTATTATAATATTATTCATAAAAATATCATAATAAATTTTTTTATTGACAAATTATAACATCTCTGACCAAAAAGATCAATAGAGATCATAATTATCATAAACAATGGACAATGGTGACAAGCGCTCAAAATGACATCTTTTGAAAATAAGCTTGACAATTCCTAAAGTTAGAATTTAAACAAAACTTCCATCCTTAATGTTCAGGTATCTCTCACCATTTTCAAACATTCCATTTTTCAATAGTCCTTGCAATAAATTGCATAAGACCACTGGTATCTAATACCCAGGTAGTAGAATTACATATAAAAAAATTTTAAGGTGTTATCATATAACATCCTTAACGAGCAACTCTTACTTCTTTCTCTTGTTCAGCCTATTATGATCAAGGAAAGTAAGATAATTATTCTTTCTATGATCCAGCTTTTAATAGTAGAAGCACTATGCCTGATTTGGATCAATTTTGGACTAATTATTTTAACTGGGCTTAGAAGTCCCACTATGAATTAATTCATACCGTTGAACCAATTTCAACTTTCAATACTAATTATTGAAGTTGGATCCCATAAGTTTTCACTGTCTAACAATGATTGGAGCAATTAGGGTTTAGCCTTATTCTATGAGAAAAGAGAACATAGACCTAAGTATATGAATTATATTAAGCCCAGAGACTTGGACCTTAGTCTTAAGGTTCTCCCACTATTTTATTCGAATTGATAGCCTCTACCTCTAATTCGAAGAATTACTTTAATTTTCTAATAGGTACTAGAATTCATATAGATTGCACACAAGCCGAACTTTGGTTGGCCAACCCATATACATCTAAGGGTAGGTTCATAACCAATTATTTCTTCAAACAACTTTTAGTAATATAATTTTGTCCGGAAAAGCTAATCAGTAGGCTATAACCTCCATTGTAAGGATCTAATTAGGTTCAACTATTAACATGACTATACTTGGTGCATCTAACCAACGAATGATTAGGCCCAATTTTGGTTGGCCAACCTAACCACCATTAGAGAGACACTTCCAAGTTATCGTATTATGAATGATAATTTCATTAGTCAATAAGCACCAGGCCTTTGGGCCTTCAATGATTATTGAGTTAATGGATCCATTATCATCCAACTTAATGGAAGGCTATGATTTAGTTATCTCTATAACTTTATCATTTTAAGGATCTAATAATTTTAGAAAATTTAAATTATTAGTGATTTAAGGATAGAAAGGACATGGATTAATTTGCTTCTATTGACTTCACTAAGTTAAGTCCTTCCACTGACTTCTCAAGTCCTTGACAAGGACTAGGATCAAAATCGGTCCATGGGCACCTAGATCAGTCTCATTGAATAAAATCAGTCTCACCGATTTTCTATATGATATGGGTTAGCACGAATCAATGAGCAACCTAATCAAGACCTAATTAACCACATTGGCTAAATAAGTAAGATCGATGGAAGGATCTGCCAAGGCTTACCTTAGACACCATTAGAAATATCTTCATAAGCAGGCTACAAATTAAAAACCATCAGTCTGGGATGCCAGACTTAGCTTAGACATCAATCGATTTATCAATTTTGATTTGGTCTGCCTAAAGACTTAGGCTCATGTTAGATATATGTGCTCTAGAAGCCAGAATTGGCTGACACTTGTAATACACTACTAGGGCCAAAATTATAATTTTGACTAAAATCAATAAAATGGGTTATTTTCTATCACATATGTGTATTTAGTATCTGTGATACATCCTTTGACTTAATGGTAATGATAATTCATATTTTCAAGAGTTGAAAATTTAAGACATGAATAATCATTATTAACTCATAAAATGCTTCCGACCATAGGATCATCACGAGGATGGTGATTGATCTGGAAGGTTGGTGTAGAATCGCTTCTCTTTAGTAGATGAGTCTTGAGTCTACAGTGTGGAGACACCGGAGCGAGAGTATAGGTACTCGTTAGAGAACGAGGGCACTGAGCATGACCACCTCAAGTAGTCATTAGGAAGTCTACCTTCTCATCAATGACTGACTCGATGCTGTAGTGGTGTGTTTGATTCTTTGACCTGAGATGCATCAGTAGTTCATCTTGAGGGTGTTATAGTTTGACTACACCATTACTCGATCTCCTAGCCATACGGAATCCTGAGGTGTATGTTGGCTATAGCATGTTCATTGTAGGAACTGGATAGCATCAAGATGGAATCTATCTACCTCGGTGGTAGAGGAGCAGCCCTATGATGATCATGAGAATTTAAGTCCAGAAGTCCATGGCCATGGCAAAGTGAAATAATAGAAAGAGTTTCTATTTAGGTTTTCATATTGGACTTGAATCGAATGATTACATCATATGACAGAGACTAGGGTTTGACGAGTTCACCTTAACCCTAATCTGATCGGGGCTCAAGATAGAAGAACTTAATCACATAGGTAGCTGCAACAAGAGGTTCGCATTCAGCTCTGATGGTTTGCCACCATATACTGATAGGTGTTACTGATAGATTTTGGGAGCAATTAGAATGATTTAGATGATCAATCATTCTAGCTGATCGAATCAGAAGAGTTCTGATCCATCGAAAGGAGTTTCGATGATGTTGATGATGGAGATCTGACATATTCCATTACCATATAGAACTGAACCTAACTAGGTCATACAAATAAGAGTTTGAATCTGGTGATCATCAATTGAACTGATCCAATTCAATTGATCTGAATGAGATTCAATTAGGTTCAAAAAAATCATGCTAGTACTCGATTGAACCTAACGTTCTTCTTTTACTATCATGCTAGCACTCAATCAAAGGCCTTCACTTGGTCTAACTGGAGCGTGTCCAGGTCAAAAAAGGTTTTGTCTTATTTTGTAAGATAATACCTACCATTTTTGGTCACCTACCATTTCTCGTCCTTTGACTTTGGTCAAAAGTTGACCTTTGACTGGTTAAACATTGACCATTGACACTTTAACTTTTGTCCACATGTCATGCACCTATTGGAGAGCTGGTGAGGGCCTGTCCCCTTGCCAGAACCTGGCAAGGAGGAGGGCGCACGCCACTCTTGGCGTGAGCTCAAGTTGGAGGCGGAGGCGCCCAGGAGTCCCTATTGGATAGGGACTCCATCTCCTTTTTGGATTTCGATTAGAGTTCTCCTAAGAACCAACTTTGACTGGTCTTAGATGCCATCTAAGGAAGAATCCAAGGGACTCTATTCCCACCAATCAGATTTAGATCTGATTTCATCAAGGGTTGTGATTGGTTGGGAAGAAGAGAAGTTGGATCATGCTTAGTTTATATATAAGACCTTGCGCCCAACTCAAAGAATAATTGAGATTTCCACACCCCAAGGCTGCCTCTCCTCTCCTCCTCCATGCCAAAGCATCTTCTCCCTCTCCTCTCCATATCCAAAAGTATTTTGGATTCTTGGTTGGTGCAATCCAGATGAGAGAAAGGCGACTAAAAGCTAGAAGGCTGCGCTGCTGCAAAGGACAACTACTGATCTTTGAAAGGCATTTTGAAGATCCTCCAGATCAGATCTAGATCTAATTTTTGGAGACTTGATAGAGAAGAAGAGGATCTTCAAATCCAACCTGAGTGGATACCGATAGAGGCCAGGCACTTGCATGGCTAGATCCAGAATCTTCCACTGCTTATAGGATCATTAACGGGTAATAGGATTACCCACTTCAAGGTAAATTAAATTTGATTTAATTTATCTAAATTTATTTTAATTACTAAAATAATAAGAATTAGATTTAAAACATCTCAAATCTAATCTGAATCAAAGAAAAAAAATTTTAAAATATATCTCTTTATTCGATCAGATCTGAACGAATCTGGTCTGAAAAATTAGGATTTTCCTTCAACTGGTATCAAAGCTAAGGTTTTAAAAGTATTTAGATATAATTTTAAATTTATTCTAATTAAAAAATAAGTGATTTCAGATGTCACATAAGATGTGATCAGTTTTGAAATAAAAAAAAGTTAAAATTAAATAATTTGAATCTAAGATTAGAAAATATGCATGACTAGTTCTAAAATAGAATAGTTCTATAGAATAGTCTTATAAGTTTTTAATTTAATTTGATTAAATTATATTTTATATCTATTTATTTACTATTCTCTAATATTATAATTATTATAATAACATCTAAAAAATAGTAAATAAAAATTATTTAATTTTAAACATCATATGAGATATGATTGATGCATGTCTAGACTAGTTATAGAATAGTTCTATATAGTTGTCTAGATTAGAATTTATTTTGATTAGATCAATTTAAATCTAATTTTTTAGATTATTATGAGATAATTTAGATCTGAAAATATGCATGATTCGATACATGAGATGTATGCAAAATATGCCATGATTAGATCTAATTTTGTATATGAGATATATGATATAGATCTAAAATTATTTTGTAGTATTGCATGTTTCTGATTAAGGCATTCCTCTTGGCCGTCCGGTCATAAGAACGAAGAAGGGTTTAAAGGCCCTCTCCTTTCATCTGATGGGGTGTTCTTATGACGTGTAGGGGTGCTGCACGTTCGTCCTTAATCAAAAATCCAAAACTTACTTTCTGTAAAACCTTAGGATTTATTATGCATATTTTGTTTATGAACCTTACTTAATTAAAAATTAAGATTATGAAATATTAATTAGGTCTAAAATTGAGAATTTCAGATCTAAGACATATTCATAATACTGGGTTCGGGCTTGGGTAGCTCAATTAGGTCTAAGCGTTGATCAAACCGAATCAAGAGTTGGTTAGATGGGATCAACAATGCTTAAATTGACCAGCCTAATAGGATTAAGTCTGGGTCAAGATCGAGTCACGATCAAGCAAGACCTAATTAGGCTCAGAGGTTAGAGTTTGGATTGTAGGCTAACCCAATTGGTTCTGACTCAATAATTTGGTGTCTAAGGTAAGTTTGGCACATACGACTGACTGGTTTTTAATTGGAAGCTACTCGACCTGAATGCGTTCTTGTATGAGTTAATGGCATATTCCTTCCATCGATCTCACTTACCTGGCCATATCTGTTGACACAGTTCTGATCTGAGGTGGTCAATAATCCGAGCTAACCCATGCCACTAGGTTAGTCATAATTGTTATGACTATGATAAGTCTAGTTTAATGAGACCTGAATCAATTCTCCCTAAGAAAAGATTAAGTCTGAGGTCTTCCACCATTGTAGATGTGCGGAGCCCTTTCCGGGGTTGATTGTTCTCGACTGGATACAGTGGCTCAGTTGCACCGAAAAGATGCAACCATGTCTATTAGGCATTGGATGCTATGGGCTGGAGGATGAGTTGGGCTCAATATTTTGGATACGGTGAGAGACTCAATTAGGAATCCAGTCTGTGCAAATGGTGGGTCTGACTTAACTAAGGAGTGGATCAATATTTCCAGATACGGTGAGATTCATGAATTAGAGATCAAGTTTGGGTGCACCATGATTAGAGAATCATTGAACAAGAGTTGTTCACTCATTGGCTAACCCATCACCAATAACTGTTAGGTGAGGTGATGAGTCAGTTGGTGAGACCGCACCACCCACTAGAAATCATTAATCATGGAGATTTTTGCATCTCTACAGAGGGAGTGTAGGGATTCGAAAAAATAGTGAGAGCTAATTTGTTTAAAAATAAAATTTTTAAATAAATTGGATCAAGTCATAATTACAATATCTAACTAGAATCTTTGACTCTCTATAGGAAAATGTCTGCGTCCAACCCATTGGCACGTATCCTGGACACACATAGACTGACCGAACCCAATTATAAAGATTGGCTCAGGAACTATAAAATCATTTTGGTGTTTCGAGAAGTTAACCCATGTATTGGATGGACCAGGACCCTTCCATCTTACCAGCCCATCCATCCACTGGACAGAGAGCGTCTCTGGAAAAATGGATAGACGAAGATAATAAGGCCAGATATTACATGTTGGGCTCGATGTCTGATGAGCTTCAGTGCCAACATGAAGATATCGGGACTGCTCGCCAAATGTTGGCTCACCTGCAGGAGATGTTTGGTGAACAGAGTCATGCAGCCAAGTATCAAGTCACGAAATGACTTTTTAAGGCTAAGATGCATGATGGGCAGTCAGTCTAAGATCACTATCTGATGATGATCAAGGACATGGAAGAGCTTGAGAAGCTCGGTGTGAAGTTAGACTTGGATCTGCAGAATGATATTATTCTGCAATCCTTGACTGATGCATATGGGCAATTCATCATGAATTACCACATGCATAAACTTCAAAATTCCTTGGCCGAATTAATGAATATGCTGGTTCACCGCTGAGCTTTCTATGAAAGGTTCTAAAGGCTCAATTTCTTGCTATGGAACGGACTTCTTCCAAAAAAAAGTCTTATGGAAAGAAAAAAAAGTCTGTGAAAAAGCAAGAAGGTGGAAGGAGCAAAGAAGAAGAAGGCAGAGCCGAAGAAGAAGGCCGATGTCAAAGGAAAGTGTTTTCATTGCAACAGCGATGGCCATTGGAAGCGGAACTGCCCTACTTACCTGGCCACCCTGAAGAACAAGAAGGAAGGTCCTTCTGGAGGTATGCTCGTTATTGAGTCTAACCTTATGATTTCTTCTGCATCCAGTTGGGTGCTTGACTCTGGTTCTAGTGCTCATCTGTGCACTTTCATATGCAGGGTCTTGAGGATAGCAGGAAGGCTGAGGGATGGAGACATGATCCTACGCATCGGTAATGGAGCAAGAGTTGCTGCAGTGGCCGGTGGGAACATACCCTCTTCGATTACCATCTGGTTTAGACTTAGTTTTGAAAGACTGTTATTATGTGCCTATGCAGCTAGCAGGAATTTGATTTCTATTTCATGCTTAGCACTAGAAGGCTATGTGATTACCTTCTTTAAGGACCATTGTAACATTCTTTATGAAAGAAATAAAATTGCAAATGGTTTTCTTATTAACGATCTTTATCAGCTACATATTGATGTACCTATTCTAACTATCGAGCAAAACGTGAATGCCAAACGACCTAGGGATAGTCCAAACGATAGATATCTATGGCACCTGAGATTAGGTCATATAGCAGAAGATAGGATCAACAAATTGGAGAAAAAAATGGGCTATTGAGTTCCATTGACTTTCGAGTCATATCCAACTTGTGAATCTTGTCTTCCAAGGCAAAATGACTAAACTCCCTTTTGTTAGGACATGGGGAGAGGGCCACAGATCTCCTTGCCCTAGTACATACTGATGTGTGCGGCCCATTTGATGTGCCGGCTAGAGGCAATTTTGTCTACTTCATTATCTTTACCGATGATCTATCTAGGTATGGGTATGTGTATCTTATGAGACACAAGTCTGAAGCTTTTGAAAAGTTCAAAGAATTCAGACATGAAGTAGAAAAATAAATTAAAAACCCATTAAGGTTCTTCGATCAGATCGAGGAGGTGAATACCTTAGCCGGAAATTCCTAGACTATCTCAAGGAAATGGCATAGTCTCTCAATGGACTCCACCAGGAACACCTCAACTCAACGGGGTTTCAGAATGGAGAAATCGGACTCTATTAGATATGGTCCGATCCATGATGAGCTTCACAGACCTTCCTGATTTTCTTTGGGGACATTCATTGTTAACTTCAATTTATCTACTGAATAGGGTTTCCTCTAAAATCGTTCCTACCACACCGTATGAGATATGGCATGGTAAGAAACCAAGTCTGAGTCATCTCAGAATTTGGGGTTGTCCGGCTCATGTCAAAAGACAACAAGCGGACAAGTTAGAGTTTAGGTCCTTTCAGAGCTTCGATTCATAGGATATCCTAAAGAGTCATTAGGATACTATTTCTACATTCCAGAAGACCACAATGTGATTGTGAGTCGACATGCCATCTTTCTTGAAAAATAGTTTATTCAAGATAGCGGCATTGGAAAGCAGATTAAGCTTGATGAGAAAGTCTCACAAGTACAACGAGCTAAGGACCAATTGGAACCAAATCAGGTTGAGCCAATAAGAACACTACCTCCTCCACCTCGTAGATCGGAAAAGAGTTTTCCATCCCCCTGAAAGATACTTAGGTATTATTTCAGAGGAAAGTAGAAGAAATGTTCCTCGTAGGTAATGGTGCTCATGGTGATGATCCCAAAACCTACAACGAGGCGATATCAGATATCGACTCCGAGAAATGGCTAGAGGCAATGCAGTCAGAAATTGACTCGATGCACTCAAACCAAGTCTGGACCTTGGTAGATCCACCAGAAGGTATAGTACCTATTGGGTGTAAATGGATCTTCAAGAGAAAGATTGGTGCAGATGGGAATGTGGAGACATTCAAGGCTAGACTAGTGGCAAAAGGTTATAGTCAATGCGAAGGCATTGACTATCAGGATACCTTTTCTCCAGTGGCTATGCTAAAATCCATCCGCACATATTGCTTGCTGTTGCAGCCTATTTCGATTATGAAATATGGCAAATGGACGTGAAAATGGCATTCTTGAATGGATATCTTGAGGAAGATATCTATATGGAACAGCCGCTAGGTTTCACATCCAGTGATACTGATCACAAGGTTTGCAAGCTGCAAAGGTCCATATATGGACTTAAGCAAGCATCTCGGAGCTGGAACACTCATTTCAATGATGTGATCAAAATGTTTGGTTTCATCAAAAATGAAGAGGAACCATGTGTTTTCAAAAAGGTCAGTGGGAGCGCTGTTGTCTTCCTCGTATTGTACGTGGATGACATCCTCCTTATTGGGAATGATATTCCCATGTTGACATCAGTCAAGATTATGGTTGTCCAAGGAATTCTCCATGAAAGACCTAGGTGAAGCATCCTTTATTCTAGGAATTAAGGTCTATAGGGATAGACCGAATAGGATGCTAGGACTTTCACAGAAGATGTACATAGAGGAAGTACTAAAGAGGTTTAGTATGGAAAACTCTAAGAGGGGATTAATACCCTTCAGACATGGTATTCATCTTTCCAAGAAGATGTGCCCTAGCACACCTGAGGAAATAGAACGCATGAGCAAGATCCCTTATGCTTCTGCAATAGGGAGCCTCATGTATGCCATGCTATGTACACGACCTGATATAGCCCATGCTGTGAGTGTCACAAGCAGATATCAGTCAAATCCAGGTGAAGAACACTGGACTTCTGTGAAATGTATCCTTAAGTACTTGAGAAGAACTAAGGATATGATGTTGGTCTTTGGTAATGGAGAACTCCAAGTCCAGGGATACACAGACTCGGATTTCATGTCCGATATAGATGATCGAAAGTCGACATCTGGAAGTCTGTTTGTGTGCAATGGTGGTGCTGTTCAGCTGGAAGAGTTTCAAGCAAATCGTGATAGCAGATTCCACCATGGAAGCAGAATATATCGCTGCATCAGAGGCTGCGAAGGAAGCATTCTGGTATAAGAAGTTTGCTGCAGAAATTGGAGTAATGCCATCAGATGCCATTCCTCTATACTGCGACAACAATGGCGCCATAGCCCTTGCTAAGGAGCCGAGGTCTCACCAAAAATCCAAGCACATTGAGCGGCGATACCACCTCATCCGCGATTACCTCGAGAAGGATTACGTCGAGGTCAAGAGAGTTGACTCCACAGATAATGTGGCAGACCCACTTACAAAGCCGTTGGGCCAGCAGAAGATCGAAGCCCACCTTGAGAAGATGGGACTTAGACTTGTAGCCAATTGGCTTTAGGACAAGTGGGAGATTGTTAGATATATGTGCCCTAGAAGCCAGAATTGGCTGACACTTGTAATACACTTCTAGGGGCAAAATTATAATTTTGACTAAAATCAATAAAATGGGTTATTTTCTATCACATATGTGTATTTAGTGTCTGTGATACATCCTTTGAGTTAATGGTAATGATAATTCATATTTTCAAGAGTTGAAAATTTAAGACATGAATAATCATTATTAACTCATAAAATGCTCCCGACCATAGGATCATCACGAGGATGGTGATTGATCCGGAAGGTTGGTGTACAATCGCTTCTTCTTTAGTAGATGAGTCTTGAGTCTACGGTGTGGAGACACCGGAGCGAGAGTACAGGTACTCGTTAGAGAACGAGGGCACTGAGCGTGACCACCTCGAGTAGTCATTAGGAAGTCTACCTTCTCGTCAATGACTGACTCGATGCTGCAGTAGTGTGTCTGGTTCTTTGACCTGAGATGCATCGGCAGTTCACCTTGAGGGTGTTATAGTTTGACTACACCATTACTCGGTCTCCTAGCCATATGGAACCCTGAGGTGTATGTTGGCTATAGCATGTTCATTGTAGGAACTGGATTGCATCAAGATGGAATCTATCTACCTCGGTGGTAGAGGAGCAGCCCTATGATGATCATGAGAATCAAGTCCAGAATCCATGGCCATGGTAGAGTGAAATAATAGAAAGAGTTTCTATTTAGATTTTCACATTGGACTTGAATCGAATGATTACATCATATGACAGAGACTAGGGTTTGACGAGTTCACCTTAACCCTAATCTGATCGGGGCTCAAGATAGAAGAACTTAATCACACAGGTAGCTGCACCAAGAGGTTCGCATTCAGCTCTGATGGGTTGCCACCATATACTGCTAGGTGTCACTGGTGGATTTTGGGAGCAATTAGAATGATTTAGATGATCGATCATTCTAGCTGTTCGAATCAGAAGAGTTCTGATCCATCGAAAGGAGTTTCGATGATGTCGATGATAGAGATCATGACATATCCCATTACCATATACAGAACTGAACCTAACTGGGTCACACAAACAAGGGTTTGAATCTGGTGATCATCAATTGAACTGATCCAGTTCAATTGATCTGAATGAGATTCAATTAGGTTCAAGGAAAATCGTGCTAGCACTCGATTGAACCTAACGTTCTTCTTTTACTATCATAAATAAGTTGTCCTTACTGAGCCAAAGGAGTTTGTGCTCAATCAGAGGCCTTCATATGGTCTGACTGGAGCCTGTCCAAGTCAGAAAAGGGTTGTCTTATTTTGTAAGACATTACCTGCCATTTTTGGTCACCTGCCATTTCTTGTTCCTTTGACTTTGGTCAAAAGTCTGACCTTTGACTGGTCAAACATTGACCATTGACACTTTGACTTTTGTCCACATGTCATGCACCTATTGGAGAGCTGGTGGGGGCCTGTCCCCCTGCCAGAACCTGGCAAGGAGGAGGGCGCACGCCACCCTTGGCGTGTGCCCAAGTTGGAGGCGCCCAGGAGTCCCTGTTGGATAGGGACTCCATCTCCTTTTTGGATTTTGATTAGAGTTCTCCTAAAAACCAACTTTGACTGGTCTTAGGTGCCCATCTAAGGAGGAATCCAAGGGACTCTATTCCCACCAATCAGATTTAGATCTGATTTCACAAAGGGTTGTGATTGGTTGGGAAGAAAAGGAGTTGGATCATGCTTAGTCTATAAATAAGATCCTGCGCCCAACTCAAAGAGCAATTAAGATTTCCACGCCCCAAGGCTGCCTCTCCTCTCCTCCTCCATGCCAAAGCATCTTCTCCCTCTCCTCTTCATGTCCAAAAGTGTTTTGGGTTCTTGGTTGGTATAATCCAGATGAGAGAAAGGCGACTAAAAGCTAGAAGGCTACGCTGCTGCAAAGGACAACTGCTGATCTTTGAAAGGCATTTTGAAGATCCTTTAGATCAAATCCAGATCTAATTTTTGGAGACCTGATAGAGAAGAAGAGGATCTCCAAATCCAGCCTGAGTGGATATCGATAGAGGTCAGGCACTTGCATGGCTAGATCCATAACCTTCCACTGCTTACAGGATCATCAACGAATAATAGGATTACCCACTTCAAGATAAATTTAATTTAATTTAATTTATCTAAATTTATTTTAATTATTAAAATAATAAGAATCAGATCTAAAATATCTCAGATCTGATTTGGATCAAAGAAAATTCTTTTTAAAATATATCTCTTTATCCGATCAGATCTGAACGAACCTAGTTTGGAAAATCAGGATTTTTCTTCAGCTCGACCACTGAGCCACGATCAGTATCCATTTGTTAGATGTATGGACTTTGATCGACTACAACTATTGAAGTGATATATAGAAATAATCTAATCTTAATTAACTTTTAATTAGGTATGATCAATTTCTTAACTAAGTCCATATTTAATCTAACCCTAGGTCTAACCCAGTTAAAGACCTGATAAAAGCTAACCCATTATCCTTTAACTTATGTTTTATGAAATTATCTTAGGATCTTTAAATCATAAACCTAGATCCTAAATAATCACTTAATTCTTAATTAAGTTCAAAGCTTATAAGTTAGATTTATGAAACCTCAGAACTAATTTTTGATTTAATCATTTAAAATATTTTTAAATTATAAATAGTTTATATTGAATCATATTCAATATATGGTTTTAGATCTGATTTATTTTAATATTTTGATCATATCCTATGGTTTTAAATTTAGAGTTTTGCAGAAAATAAGTTCTCAATTTAAATTCTACAAAACAAGTATGTCATATGTTGGCACGAAATCTGATCGTCGTCGGAGTTGAAGCTGGATTTGGAGAGGATGACGTTGCTGCTGGGACCTATAAAATAAGTCTCATCTAGAGTCTGGGGTGGTGGCTCCAGCAAGACCCTCCAACGATCAAGTCAGCTCTTTCAGCCAATAGAAATAGAATACGTAGAGAGATTCTAGCAGAGTTTTAAGAAAGAGAAGGAGAGCTTTAAAAAGAAAGCATATCTGGAGGATCTTTTATATGGACGGAGCCTGTAATAATATGATAGTGACAACCATAACCATCCGATAGTGGGCCACATAAAGTTTCTTATGGGGGATAGTGTTTGTTATCGCAATGTACGAGCCCATCGGGGTCCAACGACCAAAGCTAGGATGGGAGAGATTGATGGTTCTTTTGGCTATATGAAGGATGAGTGCCGAGGTCCTGTGGGGCTGCTAGATGGAGTTCGGAGGGAGTTTAGCTGTTTGGAGGAGTCCGACTGAAGGAAAAATTCAGGAGGAGTTTGATTGTTGAAGGAGTTTGATTGAAGGAAAAGTCTGGTAGGAGTTCAACTATTGAAGAAGTCTGGCTGAGAAGAAATTCGAGAGGAGTCTGACTATTGAAGGAGTCTGACTAAAGGAGAAGTTAGGGAGAAGTCCGACTGTTGGAGGAGTTTGGCTAAAGAAGAAGTCTAGAAGCAGTCTAACTATTGGAGGAGTCTGGCTAAAGAAGGAGTCCAAAAGGAGTTCAACAGTTGGAGGAGTTTGGAAGTGGAGGAGTTTGGCTAAAGAAGAAGTCTAGAAGCAGTCTAACTATTGGAGGAGTCTGGCTAAAGAAGGAGTCCAAAAGGAGTTCAACAGTTGGAGGAGTTTGGAAGGGGTTTTCGATCATTGGAGGAGTTTGAAAGGGATTCGGCTGTTGGAGGAGTCTAGCTGAAGGAGAAGTCTGGAAGGAGTTCGACTTTTGGAGGAGTTCAGTTGAGGGAGAAGCCTAGAAGGAGTTCAACTATTGAAAGAGTCTGGAAGGAGTTCAATTGTTGGAGGAGTTTGAAAGAAGTTCGATCGTTGGAGGAGTCTGATTGAAGGAGAAGCCTAGAAGAAGTTCAACTGTTAGAGGAGTCTGGAAGGGGTTCAACCGATGGAGGAGTCTTGAAAGGTTCAGCCGTTGGAGGAGTCCGACTGAAGGAGAAGGTCAGAAGGAGCTCAATTGTTGGAGGAGTCTAGCTGAAGGAGAAGTTTGGGAGAAGTTCAATTGTTAGAGGAGTCTAAAAGGGGTTCGATTGTTGGAGGAGTTTGAAAGGGGTTCGACCGTTGGAGGAGTCTGGCTGAAGAAGAAGATCAGGAGGAGCTCAACTGCTGGAGGAGTTTGGCTGAAGAAGAAGTTTGGGAGAAGTTCAACTATTGGAGTTTGGCTGAAGGAGAAATTTGGAAGGAGTTCGATCATTGGAGGAGTACGGCTGAAGGAGAAGGTCGGAAGGAGTACAACTGCTGGAGGAGGCCCGAGATTTAACCATGGAGGCTGCTGCTGGATGGGATCCTTCCAAGATCAAGCATCCAGTCAAACTTCGACAGGAGCGGGTTTATCTCTAACACTAGTCCTCCTACTTTCGAGTTTGAAGTTCAAGGGAAGGGAGTAGCGAGTGTGACTACCAAAGTCTCTTTCCATTTCCTATGCTTGTTAGGGCGAGGCATTTCTTGGTGCTTCTATGCTAGCATCGAAGCTTCATAAATTTGAGGCGATCAGAAGAGATGCCTTTGGAGCTCTACGCCAAAACTTTGCCTAGGGTACGGCATCATTATGGGCCTATCTACCGCTAGTCTCTACCATGATAGAGGGGGCATGTGTCTGTGATGCGTGCTAATTTATAGCTATGGCAAGTGCACCAGTCGATCAAGTAATAAAGTGAATGAGTAGAGTATTATCCCTAGAGGATTGGAAAATAAGTACTGGAAAGCTCTTTCCTATATTTTATTTAGAAGACCGATTTATGAGAATAAGAAATTAAAGAACAAAATAAAAAAATAATTAAAAATTTTAAGAAAATAGAGAGAGTATAAATATTAGGGTTTTAAACTCAAGAGCAACGTATTACTGAGGCAATCGATTCACCAACTCAGTCAATACAATATTCAGATTATTAGATTAATTTTATTTTATGTGACGGTGGAGTCTCCTAATTTATTCACTACCCTTTGGTCCAGGCATAGCAAAACTATCAATATTTATTAATTATCCTTTGGTCCAGGTGTAATTTAAATAAATATTAATGCATTAAGTTTTGTGAAACCTTCTAATTAAAATACGCTGCATCCAAAGCGCACTAAAATTCCTGTATGTATATGAATTCTAATTTGATTCATAATACAAGGTATATAATCAAGAAGTAATAACATAGATATACTTGGTCTATAACATCTATGTTCATCAGATCAATTAGAAGATGGTCAGTAATCTAAAAGCATTAAGATCAGATTTATATACTCCTTATGAATAAAATTTAAAATTAAAAATAAATCATACCGAATATTGCATCAAAAGAGTGGCTACACCTTAGCCTTAGTAAAAGAAAATTTAGTTCATGCTAACAAGTTCAAAAATAGCAAATAAAATAAAAAGCATAAAGAAATTAGACTATTTGATTGCTGAAATTGATTGTCCGCTGCTCTTGGTGTGGAGAACTTGGTGAAGAAGAAGAAGCTCCCTGATCGATGTCTTGATTATCGAAAGAAAAACTCTTTTCTTTTTCTCATAAGTCTCTCTTATTTTTCTACCTCTCTCCTCTCTTACTCTTTTTTTTTATTCTGACTCTCTCCCTTTTTCTCATTTTCTCTCTGACTTCTCTTCTTTTTCTTTTTTTCTCTCTGACTTCTCCTCTTTTTCTCTTTTTCTCTCTGACTTCTCCTCTCTTTTTTTATGGCAACAGCAGGTTTTATAGGCTAAGAAATCAATTCTTCCCCAAAATTCTTTAGAAATTAGGTTTAAGACTCCCAAAACAACTCAAATTAGGATCTGGATAATTCTGACCATTGGATGTTGATCAAATGATCCAAAAATCACTTAAAAATCCTTTAAAATATCCCAGATCAAGTCAAAATTCATGCCAGCCATCAGATCAAGCGTTAGATTGAATCTGGGCCGTCTGATCGTGCACAAAGAAGGCTTCTAATCTTTAGTTTAACGTTGGAATGAATCTCAGCCGTTGGATCACGATCGGGAGCTGCGGATGCCATTCGTCAATGCATGCATGTCGATTGTCCGATCAAATCTCAGTGAAAGGTGCTCATCGAATAAAATAAAATTTTCAAATTACCCTCTATAGACCATGCGCGAGCCCGATGTTGCGTGGACCACCGCGTTCTTCAGCCAATCGGAGTGCATTTCTTCATATGAAATTCCCAAAATGCCCTCAAGTCGGTCCACCATGCGCTGCAAAAAATGCTGACGTCAGTCTACCATCAATGCTACATCAGCGGGTCGGTCTGTTGATGTGGTCGAATTGGGCGGTCTACTGAGCCAGTTTTCTGAACCGATTTGAACCAGATCGGGTTTTTTTTTTTTGAAATTCAATTTCGGGCTTGTTTGAAGTCCATTTTGCCTAAAATTTATTTCATCTGAACTAAAA
The DNA here is from genome assembly GCA_006176705.1 of Cocos nucifera. Lineage (NCBI taxonomy): Eukaryota > Viridiplantae > Streptophyta > Magnoliopsida > Arecales > Arecaceae > Cocos > Cocos nucifera. The sequence goes on from QRFJ01003232.1 coordinate 68,950, forward strand.
AAATAAGATCTTCACATTGATGGCCTTCTTTTCTTTATAAGATTAATAAAAGTATAAATTTCTAAAAAAATAGATTAATCTATTTTATAATTTAATACTTTTATTAGTATACTTTTACCACTTATCACACCCCCCAACTTAGTCATTGCTAGTCCCTTAGCAATGTTTTATTTAATACCATGTTTCAATAAGATTATCCATCACAAAAATAAAATCTGGAACTAAAGATCAAAAAGTTTAGAAAATACTGCTAATTAAGCATTGAGCTTCAGAAGCAAATTTCTCAGTCAATACAATTAAAAACTTTCTTAGAGTATATCAAAGATCTATAGCACTTGTGCTCATGATGGCTAACTTTAGCATTTTAGTATTAAATTAAAAGAACAAAACAAGTCTTCTTGGCGCCACCTAGTTTGATTCTCTAAAGCAACTGGTGTCCCATCTGTATGGGACTCCATCTTCTATCCTCATGGGGCACACACCTCCCTAGGCATGCACCCCTTGCCTATCTAGTTTTTAGTAGGGGGACAAGGCTCAAGGTTCTCTCCTATGGGTGCATGACATATGAGTAGATGTCTAAGTGTCAAAGATCAATATTTGACCAAAGTCCAAAGACAAGATTTAGCAGGTGACGAAAAATGGAAGGTATTGTCTCAAATTTATTTTATAAATTAAGACAATCCTTTTCTGACCTAGACAAGCTTCAGTTAGACCAAGTAAAGATTTTTGAGCGAGCCTAAATACATTTGGCTCAGTTGAGACAAGTTTTAATGATTGTTAAAGGAGAACATTAGGCTCAATCATGTGCTAGCATAATTTTCTTGAACCTAATTGAATCTTATTCAAATCAATTGAATTAGGCTAATCCAATTGATGATATCCAAATCCAAACCCTTGTTTGTGTGATCTAGTTAGGTTCAGTTCTGTATGATAATGGGATATGTCACGATCTCTATCATCGACATCATTAAAATATCTTCCAATGGATTAGAACTTTTCTAATTCAGACAACTAGTATGATCGATCATCCAAATCATTCTAATTACTTCCAAAATCCACCAGTGATACCTAGCAACATATGGTGGCAACCCATCAGAACTGAAAGTGAACCTCTCGATGCAGTTTCTTGTGTGATTAAGTTTCTCTATCTTGAGCCCCAACCAAATTAGGATTAAGGTGATCTCGTCAAACCCTAATATCCATCATATGAATTAATCATTCGATTCAAGTCCAATGTGAAAACCCTAATAGAAACTCTTTCTATTATTTCACTCTACCATGGCCATGGGCTTATGGACTTGATTCTCATGATCATCATAGGGCTGCTCCTCTTCTACCGAGGTAGATAGATCCCATATTGGTACAATCCAATTCCTACAATGAACATGCTATAGTTAACATACACCTCAAGGTTTCGAATGGCTAGGAGATCGAGTTATGGTATAGTCAAATTACAACACCCTCAAGGTAAACTGTCGATGTACCTCGGATCAAAGAACTAGATACACCACAGCAACTTCAAGTCAGTCATCGATGAGAAGGTAAACTTCCTCATGACTGCTCGAGGTGGTCACGTTTAGTGCCCTCGTTCTCTAACGAGTATTTATACTCTCGCTCTGATATCTCTATACCATAGAATCAAGACTCATCTATCCTAAAGAAGCGATCGTACACCAACCTTCTGGATCAATCATCATCCTCATGATGATCCTACGGTCGGGAGCATTTTATGAGTTAATAATGAAAATTCATGTCTTAAATTTTCAACTCTTGAAAATATGAACTATTATTACCATTAACTCAAGAAATGTATCACAAACATTTTCAAATACATATTATGATAGAAAATAAATCATTTTATTATTTATAATCAAAATTATAATTTTGCCCTTAGAAGTGTATTACAAGTGTCAGCCAATCTAGCTTCAAGGGCACACATATCTAACAAACTCCCACTTGATCTAAAGCCAATTGGTTACAAATCTAAGTCTCATCTTCTCAAGGTCGGCTTCGATCTTCTACTGGCCCACAAGCTTTATGAGTGGATCTGCTGCATTGTTTGTGGAGTCGACTCTCTTGACCTCGATGCAACCTTTCTCGAGGTAATCACGGATGAGGTGGTATCGCCGCTCGATGTGCTTGGATTTCTAGTGAGACCTTAGCTTCTTAGCTAGGGCTATGGTGCCGTTATTGTCGTAGTATAGAGGAATGGCATCCGATGGCATCACTCTGATCTCTATGGTGAACTTTTTATATCATAATGCCTTCTTCATAGCTTCTGACGCAATGATGTACTCTGCTTCCATGGTGGAATATGCTATTACTATCTGCTTGGAACTCTTCCAACTGACAGCACCATTATTACACACAAATAGACTCCCAGATGTCGACTTTTGATCATCTATATCGGACATAAAATCTGAGTCTGTATACACCTGGACTTAGAGTTCTCCATTACCAAAAATCAATAATATATCCTTAGCTCTTCTTAAGTACTTAAGGATATATTTTACAGAAGTCTAGTGTTCTTCATCTGGATTCGACTGATATCTACTCGTGATGCTCATAGCATGGGCTATATCAGGTCATGTACATAACATGGCATACATGAGGCTCCCTATTACTGAAGCATAAGGGATCTTGCTCATGCATTCAATCTCCTCAGATGCATTGGGATACATTTTTTTGGAGAGATGAATGCCATGTCTGAAGGGTACCAATCTCCTCTTAGAGTTTTCCATGCTAAACCTCTTTAACACTTCCTCTATGTACATCTTCTGGGAAAGACCTAGCATCCTATTCAGTCTATCTCTATAGACCTTAATTTCTAGAATGAAGGATGCTTCTCCTAGGTCTTTCATGAAAAATTCTTTAGATAATCACATTTTAACTATGGTGAACATGAGAATATCATTTCCAATAAGAAGGATATCATCCACGTATAGTATGAGGAAGACAATAGCGCTTCCACTGACCCTTTTCAAAATACATGATTCTTCCTCGTTCTTGATAAAATTAAATAATTTGATCACATCGTTAAAACAAGTATTCCAGCTCTGAGATGCTTGCTTAAGTCCATATATGGACCTTTGCAGCTTGCATACTTTATGATCAACATCATTGGATGTGAATCCTAGCGGCTATTTCATATAGATATCTTCCTCAAGGTATCCATTTAAGAACACCATTTTCATATCCATTTGCCATATTTCATAATCGAAATAGGCTGCAACAGCAAGCAATCTACGGATGGATTTTAGCATAGCTACTGATGAAAAGGTATCCTGATAGTCAATGCCTTCATGCTGACTATACCCTTTTGTCACTAATCTAGCTTTGAATGTCTCCACATTCTCATCTGCACCAATCTTTCTCTTGTAGATCCATTTACACCCAATAGGTACTATACCTTTAGATGGATCTACCAAGGTTCAGACTTGGTTTGAGTGCATCGAGTCAATTTCTGACTTCATTGCCTCTAACCATTTCTCAGAGTCAATATCCGATATCGCCTCATCATAGGTTTTAGGATCATCACCATAAACCCCATTACCTACGAGGAACATTTCCACTACTTCCTCTGAAATAGTACCTAAGTACCTCTCATGGAAATGGAAAACCATTTTTGATCTACGAGGGGAGGAGGTAGTGATTGTATTAGCTCAACCTGATTTGGTTCCATAGGATTCTTAGCTTGTTGCTCTTATGAGACTTTCTCCTCGAGCTTGATCTACTTTCCAATGCCACCATCTTGAATAAACTATTTTTCAAAAAAAATGGCATGCCGACTCACCATCACATTATGGTCTTCTAAAATGTAGAAATAATATCCTAATGACTCTTTAGGATATCCTATGAATCGAAATCTAAAGGATCTATAGTCTAACTTATCTACTTGTTGTCTTTTGACATGAGCCAGATAGCCCCAAATTCTGAGATGACTCAGACTTGATTTCTTACCATGCCATATCTCATACGGTATGGTAGGAACGGTTTTAGAGAAAACCCTATTCAATAAATATATCGCAGTTAACAGACTATATCCCCAAAAAAAATCAGGAAGGTCTATGAAGCTCATCATGGATCGGACCATATCTAATAGGATCCTGTTCCTTCATTCTGAAACTCCATTGAGTTAAGGTGTTCTAGGTGGAGTTCATTGAAAGACTATGCCATTTTGCTTGAGATAGTTCAAGAATTTTTGACTAAGGTATTCACCTCCTCGATCTGATCGAAGAACCTTAATGGATTTTCTAGTTTGCTTTTCAACTTCTTGTCTGAATTTCTTAAACTTTTCAAAGGCTTCAAACTTGTGTCTCATAAGATACACGTACTCATATCGAGATAAATCATCGGTAAAGATTATGAAGTAGTCAAAGTTGCCTCTAGCCAGCACATCAAATGGGCCACACACATCAGTATATACTAGGGCAAGTAGATCCGTGGCCCTTCCCCATGTCCTACAAAAGGGAGCTTAGTCATTTTACCATGAAGACATGATTCACAAATTGGATATGACTCGAAAGTCAATAGACTCAATAGCCTAATTTTCTCCAGTTTGTTAACCCTATCTTCTGCAATATGACCTAGCCTTAGGTGCCATAGATACCTATTATTTGGACTATCCATGGGATATTTTGATCTTATGGTATTCACATTTTGCTCGATATTAAAGATAGATACATTAATATATAACTAGTAAAGATCGTTAGTAAGAAAACTACTTACAATTTTATTTCTCTCATAAAGAATATTACAATGGTCCTTAAGAAAACTAATTACATAGCCTTCTTGTGCTAAACATGAAACAAAAATCAAATTCCTACTTAAAGCAGGCACAGGCACATAATAACAATCCCTAAGTACTAAATCTAAAGCAGATGGTAGTCGAAGAGGATAGATTTTCATGGCCACAACAGCAATCCTTGCTCCATTTTCGATGCATAGGATCATCTCACCATCCCTCAGCCTTCTGCTATCCTCAAGACCCTACATAGAAGTGCACAAATGAGTGCTAAAACTAGAGTCAAGCACCCAACTAGATGTAGAAGAAATCATAAAGTTAGATTCAATAATGAGCATACCTCCAGAAGAACCTATTTTCTTCTTATTCTTTAATGTGGCCAGGTATGTAGGGCAGTTTCGCTTTCAGTGGTCGTCAGTATTATAATGAAAATACTTTTCTTTATCAGCGGCTTTCTTCTTCAACTCTGTCTTCTTTTTCTTTCCACCTTTCATCTTCTGCTTTTTCATAGACTTCTTCTTTCCAAAAAAAAATTTTTTAGAAGAAGTCTATTTCATAGCAAGTACTGAGCTTTTAGAATCTTTCATAGAAAGCTCAGCAGTAACCAACATATTCATAAGCTCGACTAGAGTATTCTGAAGTTTATGCATATGGTAGTTCATGATGAATTGCTCATATGCATCAGTCAAGGATTGCAGAATTATATCATTCTACAGATTTTGGTCTGACTTCACTCCGAGCTTCTCAAGCTCTTCCAAGTCCTTAATCATCATCAGACAATGATCTTGGATTGATTGTCCATCATGCATTTTAGCCTTAAACAGTCATTTAGTGACTTGATATTTGGCTGCATGACTCTATTCACCAAACAGCTCTTGTAGGTGAGCCAACATTTGATGGACAGTCTTGATATCTTTATGTTGATGCTAAAGCTCATCAGACATCGAGCCCAACATGTAGTATCTAGCCTTATTATCTTCATCCATCCATTTGTTAAGAGACACTCTCTATTCAATGGATGGATGAGCTGATAAGGTGGGGAGATCTTGATCCAATACATGAGTCAACTTTTCGAAATCTAAAATAATTTTGAAGTTTTGGAGCCAATCGTTGTAATTAGATCCGATCAGTCTATGGATGTCCTAGATACGGGCTAGTAGGTTGGATGAAAATATTTTTTTTTCTATAGAGAGTCAAAGTTTCTAGTTAGATTTTATAATTAAGATTTGACTAATTTCTTTAAAAATTTAATTTTTAAATAAATTAGCTTCCAGTATTTTTTTGGATTCCTACACTCCCTCTGTAGAGATGCAAAAATCTCCATGATTATTAATTTTTAGTGGATGGTGCAGTCCCACAAACTAACTCATCACCTCACCTAACAGTTATTGGTGATAGGTTAGCCAATGAGTGAACAACTCTTGTCCAATAATTCTCAAATTATGGTACACCCAAGCTTGGTCTCTAATTCATGAATCTCACCATGTCCGAATATTAATCCATTTTTTAGTTAAGTCAGACCCACCATTTGCATAGCTTAGATTCCTAATTGGGTCTCTCACCGTATTCGAAATATTGAGCCCAATCCATCCTCCAGCCCATAGCATCCAATGCTTAATAGATATAATTGCATCTTTTTATGCAACTAAACCACTGTGACCAGTTGAGAATAATCAACCTCGGAAAGCGCCCGCACATCTACAATGGTGGAAGATCTTAGACTTAATTTTTTCTTAGGAAGATTTGATTTAGGTCTCTTTAAACTTAACTTGACATAGCCATAACCATTATGACTAATCTAGTGGCATGGGTTAGCTCAAATTGTTAGCCACCTTAGATCAGGACTGAGCTGACAAATATGGCCAGGTAAGTGAGAGTGATGGAAGGGATATGCCATTAACTCGATAAGAATGCATTCGAGTCGAGTAGCTCCCAATTAAAAATCAGTCGATCATATCTGCTAAACTTATCTTAGACACCAAATTGTTAAGCCAGAACCAGTCAGGTTAGCCTATAATCCAAACTCTAACCATTGAGCCTAATTAGGTCTTAACTTGATGGATCACTCATGTGACTCGATCTTGACCCAGATTAATCCTATTAGGCTGGTCAATTTAAGCACTCTTGATCCCATCTAACCAACTCTTGATTCGATTTGATTAATTGCTAGACCTAATTGAGCTACCCAAGTCCGAACCCAATTTTATGAGTATATCTTAGATCTGAAAATGTTTAATTTTAGATCTAATATATTTCATAATCTTAATTTTTAATTAAGTTTAGGATTCATAAACAAAATATGTATATAAAATCCTAAGATTTTAGGATCTAGGATTTTGCAGAAAATAAGTTTTAGATTTCTAATTAAGGACGAACATGCAGCACCCCTATACATCATAAGAACATCCCATCGAATGGGAGGAGAGGGTCTTTAAATCCTACTTCATTCTTATGATCAGACAGCTAAGGAGAATGCCTTAATCAAAAACATGATAAATCTACAAAACTAGTTAGATCTACATCATATGTCACATATATAAAAATTGATCTAACTAAAAATATGTTTTGCATACATCTCATGTATCATATTATGCATGTTTTCATATCTAAATTATCTCATAAATATCTAAAAAATAAGATTTAAATTTGATCATATCAAATTAAAATTTATTCTAGATAATTTTGTAGAACTATTCTACAACTAGTCTAAACATGCATCTATCATATCTCATATGAATAAATTAAATAATTTTTTTTTATTTTTTAGATCTAATTATAATATTTAAAATATTAAAAAATAGTAAATAAATATATCTAAAAATTATAATTAATTAAATTAAAATTATGGTCATGTTAGACTATACATAGAATAATTCTATTCCTAGTCTAGTCATGCATCTCATATATCTTAGATCTAGATTATTTAAATTTAAATTTTTTAATTTTAGAACTAATCACATCTCATATAATATCTAAAATCATCTAATTATTAAATTAAAAATAAATTAAAATTAGATTTAATAAATTTTGGAACTTGGCTCTGATACTAGTTGAAGGAAAAAATCTTGTTTCTCGGATCAGGTTCGTTCAGATCTGATTAGATCAAGAGAGATATTTCAAAAAAAATTTTCTAAGATCCTAATTAGATCTAAGACTCTTCATATCTGATCTTATTGATTTGATAAAATAAAATAAAATAAAAATTTAATTTAATTTAATTTAATTATACCTTTATTTTGGATAATCCAATTATCTTGTGATGATCCTGATGTTTGCTTAAGGTTCTGGATGTAGCCATGCAAGCATCTGACCTCTACCGATATCTACTTGGGTAGGATCTAGAGATCTTCTTCTTCTCAATTAATTCTTCAAAAATTAGATCTAGATCTGATCTTGAAGATCTTCAAAAACTCTTTTGAAGAACAACCGTTGTCTCTTGCAGCAGTGCTGCCTTCTTCCTTTTCTGTCACCTTTCACTTGCTTAAATCGCACCTAACTCGTGCCCAAAACCTCTTGGGCATGGAGAGGAGAGAGAGGACCAGAGGGTGGCATGGAGAAGGAGGGAGAAAAGTTTTGTGGCATGGGCTAAAGGTAGAAGCTCTCTATTCTAGGCGTAGATAGGATTTATAAAGACCCTGCTGCGCCATGCAGTGCCACATCATCCTCGTCAATCACAGCCTATTATGCAATCAGATCTAAATTTGATTGGTGGGATGACATCATCTGATCTAATTAGATTAGAGTCCCTCAAAACTCTCCTTAGGTGGTGCCAAGACTGGGTCAAACAAGTCTTCTTGGCACCACCTAGTTTGATTTTCTGAAGCAACTGAAGTCCCATCTGTATGGGACTCCATCTTCTATCCTCATGGGGTGCACGCCTCCCTAGGCATGCACCCCTTGCCTATCTACTTTTTAGTAGGGGGACAAGGCCCAAGGTTCTCTCCTACAGGTGCATGACACATGGGCAGATGTCTAAGTATCAAAGGTCAACATTTGACCAAAGTCCAAAGACAAGATTTAGCAGGTGACGAAAAATGGTAGGTGTTATTTCAAATTTATTTTATAAATTAACATAATCCTTTTCTAATCTGGACAAGCTCCAATCAGACCAAGTAAAGATTTTTGAGTGAGTCCAAATATATTTGGTTCAGTCAAGATAAGTTTTAATGATTGTTAAAAGAGAACATTAGGCTCAATCGTGTGCTAGCATGATTTTCTTGAATCTAATTGAATCTCATTCAAATCAATTGAACTAGATTAATCTAATTGATAATCCAGATCCAAACCTTTGTTTGTGTGATCTAGTTCGATTCAGTTTCATATGGTAATGAGATATATCGCGATCTTTATCATCGATATCATCGAAATATCTTTCGATGGATCAGAACTTTTATGATTCAGACAACTAGTACGATCGATCATCCAAATCATTCTAATTGCTTCTAAAATCCATCAGTAACATCTAGCAGCATATGATGGCAATCCATCAGAACTGAAAGCAAACCTCTCAATGCAGTTTCTTATGTGATTAAGTTTCTCTATCTTGAGCTCCGACCGAATTGGGTTAAGGTGATCTCGTCAAATCCTAATATTCGTCATATGAATTAATCATTCGATTCAAGTTCAATGTGAAAACCCTAATAGAAACTCTTTCTATTATTTCATTCTGCCATGGCCATGGGCTTGTGGACTTGATTCTCATGATCATCATAGGGCTGCTCCTCTTCTATCGAGATAGATAGATCCCATATTGGTATAATCCAATTCCTACAATGAACATGCTATAGTCAACATACACCTTAGGATTCTAAATGGCTAAAAGATTGAGTTATGGTGTAGTCAAACTACAATACCCTTAAGGTCAACTATCGATGTACCTCAGGTTAAAGAACCAGACACACCACTGCAGCTTCGAGCCAATCATCAACGAGAAGGTAGACTTCCTCATGACTGCTCGAGGTGGTCTCGCTCAGTGCCCTCATTCTCTAACGAGTATCTATACTCTCGCTTTGGTGTCTCTATATCATAGACTCAAGACTCATCTATCCTAAAGAAGCGATTGTACATCAACCTTTTAGATCAATCACCATCCTCATGATGATCCTACGATCGAGAGCATTTTATGAGTTAATAATAAAAATTCATGTTTTAAATTTTTAACTCTTGAAAATATAAACTATCATTGCCATTAACTCAAGGGATGTATCACAGACACTTTCAAAAACATATTATGATAGAAAATAAACTATTTTATTATTTATAATTAAAATTATAATTTTGCCCTTAGAAGTGTATTATAAGTATCAGCCAATCTGACTTCAAGGGCACACATATCTAACAAGTTATATGTTTAATATGATATCATTTGAAATAAATTCAAAAATACATATCTTTTCTGAACCTAATTGCTTGATATTTCTTATGAAAAGAAAGAAATGCTCATTTTGAAGAATGACTGAAAATTTCTTTATGATTTGCCTTAACTAATTTGCTGATATCAATTCAAATTAATTTATCATTCTAAATTTTTAAACTATTTAATTTGAATCAATTCATCTTGATTTAATTCAAAACTAAAATCATTGGTATCAAGCTGAATTTGCAAATTAATCTTTAAATGGTATTGAACCAAGAAAATCATGATTTGATCTAAAACTTAGTTTAATTGGTATCAAGAAAATCTTTCAAAGAAATGACTTTGTTTGTTAAAGTAAGGGGGAGAAAATATTAAAGAAGAAATATTCATTTAATTGAAAAGACCTTTGAAATTGAAATATCTTTCAAATTTGAAAAATCTGAGTTTAGTAGTTAAATTCATGTTAAATTTGCTTGATTTGAAATATAAAGGGGAAGAAAGTTGAAAAGTAAATTAATCTTGCTATAAGTATGAAAAATAGTAGGAGAGATATTTTCTAACTTGATTTGATTAAAAACATTTTGATAAATTTAAAAATATATTCTTACTCTAAGAAATAAATTTTGAAACACATTTGAAAATTCAAATTTGATCCTAAATTTTTCATGTGCATTATAAAATTTTATGAATTATTTGTTTAGAAATAATATTTTACTCAAAGTAATGAATTTAAAAATGTGACTATCTTATGTTTGATACTATTTATTTTAGTTTGCTCGATACATTCTCGATATATACTTTTTCCAAATCTAATTGACCAAAATTTCTTAAGAAAAAAAATTAGAATATTAAAGTATATATTATATTTGATTTCATATTCAAATATTTTGAAAAGCTCTATTCCTCTTAAAACTTAAAAGTGCATTTTTGAAAATCTGAATAAAGATTATATTCATTCAAAAAGAGGGAAAGCATATAATATTTAAATTTTAGCTAATTTTTGAAACTAAAATAAATATTTGAAACTTATTTTGAGTCAAATGACAAATTTTTTAAAAGAGAGATGATTCATTTAAATTGATTTCATGAATTTAATACATCTCTCAATTTAATGCTTTGATGTTGATTTTGATGACTCTTATAAATTAATTTTCTAAACTTAATGCAATTCTTAGTTTGATACAATCATATTATTAATTTTGATGATTATTTCTTTTTTTTTTTTTTCATGAGTTTTTTTATGCTATCAAAAAGGGGGAGAGGAATGTTGAGTATATGCTTGAAGAAACTCAATGAATTATATTGATGCTTGAAATGAAAACTTAATACTCATTGATATGAATTGAAATATTTTTTTATGAGTATATGAAATATGTGCAATGAACCAAAAGAATAATTGAGAACATTCATGAAGTACTCTTTCATGTGTTTAATCTATACTTCATGATACTTTTTAGCAAAATGCATAGAAATACATTAGTTACTTTTATTGTGCATATACTCAAGATTTTATCATCATCAAAAAGGGGGAGATTGCTGACCCTGAGATTGATTTTGATGATTTCAAAATATTGAGTGTATTATGTATCTAATAATGTGTTTCAAGAATATATATAGGATTTTTTAAGTATCTAAAATGGAAAATTTATCTCAAGAATAAATCCTCGCAAGATGCCAACCAAAATACTTAAAAGAGCAAATTCACACATATTTAGATGGCTTGGTATGAAGAAAGTATGATTGAAAGAAGAAAAATTAAAATTAAAGGAAGTAATTATGTTTAAAAGAGTTTAGGGTCAAGAAACTCAAGTTTGGAAGGCTAAACATTGAAAAAAAATGAAGTCAAGATTTTTTGAGACGTCTTAGATTTTTTTTGAGAGCTCTCGAGTGGTTTGGCATGCCCAAGTAAAATTCTAGCACAGTCTCGAGAGATCTCAAGTTGAACTCGAGACATCTCATTCTCAGGAGACAGAAACTTTATTTCTATACTCTAAGAGTGAGAGGTCTCGTAGATTTCTTGAGAGGTCTCGTGGTTTTGGCGAGACATCTCGTGAAAAATCGAGAGATCTCAAAATCTGGCGAGATGTCTTATAAAAAATTGAGAGGTCTCGATCTACATGGACAACCTTCAATGGATAGTTTTTCAATGGCTATTTTTCGACCCCAATGACTATTTCAGAGCTTCCAACGGCTAGAACTCTTACTCCAATCTTCTTTAAAGGTATTTAAAGGTGAAGAATCAATTAAAAAAAAATAGAGAAGAAAGAGATTAAGGGATTTAAAGAGAGAATCTTTCAGATTTTGTGAGGAATATTGAATATCCAAAGAAAAGAGAAAAGAGAGGAGTGTTGTGCACAGATTTTAGGGAGCCTTGAAAGCAATCTTCTTCAACATCTTCCACATCCTCTCAAGCATAATTTGAAAAAACACCAAGCTTCAATTGAGCATATTATCGGCTTGTTCTTTAGGATTTAAAAGAGCTTATACTCTATTTTTTATATTGTGCTGAAACTTTACTTGTATTTTTTTATTTCTTTACAAGTTTCTTTGGAAGAAAAAAACTTGGGGTTTAGGCCCATCCAAGCCCAAAATTAGATATTGTAGATTTTGGTTGGTGATCCCAGAAAACCAACTGGTTTGTTAGTGAATCCAGAAAACTAACGGTGTTAGATTTTAGTTAGTACCCCTGTGAAAACCAACTAGGTTTGTTTGTGAGCCTGAGAAAAAAAACACACTATAATCAAGGATAGATTATAGTGAAATTCTCAAGAAAAGCTTGGAGAGTGGACATAGGAGTGGATTGCTCTGAACCGCTATAAATCTTTGTGTATTTGTATTGTACTTTTTTTTTCTATCTCTCTATATACTTTGCATGCTTATAATTCTTACTTTACTTTCATAGTTTGATTTTGTTATCTTAATTTCACTGCTCATATTATATACATCTCATCCTCACCACTTAGATTAAAATCAAAGCACATAATTGCTTAGAGTTAAATTTGGCCAAAGCTTTTATAAGAATCCAATTCACCCCTTCTCTTGGGTTGCTATCTCTGGACAACAACATGTTTAGCAAAGATTATTCTGAAAATCATTCTATAGTTTGCTTTAAATGCAACAAAGTAGGCCATAAAATTTTTGAATGTAATATTAAGAAAATTGGTCATACTTTAGTTAAATAAATTTGGATTCCAAAAGAAATCATGTGCTCTAACCTCAATGGACCCAAGATGGCTTGGGTACCAAAATCTAGAAAGAGATTTTTGTAGGTACACCAAGGATCCAATGAAATAAAAAAAAAAATATTTTGATAGGTGCCTTGAAAATGAAATTAGATGGGTGATGATATTTTGGTAAAATCTAAACTTTTCTCACATCATGCCATCATTGTTTAGTAAATATATTTTAATTATTAATTTATATAATTATTGAGTATATTTGACTAACTTTGATGATTTATTATTGCTTATAATGATCATACTCTATGAATTGAAAGTTTGAATAATTTGTTTTATATTTCGATAAGTATGATTAATTTTAATGCTTGCAATGGTTTGAACGTTTTGGTTTTCTAAGTTAATATGCTCTCCTATATATATCATGCTATGGATGAAATAGTTTATTTTAAAATTCAGCATAATATTTTAAGTCTCTCTATATTAATTTTATAATTAATAAATTTAAATTAAAAGATGCTTATTGGATATGAATGTTTAAATTGCTAAACCAACAAGAGAAACTAATTTTTGACATTCCCCCATAAAATACTTAGATATTGAGATTCTCCTAAAAGGTGCATGACTTAAGTATTTAAAAATAAGACATTCAATTAATACAAGATCAAGTACTTGAAGTGTTAATTTGAATTGTATCTTAGGTTAACCCCTAAGGATTTTGAAACACCCTAGTTGAATTGAACACATAAAGCCTTCATCCAATTTTCTCTTGATTTGATCTTATTTAAATTGATTATTAGAACCCCCCCAATTAATTATTTTTTATGATCCTCTAAATTTACTTGAATATCCCTCTTGATCATCGATTTGATTGACTCTTTGATCTTAAAAAAAAAATTATTGATGAACATTCTTATTTTATTCCAATTGATTGATTTTGAAAATTAAATTTGAAAAATAATCTTCTTGAATCTTTTGAAGTTGATATATAACAAGATGTTTCAGGAAAGTTATCATTTATCTTCAAAGTTAAACTTTTATAGAGGACCTTAGTTTTAAGTAATTGATGTCAAATAGCACACTATTTGCCATGTATTTGATTGATTTATCTTTTGGCAAAAAAAAAAAATATCTTTATTTCAAATCTAATTTTGTACAGCTATATGCTTGATACGATATCATTTAAAATAAATTCAAAAATACATACCTATTTTGAACCTATAATTGCTTGATATTTCTTAAGAAAAGGAAGAGATGATCTTTTTGAAGTATTACTGAAAATTTCTTTATGATTTGTCTTGATTGATTTGCTGATATCAACTCAAATTAATTTATCATTCAAAATTTTCAAAACTATTTAATTTGAATTGATTCATCTTTATCAATTCAAAACTAAAATCATTGGTATCAAGTTGAATTTATAAATTGACCTTTAAATGATATTATTTGCTAAAGGGGGAGAAATTATTAAAGAAGAAATGATCAATTATTTGAAAAAAATTTGAAATTAAAATACCTTCCAAATTTACAAAATCTAAATTTAGTAGTTAAATTCATATTTAATATGCTTGATTTGAAAGAAAAAAGTGAAAAAAAATTAAAAAGTAAATTTGTCCAGCATTAATTATGAAAAATAAGGGGAGTGGTATTATATAGCTTTGATTGAAAATTCTAATTACCTTATTTTGAGCCTTAATATGATGATTCCATTTGATCTATGTGCTTTTGATTTGATTATCAAATCATTTTTGAAAACTATTTGGAGTGAAAAGAAGTTTGAGATATATTCTTACTCCAAACAAATTGATTTTGATCCATTTTTATAATTTTAAAACTCATTGATAAATATAATACCTAACTATCAAAATTTTAACAATTTCTATCAAACAACACATCATTATCTTATACTTCAATGCTTTATCTTTTAGCAAAAATAAAAGAATATCTTTATCTTAAATCTAATTTTATAAAGCTATATTCTTGATGTTATATCATTTGAGATAAATTCAAAAAGTTCCTATCTTTTCTAAACTTAATTGTCTGGTATTTCATAAGAAAGGGATGAAATGATCTTTCAAAGAATAACAGAAGATCTGTTTATAATTTACCTTGTATGATTTGTTGATATTAATTTAAAATGATTTATCATAGTTTAAAATTCTCAAAATGGTTTCAATTTCAGATCAAGTTGTTATTTGATTTTATTTTCAAAGCTATTAAAATAAAAGAAGATTTTTTTTTTTTGTATCAAGAAGATTCTTCTTAGGAAATTTCTTACATTTGATATCAATAGTCTCATTCTTGTCTTGAACTTTATTATTTTTTTTGGCAAAAGAGAAGAATGTTTTAAATAGAATATCTCTCTATAATTTATTTTGAATGATTTGTTGATATCAATTCAAATTAACTTATCAAGATAATTTTATCTGAATTTAAATTGATTCATCTTTTTTGATCAAAAACTTCAATGATTAATATCAAATAGATCATTTTCATCTTGTATTCTATTGCTTTATCTTTGACTAAAAGAAGAAAATATCCTTGCGTATAATCTGGTCTGCATGAATATATTTTAGATATTATACCTTGAGATAAATTATAAGATTGATATATTTATGTTTCAAATTGATTGGTACTACTTAAGAAGAGAAAGAGATATTTTCTAAAATATTAAACAAATCTCTGAATGATATATCCATTTAAGATTAGATAGCTTATAATATGCCTTATATTTTATTGATTTATCTTTCAGCAAAAGAATAGTTGCTTTATCTCAAATATAAATTTTCATGCCTATATTCTTGCTATTATAATGTTTGAGATAAATTCTTGTGATATATTTTTGAATGATTTACTTTAATATCAAAGTGAAGAGAAGTATTTTCAAGATTATATTATTCAAATTTTTGAAGCCTAAAGTTCTTATTAATTAAAATTGAGAAGTACATCTACATGGCATACTTTTGGATTTTAATGGATTGTTATCATTGTAAACATCTTTTGAAGCAAATAAAAAATAAATTTTTAAAAAATTTAGTTTCTATATGAGTGAATGCTATATTTATTTGAATTAAATGCATAATTTAATACTTAATTCACTCAATTGATGCTTGCCCTCTTGAAATTTTATTTAATTTAAAAATAGCTTTGCTTGCAAAAGTAAGGGAAGAAAATACCAAAGATAAAATGATTACTAACTTGGTATCAATAAAATTTAAAAATCTAAGCTTAAAAGATAAATTTGTATTAATTAAAGATTAATTTGGTATCAATTAAATGTGCTTAACTTGAAAGAAAAAGGAGGAGTAATAAAAATTATAAAGCTTATGCATGCAAATTTTGAAAAAGAAAGGTGGGAGATAATGCTAAAGAATGAATATATATATATATATATATATCAATTTGATAACCTAAATTTAAAATATGCTTATTTTGAAATAAAGTGGGGGAGAAAGTTGAAAAATAAATCAATCCAACTATTAGTATGAAAAGCAGGGGGCGAGATATTTTCTAATTTAATTTGATTAAAAATATTAATAAATATATGATCTTAAATTCTCAATCAATTATCTTATTTTGATATTTATTGTATTGATTTTAAATTTTAAATCAAATTTCTTATAGTTTTTTTAATTTGTGCTTTCATGTATTTATTCAATTCGATTTACTTGATTTAAAGTACTATAAATTTAAAGTAGTGTCAAGCAAACAAATTATTCTTCAATAATTAAAAATTACTTAAAGTGGTATCATTAATATTCTAATTTTATATTTTGATATAGATGATTTGATAGCCTAATCATTTTTGATAATTAATTGGAGTTAAACTAAATTTAAAAATTCTTATAAAATTATTTGTATCAAAGTAATTTTTACTCAAAAATAAATTTGAGAAAGTAATTCTTATTTACTTTGATACTATTATTGATTTACTCAATACATTCTCAATACATGTTTTTTCTAAATTTAAATGAAGGATTTTCATTAAGAAAAGGAATGAATAAATATTGATGTGCATATTATGCTTGAATTCATGGTCAAATTTTATGAAAAGCTCTATTTCTCTTAATGGTTAAAAGTATATTTTTAAAAATTTGATTAAAAAATTATATTCATTCAAACAAAAAGAGAGGAAGAGTCTTTAATATTTAAATTCAAGCTAATTTTTGAAAAGAAAGAAATAATCATTCAAAAGGAGAGATGATTAATTTGATTTGACTTTCTGAATTTGATACATCTCTTAATTTAATGTCTTAATATTGATTTTGATGATTTTTCTTATTTTTTTCTATGAGCTTTTTGATGTTGTCAAAAAGGATGAGAGGTATATTGAGTATATGCTTAAAAAATTAGTACTTAAGAAACTCAATGAATTTCATGCTTGGAACCTTAATACTCATTATTTTAAATTGAAATATTATTTTGATATGAGTATATAAATTATGAGAAACATTAATTGGAGCTTTCATGAAGTGTGCATTTATGTTTATGTATATTATCAATTTGTGACTTATACTAGCCAATTTATTGAAACACATTAAATTATATTTTTATGCATATACTCAAAATTTTGCCATCATCAAAAGAAAAGATTGTTGATCCCATGATTGATTTTGATGATTGTCAAACTTTGAATATTTAAGTATTTAACCATATATTTTAGGAATGGATGTAGGTCTTTTCAGGTATTCAAGTTAAAATTATAATTTTATCAAGTTGGAGATCAAGAAAAAATGACAAGGGGCAAAATTATAATTTTATAAAGTTGAAAAAAATCTATTTTGGAAGCCTCAAGAACAAGTTTAGAAGATTTCTGATCTTTTGGAAGTAGTCCCATAATTTTTGGATGCATAACTTGAAAAAAAATCAAATTTTAGCAAAAAAGTCAACCCAAGGGAGACCCCTAGTTCATCCTTTTTCGAAATGGGCTGCTCGGCATGCTTGGCATGCAAACTGGGCCGATCTAGTCTGAGATTGAGCCGACTTAGTCTCAGTGAAAGCAAAAGATAGAAAGTACAGAAAGCCAATTTTTTCAAGAATCAGGGGATTGAGCCGACCCAGCTATAAACTAAGCCGACCTAGTCAAAAACTGAGCTGACCTAATTATCATAATGGCTAGTTTCTGCAGATTTTTGTAACGGCTAGTTTTTCACTCCAATGACTATTTCAGTCCTTCCAATGGCTAGAACTCATCCTTAAGCCATCACCAAGAGTATAAAAGGCTAGAGAAACATTTGGGAAGCAAGATGAAGGGATTTTAATGTAAAATCTTTTTGGATTTAAGAGTTTTTCATTCCACATCAAAAAGAGAGAAAAAAGAGAGAAACTAAGCTTTGATTTCAGAGGGCATTCAAGAGTTATCTTCCACGACATCTTAAGTAACCTCTCAGTATCATTTGAAAAGAAGTGAAGCTTCAAAAGAGCACATATTCAGCCACATCTTCGAGCTTAAAAAGAGTTTTCTTTTGTTTTCTTTCTTGTGCTAAATTTTATATTTGTATCTTTGTTTCTTTACAAGTTTCTTTAGGGGGAAAGAAACTTGGGGTGTAGGCTAGTCCAAACTGGTAATTGGATAGTATATAGGTTTTGGTTGGTGAGCCTAGAAAATCAATCGGATTGATAGTGATCCCGAGAAAACTATCAATGTAATGGTTGTGGTTGGTACTCCTAGGTTAAAACCAACTGGGTTGATAGTAAACCCGAGAAAACTATCAATGTAAGGTTATGGTTGGTAAGCCCAGCAAAACCAATTGGATTTGTTTGTGATCCTAGGTCAAAACAAATGCACTATAATCTAGGATTATAGTAAAATTTCTAAGGAGAGCTTGGGAGTGGACGTAGGTACGGAGTTGCACCGAACTACTATAAAATTCTTGTGTGTTTGATTATGCCTTTGCTTTATTTGCTTCACATATTTGCATTAGTTAGTTACTTTTAATTCCACTACTATACATTGCTCACTCATCATAAGCATTCATATTTTTTTTTAATTAGAAGCACATATTAGCATTAGAGTTTAAATTGGCCAAATATTTTAGAAACCCAATTCACCCCCCCCCCTTTTGGGTAGCTATACCTGGGCAACACATAATCCCTTATTCCATGCAGATATCGCAATATCCATTTTAAAGCTTCCCAGTATTTCTTCTCAGGGTTAGCCATGTATCTACTAACCGTGCTCATTGTATGTGCTATATTTGATCTACAGTACATCATAGTGTACATCAAACTGCCTACAGCATTCGCATAAAAAACTTTTTTCATATATTCTCTCTCCTCTTCTGACTGGAGGCTTTGTAACTTGGAGAGAGATATATGGCTCGGTAATGACGTCTCTACAGGTTTGGCCTTCTCTATCCCAAACCTCTTCAGAATTTTCTGGACATATCTTCCTTATAACAAATAGAGCACTTCTTTGCACCTATCTCTACGAATCTCCATTTTAAGAATTTTCTCAGCTAGACCTAGATCCTTCATCTCAAACTTAGACGATAATACCCTTTTTAGCCTTTTCACAGCTTTCATGCTTCTATTGGCTATAAGCATATCATCTACATATAGTAGCAGGTACAGAGCATCCTTCTTATCTACATCCTTGACATAGACACAGCAATCATATTCACATCTACTGAAATCCAGGCTCAAAACAAAACTATCAAATCTTTGATACCACTGACGAGGGGACTATTTCACGCCATACAAAGATCTTTTGAGTAAACACACCTTTTATTCCTATCTAATCTCCATGAAATCATCTGGCTGCTTCATGTAGATCCTTTCCTCCAATGTGCCATTAAGGAAGGCCATCTTCACATCCATCTATTCCAACTCCATGTTGTATTGTACCATCAATGACAGCAAAATCCAAATAGATGTATGATGCACCATAGGAGAAAAAATTTTTGTGTAGTCAATTCCTTCTCTTTGTGAGTATCCCTTTGCTACTAGTCTTGCTTTGAATCTGACTCAATCTTGTTCTAAAGGTGCCTCTTTCTTTGTGAACACCCACTTTAAGCCAATAGGTCAAGCACCTTCTAGAAGATCCACCAACTATCATGTCTGATTCTTTTCAAGTGATTCCTTCTCCTCTATCATGGTCTGCATCCAAGAATCATGATCCTCACTCTCTATAACCTCTGCATAATTTTTTGGATCTCCATTAGCAGTGATGAGTGCATAGTGGATAACCTCATCAATGCCATATCTAACTAATCCCCTGATAGTATGCTGGAGTTTGTGCAAAGCCACTCCCACTGGCACATCTCTGCTTGATGTCTATGGTTGATCCGGTATATCCATCTGAACTGCTGGCACTTCATGCCGGTCTTCCATCTGAGTATCTTTTCTCCCACCCAGCTCCACCTTAATAGGAACACTCCTATACATGGATTTGGACTGCATGTCATCTATCTCAAACTGGCACTGTTGTTCACCATTGTCTCCCCAATTTCATCTATCCCAGACCTCCTCAAGATGCTCTTCTCATCAAAGATAATATCTTTGCTGATCACTAACTTCTATGCCTTAGAGTCCCACAGTAGGTACCCCTTGACTCCTTATGGATATCTTATGAATGTCATCTTTTGAGATTTCGATCCAATTTGCTCCTTTCAATTGCCTCTACATGTGCATAGACTGGACAACCGAAGACCTTCAGGTAGTCAAGTTTTACCTTCTTTCCACTCCAAATCTCCTCTAGAATGCATCCATTCAGCTTACGATGTGGGGACCTGTTCATAAAAAAATAAGAAAATATTAAGGCATCACCCAAAAAAGATTTTAAAAGTGATGCTACAGCCTCAAACTCCATGCCCTCTTGATCAATGTCCGATTCATTCTCTCCATGACACCATTCTACTAGGGAGTCATCTTCACCGTGTAATGTCGTTTGATGCCATTTACCTCACAGTACCTCCTGAACTTCAGGCTAGTATACTCTCCTTCATTATCCAACCTCAGACACTTCACCTATCTTCCTGACTCCTTCACTACTTCAGCTCTCCAAGCTCTGAACTGGACAAACACCTTTGATTTTTCTCTAATCAGATAAATCTACACCTTGCTTGAGAAATCATCAATGAAAGTGATAAAATACCTTGCCCCATCTCTAGCTGATACAGGAGCTGATCCCCACACATCTGAGTGCACTAAATCTAGCACTCCTTCACTGTGCTTGGTACTTCTGGCAAACTTTATCCCATACTATTTGCTAAAGATACACGGGTCACACAAATTTTTGCCCTCCTTCAGGACTAGGATCATATCTCTTCTGCTAAGTTTAGTGAGCCCACGATCACTCATATGACTCATCTGACAATACCATAGCCGATATAAAATCTGCTCCTTCTATGCCACTGCTAGCACCTCTGTACTATCATTCACCACTAAGCCTTCCATTTTGTAAAGATTGTTGCTCAGTCTTCTACCTCTCATCACCACTAAAGCTCTCTTAGAAATTTTTAGGCATCCACTCCCAGCCTAGCTACTAAAAGCATAACCCTGCTTCTCTAAGTAATCCAAAGAAATCAAATTCTTTTTCTACTTCGGTACATGTCTGACATTTGATAATGTATGAATAATCCCATCATACATCCTCACCCTAATAGAGCCAACTCTAGCTACTTTGCATGGGTGATCATCTCCAAGGCTAACACTTCCACCATTAACCTTTTGGTAGGTAGCAAACTATCAGATATGTGTGCCCTATAAGCCAAAATTGGCTGACACTTGTAATACACTTCTAGGGGCAAAATTATAATTTTGACTATAAATAATAAAATGGGTTATTTTTCATCACAAGAGTGTATTTAGTGTCTGTGATACATCCCTTGAGCTAATGATAATGATAATTCTTATTTTTAAGAGTTGAAAATTTAAGACAAGAATTTTTATTATTAACTCATAAAATGCTCCTGACCGTAGGATCATCATGAGGATGATGATTGATAAGAAGGTTGGTGTACAATCGCTTCTTCATAGTAGATAAGTCCTGAGTCTATGGTTTAGAGACACTAGAGCGAGAGTATAGATACTCGTTAGAAAATGAGGGCACTGAGCGTGACCACCTCGAGCAGTCATAAGAAAGTCTACCTTCTCGTCGATGACTGACTTGAAGCTATAGTAGTGTGTCTGGTTCTTTGACCTAAGGTGCATCGGCAGTTTACCTTGAGGGTGTTATAGTTTGACTACACCATGATTCGGTCTCCTAGCTATTCGAAATTCTGAGGTGTATGTTGTCTATAGCATGTTTATTGTAGAAATTGGATTGCACCAAGAAGGAATCTATCTACCTCGGTGGATGAGGAGCAGCCCTATGATAATCATGAGAATCAAATCCATAAGCCCATGGCCATGGTAGAGTGAAATAATAGAAAGAGTTTCTATTAAGGTTTTCACATCAGACTTGAATCGAATGATAAAATCGTATGATAGAAATTAGGATTTGACGAGTTCATCTTAACCCTAATCTGATCGGGGCTCAAGATAGAAGAGCTTAATCACACAAATAGCTGCACCAAGAGGTTCATTTTCAATTTTGATGGGTTGCCACCATATAATTCTAGGTGTCACTGATGGATTTTGAGAGTAATTAGAATGATTTAGATGATCGATCATTCTAGTTGTCTGAATCAGAAGAGTTCTGATCCATCGAAAGGAGTTTCGATAATGTCGATGGTAGAGATCATGACATATCCCATTACCATATAGAACTGAACCTAACTGGATCACACAAATAAGGGTTTGGATTTGGATATCATCAATTGGACTAACCCAATTCAATTGATTTGAATTAGATTCAATTAGGTTCAAGAAAATCATGCTAGCACATGATTGAGCCTAACGTTCTCCTTCTACTATCATTAAAAGATGTCTCGATTGAGCCAAATGAGTTTATGCTCGCTCAGATATCTTTACTTGTTCTGACTGAAGCTTTTCTAGGTTAGAAAAGGGTTGTCTTAATTTATGAGATAAATTTGAAACAATACCTATCATTTTTCGTCACTTACTAATTCTTGTCTTTTGACTTTGGTCAAACATTGACCTTTGACCCTTGGATATCTGCCCATGTGTCATGCACCTATTGGAGAGTAGATAGGGGCTTGTCTCCTTTCTAAATTTTGGAAAGGAGGGGCTGCATTCCTAGGTAGGCATGTGCCCATGGATAGGGACGATTGGAGTCCCATACGGACGGGACTCCAGGTTGCTTCTTGGATTCTACTTAGGTGACCCTTAGCTATAGACTTTGACCAGTCTTAGGTGCCATCTAAGGATGAATTAATGAAACTCTCATCTGATTAGATTAGGTGATATCATCCCACTAATTAGATTTAGATCTGATTGCATGAAGTAATGTGATTGGCTGGAATGATGTGGCACTGCATGGCGCAGCAGGGTCTATATAAATCCTATCTGCGCCCAACTTTTAAAAGGAGTTCTCTCTTAACCCACACCTCAAGGCTACCCCTCTCCCTCCTCTATGCCATCTTCTAATCCTCTCTCTCCTCTCCATATTCAAAAGAAGTTGGGCTCCAGTTTGGTGCGATCCAGGCAAGAAAAAGCTGATGAGAAAGGAAGAAGGCAGCAGTGCTGTAGAGACGACAGCAGATCTTCGAAAGTAGTTTTGAAGATCCTCCAAATCTGATCTAGATTTGATTTTTGGAGAAGTGATAAAGAAGGAGAAGATCTCTAGATCTAGCTTGAGTGGATACTGGTAGAGGTTAGGCACTTGCATGGCTAGATCTAGAACCTCAGACAACTAACAGGATCATCAAAGGATAATTTGATTATCCAGCATCAAGGTATAATTAAATTAGATTTAATTTATTTTTATTTTTATTTATTAGATCTGTAAAATTAGATCTAAAATATCTTAGATCTAATCTAGATATATGAAAAATTTTTTTGAAATATCTCTCTTGATCCGATCAGATCTGAACAAACCTGGTCTAGAAAATCAGGATTTCTCCTTCAACTGGTATTGGAGCCAGATTCTCTAAATGGTTTAGATCTAATTTTTAATTTATTTTAATCTAATAATTTAGTGATTTCAGATATTATATAAAATATGATTATATCTAAAATTAGAAAAAAAATTAAAATTAAATAATATAGATCTAAGTTCTATAATATGCATGACTAGTTGTAAAATAGAATAGTTCTATACATAGTCTTGCATAATTATGATTTATTTTGATTAAATTACAATTTTAAATCTATTTATTTTTTATTTTTTGATAATTATAAATATTATAATAAGATCTAAAAAATAGAAAATAAAATTATTTAATTTTTAGATCATATGAGATATGATGAATACATGTTTAGACTAGTTGTAGAATAGTTCTACATAATTATCTAGACAAAATTTATTTTGATGTGATTAATTTAAATCTAATTTTTTAGATAATTATGAGATAATTTAGATTCAAAAGAATATGCATGATATGATACATGAGATGTATGCAAAACATGTATTTAGTTAGATCAATTTTATATATGAGATGTATGATGTAGATCTAACTAGTTTTGTAGATTTATATTTCTGATTAAGGCATTTTTCTTGGTCGTCCGATCATAAGAACAAAGTAGGATTTAAATATCCTCTCCTTCCATTCGATGGGGTGTTCTTATGATGTGTAGGGATGCTGCGGGTTTGTCCTTAATCAGAAATCAAGAACTTACTTTCTGCAAAACCCTAGATTCTAAAACCCTAAGATTTTATTTACATGTTTTATTTGTGAACCCTAACTTAATTAAGAATTAAGATTATGAAATATTAATTAGGCCTAAAATTAAGAATTTTAAATCTAAGACATATTCATAATATTAGGTTCGGGCTTGGATAGCTCAATTAGGTCTAAGCGGTTGATCAAACTGAATCAAGAGTTGGTTAGATGGGATCAACAGTGTTTAAATTGACCAGCCTAATAGGATTAAGTCTGGGTCAAGATCCAGTCACATGAGTGATCGATCAAGCTAAGACCTAATTAGGCTCAGTAGTTAGAGTTTGGATTATAGGCTAACTCGATTGGTTCTAGCTCAACAATTTGGTGTCTAAGGTAAGTTTGGCAGATACGATCGAATGATTTTTAATTAGAAGCTACTTGACTCGAATGCGTTCTTATCGAGGTAATAGCATATCCCTTCCATCGATCTCACTTATCTGACCATGTTTGTTGGCTCAATTCTGATCTAAGGTGGTCAATAATCTGAGCTAACCCATGCCACTAGGTTAGTCATAATGGTTATGACTATGTCAAGTTTAGTTTAATGAGACCTAAATCAAATCTTCCTAAGAAAAGATTAAGTCCAAGGTCTTCCACCATTATAGATGTGCGGGCTCTTTTCGGGGTTGATTGTTTTCGACTGGTTATAGTGGTTCAGTTACACCAAAAAGATGCAACCATGTCTATTAGGCATTGGATGCTATGAGCTGGAGGATGGATTGGGCTCAATATTTTGGATACGGTGAGAGACTCAATTAGGAATCCAATCTATGTAAATGATGGATCTGACTTAACTAAGGAGTGGATTAATATTTTGGGCATGATGAGATTCATGAATTAAAGATCAAGTTTGGATGCATCATGATTAGAGAATTATTGAACAAGAGTTGTTCACTCATTGGCTAACCCATCACCAATAACTGTTAGGTGAGATGATGAGTCAGTTGGTGGGACCGCACCACCCACTAAAAATTATTAATCATAAAGATTTTTGCATCTCTACAAAGAAAGTGTAGGGATCCAAAAAAATAGTGAAAGCTAATTTATTTAAAAATTAAAATTTTAAATAAATTGGTTAAGTCTTAATTATAATATCTAACTAGAAACTTTGATTCTCTATAGAAAAATATCTGCATCCAATCCACTAGCACGAATCCTAGACACCCATAGACTGACCAGACCCAATTATAAGGATTGGCTTTGGAACTTTAAAATCATTTTGGGTTCTGAGAAGTTAACTCATGTATTGAATCAAGACCCTCCCACCTTATCAGCTCATCCATCCGTTGAATAGAGAGCATCTTTTGAAAAATGGATGGATGAAGATAATAAGATCAGATATTACATGTTGGGCTCGATGTCTGATGAACTTCAGTGCCAACATAAAGATATCAGGACTGTCCACCAAATATTGGCTCACCTACAAAAGATGTTTAGTAAACAGAGTCATGCAACCAAGTATCAAGTCACTAAATAATTATTCAAGACTAAAATGCGTGATGGTCAGTCAGTCCAAGATCATTGTCTGATGATGATCAAGAACTTAGAAGAGCTTGAGAAGCTCAGAGTGAGGTTGGACTTGGATCTGCAGAATGATATAAGTCTACAATCTTTGACTGATGCATATGGACAGTTCATCATAAACTATCATATGCATAAACTTCAAAATTCTCTGGCTGAACTTATGAACATGCTGGTTACTGCTGAGCTTTCTATGAAAGGTTCTAAAGGCTCAGTGCTTGCTATGGAATGGACTTCTTCCAAGAGAAAGTTTTTTGGAAAGAAGAAGAAGTCTGTGAAAAAGCAAAAGGTGGAAGGAGGAAAGAAGAAAAAGGTAGAGCTAAAGAAGAAGGCCGCTAACAAAGAAAAGTATTTTTATTGCAATAATGATGGCCACTAGAAGTAGAACTGCCTTACTTACCTAGCCACCCTGAAGAACAAGGAGGTAGGTCCTTCTGGAGGTATGCTCATTATTGAGTCTAACCTTATGATTTTTTCTGCATCCAGTTGGGTACTTGACTCTAGTTTTAGTGCTCATTTGTGCACTTCCATGCAGGGTCTTGAGGATAGTAGAAGGCTGAGAGATGGTGAGATGATCCTGCACATCAAAAATGAAGCAAGAGTTGCTGCCATGGTCATAAAAATATATCCTCTTCAACTACCATCTGGTTTAGACTTAGCGTTAAAAGATTGTTATTATGTGCCTACAGTAAGCAGAAATTTAATTTCTATTTCTTGCGTTGCATTAGAAAGCTATGTAATTAGTTTTCTTAAGAACCATTGTAACATTCTTTATAAAAGAAATAAAATTGCAAGTGGTTTCCTTATTAAAAGAAAAATGGTAACATTCTTTATAAAAAAATTCTTGGACTATCTCAAGAAAAATGGAATAGTCTCTTAATGGACTCCACCTGGAACACCTCAATTCAATGGAATTTCATAATGAAGGAACCAGATTCTATTAGATATAGTCCGATCCATGATGAGCTTTACAGACCTCCCTAATTTTCTTTGGAGATACTATTTGTTAACTATAATACACTTACTGAATAGGGTTCCTTCTAAATCCATTCCTACCATACCGTATGAGATATGGCATGGTAAGAAATCAAGTCTGAGTCATCTTAGAATTTGGGGTTATCCGGCTCATGTCAAAAGACAACAAGCGGACAAGTTACACTTCAGATTCTTTAGAGCTCGATTTATAGGATATCATAAAGACTCATTAGGATATTATTTCTATATTTTAGAAGATCACAATATGATTGTGAGTCAACATGCCATCATTCTTGAAAAGTAGTTTATTCAAGATAGCGGCATTGGAAAGTAGATCAAACTTGATGAGAAAGTCTCACAAGAGCAACAAGCTAAGGACCAAATGAAATCAAATTAGGTTAAGCCAATCTAATCACTACCTCCTCCACCTCGTAGATCGAAAAGAATTTTCCATCCTCCTGAGAGGTACTTAGGTACTTTTTCAGAGGAAGTGGAGAAAATGTTCCTTGTAGGTAATGGGGTTCATGGTAATGATCCCAAAATCTATAACGAGACGATATCGAATATCGACTCCGAAAAATGGTTAGAGGTAATGAAGTCAGAAATTGACTCGATGCACTCAAACCAAGTCTGGACCTTGGTAGATCCACCAGAAGGTATAGTACCTATTGGGTATAAATGAATCTACAAGAGAAAGATTGGTGCAGATTGAAATGTGGAGACATTCAAAGCTAGATTAGTGGCAAAAGGTTATAATCAGCATGAAGGCATCGACTATCAGGATACCTTTTCATTAGTAGCTATGCTAAAATCCATCCGCACATTGCTTGCTGTTGCAGCCTATTTCGATTATGAAATATGGCAAATGGACATGAAAATGACATTCTTAAATGGATATCTTAAGGAAGATATCTATATAGAACAGCCACTAGGTTTCACATCTAGTGATGCTGATCATAAGGTATGCAAGCTGCAAAGGTCCATATATGGACTTAAGCAAGCATCTCAGAGCTAGAACACTCATTTTAATGATGTGATCAAATTGTTTGGTTTCATCAAAAATGAGGAGTCATGTGGCTTCAAAAAGGTCAGTGGGAGTGCTGTTGTCTTCCTCATATTGTACGTGGATGATATCCATCTTATTGGGAATGATATTCCCATTTTTACCATAGTTAAAATGTGGTTATCTAAAGAATTCTCCATGAAAGACCTAGGTGAAGCATCCTTTATTCTAGAAATTAAAGTCTATAGAGATAGACCGAATAGGATGCTAGGACTTTCACAGAAGATGTACATAGAGGAAGTGCTAAAGAGATTTAGAATGAAAAACTCTAAGAGGGGTTTGGTACCCTTCAGACATGGCACTCATCTTTCCAAGAAGATGTGCCCTAGCACACCTGAGGAAATAGAATGCATGAGCAAGATCCCTTATACTTCAGCAATAGGGAGCCTCATATATGCCATGTTATGTATATGACCTAATATAGCCCATGCTGTGAGTGTCACAAGTAGATATCAGTTGAATCCAGGTGAAGAATACTGAACTTCTATGAAATATTTCCTTAAGTACTTGAGAAGAACTAAGGATATGTTGTTGGTCTTTGGTAATGGAGAACTTCATGTTCATGGGTATACAGACTCAGATTTTATGTCCGATGTAGATGATCAAAAGTCGACATCTGGGAATCTGTTTGTGTGCAATGGTGGAGCTGTCAGTTGGAAAAGTTTCAAGCAAATAGTGATGGTAGATTCCATCATGGAAGCAGAATATATTGCTACGTCAAAAGCTGCAAAGGAGGCATTCTGGTATAAGAAGTTTGCCACAAAGATTGGAGTGATGCCACCAAATGCCATTCATCTATACTGCGATAATAATGGAGCCATAGCCCTTGCTAAGGAGCCGAGGTCTCATCAAAAATCCAAGCATATCGAGCGGTGATACCACCTCATCCACGATTATCTCGAGAAGGGTTACGTTGAGGTCAAGAGTGTCGACTCCACAGACAATGCGGTGGACCTGCTTACAAAGCCATTGCACCAGCAGAAGATCGAAGCCCACCTTGAAAAGATGAAAATTAGATTTGTAGCCAATTGACTTTAGATCAAGTGAGAGTTTGTTAGATATCTGTGCCTTAGAAGTCAGAATTGGCTGACACTTGTAATACACTTCTAAGGACAAAATTATAATTTTAACTATAAATAATAAAATGGGTTATTTTCTATCACAAGAGTGTATTTAGTGTCTGTGATACATCCCTTAAGTTAATGGTAATGATAATTTTTATTTTCAAGAGTTAAAAATTCAAGACAAGAATTTTCATTATTAACTCATAAAATGCTCCTGATCGTAGGATCATCATGAGGATGGTGATTGATTCGGAAGGTTGGTGTACAATCACTTCTTCATAGTAAATGAGTCTTGAGTCTACGATGTAGAGACATCGGAGTGAGAGTACAGGTACTCGTTAGAGAACGAGGGCACTGAGCGTGACCACCTCGAGCAATCATAAGAAAGTCTACCTTCTCGTTGATGACTGACTCGAAGCTGCAGTGGTATGTCTAGTTCTTTGACCTGAGGTGCATCGGTAGTTCACCTTGAGGGTGTTATAGTCTGACTACACCATGACTCAATCTCCTAGCCATTCAGAACTCTGAGGTATATGTTAGCTATAGCATGTTCATTGTAGGAATTGGATTGCACCAAGAAGGAATCAATCTACCTCGGTGGATGAGAAGCAGCCCTATGATAATCATGAGAATCAAGTCCATAAGCCCATAGCCATGGTAGAGTGAAATAATAGAAAGAGTTTCTGTTAAGTTTTTCACATCGGACTTGAATCGAATGATTAAATCATATGATAGAAATTAGGGTTTGACAAGTTCACCTTAACCCTAATCTTATCGGAGCTCAAGATAAAAGAGCTTAATCACACAAGTAGCTGCACCAAGAGGTTTGTTTCTAGTTTTAATGGGTTGCCACCATATACTGCTAGGTATCACTGGTGGATTTTGGAAGCAATTAGAATGATTTAGATGATCGATCATTCTAGTTGTCTGAATTAGAAGAGTTCTGATCCATCGAAAGAAGTTTTGATGATGTCGATGATAGAGATTGTGACATATCCCATTACCATATAGAACTGAACCTAAATGGATCAAATAAATAAGGGTTTGGATCTAGATATCATCAATTTTTTCAACTCAGTTCAATTGATTTGAATTAGATTCAATTAGGTTCAAGAAAATCATGCTAGCACACGATTGAGCCTAACGTTCTCTTTCTACTATCATTAAAAGATGTCTTGCTTAAGCCGAATAAGTTTGTGCTTGCTTAGGTACTTTTACTTGGTCTGCCTGGAGTTTGTCCAAGTCAAAAAAGAGGTGTCTTAATTTATGAGATAAATTTGAGACAATACCTACCATTTTCCGTCACCTGCTAATTCTTGTCTTTTGACTTTAGTCAAACATTGACCTTTGACCCTTGGACATCTGTCCATGTGTCATGCACCTATTAGAGAGCAGATAGGGGCTTGTCCCCTTGCTAGATTTTGGAAAGGAGGGGGCACATGCCTAGGGAGGTGTGTGCCCATGGATAGGGATGACTGGAGTCCCATACGGATGGGACTCTAGGTTGCTTCTTGGATTCTACTTAGGTGACCCCTAGCTATAGACTTTGACCAGTCTTAGGCACCATCTAAGGATGAATTATTGGGGCTCTCATCTGATTGGATCAGGTGATGTCATCCCACCAATCAGATTTAGATCTGATTGCACGAAGCAACATGATTGGCCGGGATGATGTGGCACTGCATGGTGCAGCAGGGTCTATATAAATCCTGTCTGCGCCCAACTTTTAAAAAGAGTTCTCTCTTAGCCCTTGCCCTAAGGCTGCCCCACTCCCTCCTCAATGCCATCTTCTAATCCTCTCTCTCCTCTCCACACCCAAGGAAAGTTGGGCTTCAGTTTGGTGCGATCCAGGCAAGAAAAAGCTGATGAGAATGGAAGAAGGCAACAGTGCTGCAGAGACGACAACAGATCTTCGAAAGAAGTTTTGAAGATCCTCCAAATCAGATCTAGATCTAATTTTTAAAAAAGTGATAAAGAAGGAGAAGATCTTCAGATCCAACTTGAGTAGATATCGGTAGAGGCCAGGCGCTTGCATGGCTAGATCCAGAACCTCAGGCAATTAACAGGATCATCAAAGGATAACTTGATTACCCAGCATCAAGATATAATTAAATAAAATTTAATTTATTTTTATTTTTATTTATTAGATCTATAAAATTAGATCTAAAACATCAAAGATCTGATCTGGATATATGAGAGAAATTTTTGAAATATCTCTCTTGATCCGATCAGGTCTGAACGAATATGATCCAGAAAATCAGGATTTCTCCTTCACAAACCACTTCCAATGAGAAGTATAGTGGTGCGACCATACTGAATCCAATATCCACATAGTATCATACTCTGTGGATCTATCTGATATAACTAACAGGTCTTCTCCATTGCTCACAGAAGCTGTATCATCTTCCTTATTGGCCTTCCCTTTTTTCGATCTCAAAATGGGACAATCTCTTCTCAGGTGTCCAGGCTGATGACATTTATAATATTTCAATATCTTTCTCTAATTCTGAGACTTCGATCTATCCTTAGATTTTCTTGCCTTCTCCCTTGATCTTCCCAGTCTTTCATTCACAGCCAACATCTCAAACTTAGGGTCTTCCTTGTAGATCTTCTCTCTTTGCTCATTTGATCTGAGCACATCAACAACCTCTTCATAGTTTAGGGTCTCCTTCCTATAAACTAAAGTTGTTATGAGACCGTCAAATGAACCTAGGAGAGAATATAATAGCAGCAACGTCCGATCCTCCTCATCAATCTTCACATCCAAACTCATCACCTCAGAGCACACCTGATTAAACCTTTGGATATGTACAATAAGATCTCCGCTTTCGGACATCCTTAGACTATACAGCTATTTCTTCAACCACAGCTTGTTCGTCATGTTCTTCCCCATGTATGTGTTCTCCAGTCTCATCCAAAGCCCCTTTGCTATAGTCTCTATGCAAATCTCAGGCAAAACCTGATCGACCAAGCACATCCAAATTGTGCTAAAAGTAATTTCCTCCAACTATTTTCAACCCTCAGCACTAATCTTTTTCGGCCTTTCTCTTGTCAAGACCTTGTAGATCCTCTATTGAATCAATAAGTCCTTTTATCCTTTGTTGCCATAGGATAAAATTTTTCTTGCCATCGAACTTCTTGAAATCCACCTTGAATCCACTCGATCCCATGACTTCAAACAAGTCAAGAATAGATCCCTGACACCCTTCTTCGATCACACACCAGTAACACTATCCTTCAAAGAAGATCTAAATGCCCTAGATCCTCTTTTCAACTGTCTGTATCACCATCCCTCCATATAACCAATCTTCACCTTAATCTAGAGACAAACAACAAAGAAACAAGAAGATTTTGGATAAAATCTGGTGCAACAGATCCTAGATGTAGTAATCATAGGTGTCTTTCTTCCTTTCATGCAACACCGCTCTGATACCAATTGTTGGGATAAACTATCCTCTCTCGAACTGGCATGACCGTTGGTGATTAGCCAAGCAATAAGGAACAATCTTTTAGGATTAACGTAGAAGCAAAATAATGGATTTAAGAGAAAAGAGAGAAAGAGAGCAAAAAATTTTTTTTGGGAGAAAAGAGCTTTATTCAATGAATTCAGCATCATATACAATCTTGACCTATTTTCAGTATTTATACTTTATAAAAGGATCAAGCCCAAAGCTCATAGAAAAACTCTCCAAAATCCAAATATCCCACATACACAAAATAAATCTACAAAAATTGAGCCGACCTAGTTTCAGACTGAGCCGGCTAATCTATGACTGGGTCAGCTCAATCTGAGACTAAGCCGACCTAGTTGTGTACCATGCCAACAGTCCAAAAATACTGAGACTGAGCTGACCTAGTTGTGTACCATGCCAATAGTCCAAAAATGCTGCTTTCTATTTGAATTTTTCTCTGAAACATGGCTGATCCAGTTCTGGACTGAGCCAACCCAGTTCTCAACTTAGCCAGCTCATTCTCAGGATGAGCCGACTCAGTTTTTGAACTTTGCTACCCATGCTGATTTCTCTTTCGGCTTACTTCTATCCTTCAATGATCTATATTCTCATGTTCTCAAGACTTGGGAGCACCACTTCTGAGCTCATAAGGGAGACTTGTGTTAGGTGTAGACCCTCTCTTGCCAAAGTCCAAAAAGATGTCGGATCTTGGGATGACCTCGTTCGATGACAACAGCTACGGCCAACTTCACTCAATGACTCCAAAATTGGCAAGGACCTCATTGTCTATGTAGACTCCATCAACCATATATCCTTCAAACTCCCATCGGTCGGACTCCTTTTGAACTCTTTTAGTGGGTCTCCTCTTAGATCTCTCTAGCAGATCTTCCTCCAGACGACCCTCTCCAGTCATACTCCCACTGGACAAACTTCTCCAAGCTGCCCTCTTTTCAAATGATTTCCTTCAGTTGGGTCTACTTCTTCAGCAATGTGCCTTTCGGACTCCACCAATCAGACTCCTATCAAACTCCATCTAATGGCCCAAAGAACTTGTCGAGGGCAAGATACCCCTTGTCAAAGTCCTTGACTGTCGACCACATTTCTACTAGGATTTGTCAATCTTCTCAAAGATGAGTTCATGCTACAGAGCCTCCCGAATGCACACCAAAGTTTGGCGGCATGATCTTGAATGATGAAGAAGAATTACTGCTACACTAATCCTATCCTTTGATAGAAAGTGAGTAATGGGACCTAAGCCGTTCTTCTTCTAGATGAACTCCTCCTGTTGAACACCTTATAGATGATCTCCCTCAAGTCACTAGGCAAGCTTTCTTCAGTCGACCTCCTTCCAGATGATCTTCTTCCAACTGCTAGGCAAGTTTTCTTCTATCGATCTCCTTCCAGTCGTCTAGGAGGACCTCATCACTCGCATAAATTTAACTTACCAACTCAATGCGAATCAACTTATATACGGATGACCTTAAAGGAGCCTAAACATCTCTAGAACTATTGAGATCTAAAAGTTCCTCACTATCGATGTCTACCTCACCTAAACTTCAATTATTAAATCCCAACGTTGCAACAATGGACACTACTCTCCATAACAAACTCCACATGATCTGAGCGGCCCACTATCAGATAGTTATGGCTATCACCATCAGTTTGTCACACACTCTATCTATAAGATGGACCCTCCAGATATATTTTCTCTAAGGCGGTTATGGCTGTCACTATTAGGTTTCTCAGGATAATTAAGAGGATGGTGGGACAACTACCTCAATGATTGTCAGAAACAAGAAATTCTTAATTCTGTTAAACGAGATCCTGAAGGTAATTTCTACCATATTCATCCTTCTGATGCTTTAATGACCCTAGTCCTAAATATCATATATCATTTTATAGGTGATTATGTTGATATCTATGAAAAGGTTAGGGAACAACTCATAAATTTTAGATGTAAAATAATGTCTGATTTTAGATAGTATAAGGATACCTTCTTTTCTAAGTTGTACCAACTTTCAGACCTAAACTAGGAGTTCTGAAAAGAAAAGTATATTTCAGGATTACCATCCTTGTTTGCTGAAAAGGTAAGAACCCATGTAAGGCAAGAAGGAGATGGTACTATGAATTATAATCATCTAGATATGGAAAAAATATCCCAAAAAATCTAACTAGTGGGATCTGAACTCTGCAATGATCTAAAAATTAGAGATCAATTGAAGAAATAGAGATTGCTTGGGAAGAAAAAACTAGATGATTTTCGTCAATAGTTTGGATTTCAACTAGAAAAATCTTATCTGAAGAGATGAAAACCATCTAAAGAAGATAAGAAAAAATATTTTGGAAGAAAATCTTAGAAGATTCCTAAACCAAGGATGAAATTTGAAAGATATGATCCCAAACCTAACAAGCATAGAAGGAAATCTAAAAGATTAACAAGATCTAAACCTCCTGTTTGTTACAAATGTAATAAAAAGGGACATTTTGCAAGCAAATGTTATACTAAGGATATCAAAAGAAAAATCTAGGAGATATCTGAAGAAAATAGTCTGAAAGAGATCAGAGAAAAACTCAATGATCTTATTAGTAGTCTAAATCTAGACTCAGAAGATGAATTAGATGATACTAATGAATACTCTTCATGTTGTCAAAATGATCATACTAATTCAAGTTCGGACGAGATTCTAGTATTGTCTAATAAAGAATAATTTATTTTGGATATAATTGATTCTCTAAGCCCAGAGGAAAAAGAAATCTAAATTCCAAAGTTCTTTGCCCTAATCAAAGGACAAAAGACTAAACCAACTCTTCAAAAACCTAAAAAATTTTATAATCTTGATGAGGTATTTTGAAGAATTAGAGATACCAAGAAGAAAAGAAAAAAAGCCAATATCAAGGATTTGCTTAGGGAACAAGCCCTAATTAAATCTAAAATTGTCTCTTTAAAATAAAAAGTTCAATACCTAAAAGATAGTTCTATTGAGATAGAACAAGGTTAAGATTTAGAACAAATCTTAGAACCTTTAGATCAATCAAGAGGAAAAACTCTTATGATTGAAATCACTTTGAATAATTTCATAGGATCTATGGAAAAATATATTAAACAAAAATGGTTCTGTGAGATCCTATTCAAATTTAAATGAAAACATAAGTTCAAACATATAGCTCTTATAGACTCCGGTGCCGATGTAAAATGTATCAGAGAGGATTTAGTCCTATCTAGATGCTTTGAAAAATTGACACATAAGATTCAAACCACTAATGGAAGAAATCTTAGGGTTAACCATAAATTTCCTAAGGTCCAGGTTTGTATAGGAAAAACCTATATTTTAATCTCACTCCTTACGATTAAGAATTTAAAACAAGAAGTTATATTAGGAAATCCCTTCTTAACTCTGATTAGACCCTTTACTATGTCTTAGGATGGAATTATTGTACAAGCGAATAGCCAAAAGGTAATGCTTAAATTCTGTTCTAAACTAGAAGAATGATTTCTTAATCAACTAAAACAAGTTGATAAGAATAGGAGTAAGTTATCTTTCAAAACCCCTAAGATTAGAGTTAAGAAACCTAAAATAAAAATTAAAAATAAAAAGCTAAGTTCACAAAAGCTTCCTTCTTCTTCACAATCCTTCGTATCTCTTGAAAAATATTTTCAGAATGATCTTGATATATATTTTCAATGTCCTTTAGTTTACAGTGAAGTTCTTCTTACACAAGAACATCCAGGTCTACATCTAGACTTGAGAGAAACTCCTCTAAGAGCCTTAGAAATAATTTTTCAAAATAAAATTAATGAATTTACTCTTCTAAGAAATTATTTGACACTGCTTCCTTGCTTCAACAGGGATTCAACTTTTAGAGGGATTCAATCTTGGGAGGATCGAGCACCTGAAGAAAATTATCAATCTCTAAACTCCAGAATCTTTTAGACTTTGTTCCTAACTGAAGAAATCCTTTTTTCCTTAGAAATACATGACCTAAACTCTGAATCCAAAAAACTATCAAAATATTTCCCAAAAGAAGAATTCCATATTCCTAAAATAGGAATAAAAACTCAGACCTATCATGAATAGATTCTCTTGCATACTAAAAGTATAAATATTCAGCATAACTATCATGGACAAGGATAATATTCCTTTTCCAAGATTTTCATTTTATAGGTATATTTGCTTGAAGACTGGGACCCACAGTGCAATCCTAATTTTACTAAGACAATGAAATTAGGAAACCAAAGAAGTGAAGAATTCAACTATTGGGGTTATCAGGATACATGGACTAATGTTTTCTATATTCAAAATCCTAAATTCAAACATTCTTGGTTCATCAAGTTTAGATATCGCAGCCCATCTTTACCCATATGATTTTATCAAAAATGGTGGCAAAAATTAGAGAGATCAAGAGAGTTGACTCATAAGACATGTAGTAGACCGCTTAAAACCAAAAAGCCACCCGTTGGGCCCCAGCAGAAGATCGAAGCCCACCTAAAGAAGATGGGACTTAACTTGTAGCAAATTGGCTTTAGGATAAGTGGCAGATTGTTAGATATATGTGCCCAAGAAGCCAGAATTGGCTAACACTTGTAATACACTTCTAAGGGCAAAATTATAATTTTGACTAAAATCAATAAAATGGGTTATCTTCTATCACATATGTGTATTTAGTGTCTATGATACATCCTTTGAGTTAATGATAATGATAATTCATATTTTCAAGAGTTGAAAATTTAAGACATGAATAACCATTATTAACTCATAAAATGCTCCCAACCATAGGATCATCACAAGGATGGTGATTGATCCGAAAGGTTGGTGTACAATCGCTTCTTTTTAGTAGATAAGTTTTGAGTCTATGGTGTGGAGACACCAGAGTGAGAGTATAGGTACTCGTTAGAGAACGAGGGCACTGAGCGTGACCACCTCGAGTAGTCATTAGGAAGTCTACCTTCTCGTCAATGACTGACTCGATGCTGCAGTAGTGTGTCTGGTTCTTTGCTAAGGTGCATCGACAGTTCACTTGAGGGGTTAAGTTTGACTACACCATAACTCGATCTCTAGCCATTCGATCCTGAGGTGTATGTTGGCTATAGCATGTTCATTTTAGGAACTGGATTGCATCAAGATGGAATCTATCTACCTCGGTGGTAGAGAGCACCCTATGATGATCATGAGAATCAAGTCCAGAAGCCCATGGCCATGGTAGAGTGAAATAATAGAAAGAGTTTCTATTTAATTTCACATCGGACTTGAATCGAATGATTACATCATATGAAGAGACTAGGGTTTGAATTCACCTAACCCTAATCTATCGGAGCTCAAGAATAAAAGAACTTAATCACACAAGTAGCTGCACCAAGAGGTTTCGCATTCAGCTCTAATGGATTGCCACCATATACTGCTAGGTGTCACTGATGGATTTTGGAGCAATTAGAATGATTTAGATGACGATCATTCTAGCTGTTCGAATTAAAGAGGTTTGATCCATCGAAAGAAGTTTGATGATGTCGATGATAGAGATTGACATATCCCATTACATACAAAATTGAACCTAACTGGTCACACAAAGGTTTGAATCTGGTGATCATCAATTGAATTAATCCAGTTCAATTGTTGAATGAGATTCAATTAGGTTCAGAAATCTGCTAGCACTCGATTGAACCTAACGTTCTTCTTTACTATCATAAATAGTTGTCCTACACTGAGCCAAGGGTTTGTGCTTGATCAGAGGCTTCACTTGTCTGACTGGAGCCTTCTAGGTCAAAAAAGGATTGCTTATTTTGTAGATAATACCTAGCCATTTTTGGTCACCTGCATTTTGGTCCTTTACTTTGTCAAAAATTGACTCTTGACTGGTCAAATGTTGATCATTGAACTTTGACTTCTGTCATGTGTCAAGCACCTATTGAAGAGCTAGTGGGTCCTGTCCTGCTAGAACCTGGCAGGAGGAGGGGCGCATGCCACCCTTGGCGTGTGCCCAAGCTGGAGGCGCCAGGAGTCCTGTTGGATAGGGACTCCATCTCCTTTTTGGATTTCAATAGAGTTCTCCTAAGAACCAAGTTTGACTGTCTTTGGCCATATCTAAGAAGGAATCAAAGGACTCTATTCCACCATCATATTTAGATATTATTTCAAAAAGGGTTGAGTGGTTGGAAGAAGAGGAGTTGGATCATAGATAGTCTATAAATAAACCCTGTGCCCAACTCAAATTGCATTGGAAAAGGAATTAAAAATTCCACCAAGGCTCCTCTCTCTCCTCTCTCATGCCAAAGCATCTTTCCCTCTCTCCACATCAAAGTATTTTGGGTTCTTGGTTGGTGCAATCCAAGAGAGAGAAGGCGACTGAAAGCTAGAAGGCTGCGTTGCTGCAAAGGACAACTCTGATCTTCGAAAGGTATTTTGAAGATCCTTCAGATCAGATCTAGATCTAATTTTTAGAGATGTGATAGAGAAGAAAAGAATCTCTAGATCCAGCTCGAGTGGATATCAGTAGAGGCCAGGCACTTGCGTGGCTAGATCCAAAACCTTTCACTGCTTACAGGATCATCAACGGATAATAGGATTACCCTACATCAAGGTAAATTAAATTTAATTTAATTTATTTAGATTTTATTTTTATAATAAGGATCAGATCTCAAACATTCTAGATCTGATTAGGATCAAAGAAAAAAAAAATTGAAATATATCTCTTGATCCGATTAGATCTGAATGAATCTGATCTAAAAAATTAGGATTTTCCTTCAGATGGCCCCACCTGAACTCCAGGAGCTGAGGAGACAGCTAACTGAGTTGGTGGATAGTGGGTTCATCCGATCTTTAAAGAGTCCATGTGGAGCATCGGTACTTTTTCAAAAGAAGCATGATGGTTTGTTGAGACTCTGTATCGACTACAGGGCCCTGAACAAACTTATGGTGAAGAACAAGTACCCCATTCCATGAATTGATGATTTATTTGATCAACTTGATAAGGCACAGTGGTTTTCCAAGTTGGATCTTCACAGTGGGTACTATCAAGTTCACATGGTGGAGGACATCGAGAAGATTGCATGTGTGACAAGGTATGGGAGCTTCAAGTACCTTGTCATGCCATTCAGCCTCACCAATTCTCCAGCAACCTTCTGTGCTTTGATACAATATGTACTCCATGACTTTATTAATAAATTCATGGTAGTATATTTAGATGATATTATTGTCTACAGTCAGATGTTGGACGAGCATATGGCGCACTTGAGGCAAGTCTTCTCCACCCTATGGCAACACCAACTCTTTGTGAAGAAGGAGAAGTGCATGTTTGTGCAACGGAGGGTGCCGTTCCTTAGGCACATCATTAGGGATGGAAAGTTTGTGATGGATCCCTCCAAGATTTCAGCCATAGTCGAGTGGAAGGTACCTACATGTGTTACAGACTTGTGCTCTTTTCTTAGTTTGGCAAATTATTATAGGAGGTTCATCACTAGATATTCGAAGTTATGCACCCCATTGATGGATTTGTTGAAGAAGGGTCAACCATGGCAGTGGTCGGATCAATGTTAGGAGGCATTCAATCATCTCAAGTGGGCGATCATAGAGGAGCCGGTCCTCATGCTATCAAACTTCTTGGTTCCTTTCGAAGTTCATACCAATG
This sequence comes from Cocos nucifera, assembly GCA_006176705.1. Classification (NCBI taxonomy): domain Eukaryota; kingdom Viridiplantae; phylum Streptophyta; class Magnoliopsida; order Arecales; family Arecaceae; genus Cocos; species Cocos nucifera. The sequence goes on from QRFJ01003232.1 coordinate 109,647, forward strand.
CATTAGATTTTGGCATTGAAGGGGTGTTCATACAGGAAAGACACCCAGTGGCCTACGTGAGTCGAAAGTTGAATGACACCGAGCATAGGTATATGGTTCATGAGAAGGAGATGATAGCAGTTGTGCATTGCCTTAGAACCTGATGCCATTACCTCCTTGAATCCAAGTTTGTGGTGTGCACAGACAATGTGGCCACAAGCTACTTCCAAACCCAGCCAAAGCTCACCCCAAAGCAAGCAAAATGGCAGCAATTTCTTATTGAATTTGATTTCCACATTGAGTATAAGTCAGGCTGAACCAATTTGATTCTTGACTCCTTAAGTAGAAAGGCACAGTTGGCTATGGTTTCTTCCACTTTTGGATC